>JBBMOL010000039.1:4968895-5568895 GCA_037954665.1 Laguncularia racemosa | reverse complement strand
ATCCTGAATAGTGAATACATAAGCACCTTTATAAGGTAACTTTAAAAAGAAATAAAAAAAAATCATTTTCTAAATTAGTATGAGTTGTTTTAATATCCTATTTTAATATGTATCCAAAATAAAAAAATAATAATAATATAAAATAAAAACAAAATAATAAAAATAGAAGAAAAGATATCAGAATATGGTTCAAATTTTAGAATGATAAGGTAATAACTTTAGGGTTTTAATAGGTTAGCCCCTGAGTTGAGAATCTCTGGTTTTCCTTTCTTCTTTTTCATTTATAAAAAGAGGAGATTTTGTCGACCAGTTATCCAAATTAGAATTAATCTGCTTAATTAGTTCTAATTCAATAATTTTTCCCAACTTCAGTTGAGTGGCGACTCAAAAAAAATAATAAAATTCCTAGTTCAAGTCGAAGATTTATATTAAGTGAGCATAGGATCTAATGTAAATTGGATTAGGAATATAAATGAAAAAAATCTAAAAATTAGACTCGACAAGATGGCGACTCCACTAAGGACCTACAATAGGTTAGCCACCTGACCTGAACCTTCTGAAATCACCATTTCTAGATGTCTTTTAACTGTTATACTATGAGATATTACTGATACTAACCTTTTATGGATTTAATGAAACTTAAGGTTTATTTATTTTTGCTACTGTTGAGCCCGCATACATGCAATTATGTGAGTAGATACGGTCAGACCCAGGCCGTCTTAGGACCCTAGGACGGGAGGCCATTATGTAGATTCTGGGCGAATTGATATAATCACCATTCGGGACTGATTAGGCCACCCCACCCAATGCTTCGATATGGCTTAAAATCCATTTCTTTGAGAATGCAGGAGGCCATAGAGCTTGGGGACCTGTTAGAACCCACCTATCTATATACATGAAGGCATGGGCCGACAATTGATTAATGATATAATTCTTTTGTTTCTTTTCTGGAGTACAGATACATTTACCTGTAATAGCATCATTGGTACTTTGTAAAAAATTTGTGTAATTGGAAATTCCTATTGTAATAGATGGCTAGTCCTACAATCGATCACTTCCTCCACAAGGAAGTCCGGGTTTGCAAACCTCTAAATCTAAAATTGGTACTAGACCACTGGTTCACTCTATATGACCCTGAGGAACAAGCCTTCATCCAGCAAAAGATAAGGCCCATCCTATCACTGATGAAGATGGAAATGAACCTACCTCTGATTCGGACTATCCTCTATCTATGGGAAATCGAGCTCACGACTTTCTTTTTTGGGCCACATGAGATCACGCCCACTTTGGAAGAATACACCCAACTTTTGCAGGCCCCATCACTAACCAGCGAGGTATATGTGCTAGATCTTGAGGTTGGTCGGCCGGTATTTTCAATAGACTTCTGGGTATTCGCAAGACAGTAATTAACCAGGCCTTGGCAAATTGCAATGGATAGTGCCTCCGGATGAACGAATTAGAAGCCTGGTTCATAGCCTGGAATGATGATGGGAACAGAAGGATATATTATGCGGGAATCCCAAGAGCTACAAATAGAGAAGGGTGTATGGTTTCATCCTGACAGCATTTGCCACCATACTCTTCCCCACTTGAATCTTTTATATCCATTATAGAGTCGCAGAGCTGGTGGCCTAATTCCTAGAAGGGAAATCTTATATCCCGGCTTTACTGGTTAAACAAATCTGGAACCTGAATTTTGTCAAGAAGAAAGGCCACGGGATCATCCGCTCAAACATCAACCTCATCCTGATCTGGTTTGTAAGCCATCTCAATGTTTCGGGCTGAACATGGTCCGGAAATCACTAGCCCAACAAGTAGACCTTGTGGATTCCTACATAGAGAGGATAAAGCTACCCGATGATCTTACTAGCCATAGTTGGGTAAAAGTACTCAAAGGCTTCAATGCTAATGACATCCTTTGGACTGCTAAATGGAGTTGCTACGACAAATTCATCCTAACCTACAGAAACCTTTAGGCTGTTCCTCTAATCGGTATCAATGGGTGCATAGGTTATCATCCAAACTCGGTGGTCTGTCAGTTTGGTACCATCCAAGATATAGTTTACAAGTCGTTGTTAGAGGAAATCACATTTGAATACCAGGACCCAAGCTTGCTAATAGCCGAGAAGTTTGCTAAGCTGGCAAAGGTCAAAGCCCTATGGGAAGCCCAGATTGAGAGCCCCAACATAGACCTTAGAGACTTGGATGGTGAAGTGGGCAAGCATCGAGCTACTAGAGATTTCGTGATCTACGATCTATATCAAACGGAAGAAAGGGCATACCAAGTCCCAGATGTCACTCAACTCGCACCAAACAATGTGGGTCCAAAACTGAGAACCTACTTGGAATAAGTCAAGGCCTGGATGGAAGTATACTTTAAAGCTACAAATTACAAAAAGGATGTCTGGAAGGGCAGATTCAAAGAGTCTGATCAAAGAAACAAGGCCTTGGAAGCTCAGCTGCAGAAGACCCAAGCTAGAGTCAAAGAGCTAGAAGCCATCATCAATAGAAAACCGGCGCCTACGCAACCAAAGAAGAAGAGGACTAGGAACTAGATTAGCATTATATTTTTTCCCTTTTTAAGTATCGAACTCCAAGTTCCCAATATTAATAAAAATAAAGTTTCAGTATTATATCATTCAATCAATTATCGGCCCTTTTTTCTTTCAAGCATCTATGTGATACATACATCATATTTACATACATTAAACTAAAAATGTGAATCCAGGTGTCAAAGATAGCTCCTAAACAATCGAATCCTCCAAGGAGCCTAATCCATACCCGCTCTAAGACCAAAATGGCAAACAGTAGCAACAGCAGTGACAATCGCAACAACGCTAGCGCTGATACCGCCTCAAACCCGAGGATCGTATCCCTAGAACAAACAGTCCAACAGTTGGCTGCACAAGTCCACCACCTGACTGAGAGTATTGGCCTCTTTCGCACCACCCAACCAACTCAAGAAGAGCATTCAGGGGCTAGAAAAGGAAAGGCAATGGAGAGTCAACCTCTAGAGTATGAGGAAATCAACTCCCACTTCAACCCAGCATTCGAGTATGAACTGAGAGTTAACCTCGGCCCAACCTTGGATGATATAAAAAAGGAAATGGAAGAAAGGCAAAAGGAGATAGAGAGAAAACTTTTCCAATAACTGGCTAACAAAATGAAGACGCTAGAAGGGCTTGATGGCTTTAAGCAGGCAAGAATCACTAGCCTACCAGTATATGGGGAAGAAGCTTATCTAAAGAAGTTCAAGGCCCCAAAATTCGAAAAATATGATAGCACTAGATGCCCCAAGATGTATACAAGGTTATATGTGCGAAAGATGAGCAAATATGCCCAATATGACCAACTCATGGTCCAGACCTTCCAAGACAGCCTCACAAGCCCCGCCTTCGTCTGGTATGCACACTTGGACTTTAGTCAAGTCAACACCTAAGAAAGACTCACTCGAGCATTGTACAACCAATACAAATTCAACATCGAAGTTACCCCTTCGGTAATAGATTTAGGAAGCATCCGAAAGAAACACACTGAATCCTTTAAGGAGTATGCCCAGCGCTGGAGAGCTCCAGCCGCTAGGGTAACAACCCCAATCTCTGAAAAAGAGTTAACATTCATCTTCATCAACACTCTGGAGAAGACCTACTTCTCACATCTGGTAGGCCAGACGTCATCTAGTTTCGCAGAGGTAGTAGCAGTAGGGTACCGAATCGAGAATGCCATCACATCAGGGAGACTCCAGACAGTCGACCCTCCCAAAATAACATCATCTCAAAGGCCCGTAAGAGGTAACAAAGCCAAGGAATCCACCATCAGCACGGTTAACTCCGGCATAGTCGATAAGATTGGGTCCCACGTGACATTTCAAACCACGAATGCCCCAATCCAGCAATCACTAATGAATCACACCCAGACTACCAGGGTCACGAGGCAATTCACCTCAATACTGATCTCGCTCAGCCAGGTCTTTGCACGGTTATGAACAAATAATTTGATCAACTTTGAGATTCCCAGTGATCGGTACAAGCCAAGAAATTTTGACCCAAGCCTCAAGTGCGATTATCATATGGGACAAGAGGGTCATTCCACATATAGATGTTGGAGGCTTCGAAACAAGATTCAAGACCTGATCGACGCTAGAATAGTGCAGTTAGATTTGTCAATGCACCAGTACCCAATGTCAACACCAACCCACTGCTAAACCACAAGTCTACCATCAATATGATTACATCCGAAGAGCCAGACTCCAAATCAAAAGAGTCCCTAAAACAAGCAAAGATAGAAGCGCAGCAAGAAAGTCATCCGCACCAAGTCTCAGAAAAAACCCCCAAATCACATATCAAAAAGAGGTGGTTAGCCGGAGACCCAATAGTCGGTACCCTAGGCGAATCATACGGGAGGTTCGAGTATCTAGTGAGTTATTCTTTCACCCCAACCGAGTATAGGCCACCTAGTGGATAGGGGCCCGAATTTGAGGAAGAAGGCAACCCACAAAAGGAAAAAGAGGGCTCCGTAAACATGATAAAATCGAACCCTAAGCCAGTAGTCATAAAGTGCTACGAAGGACAGGTTACTGGGGTGCAAATCCCAAAGAAGAGATATGTATTCAATGTCCTAATACCCTCAGAAAGGTATAAGGCGGCACCATTCGACTATCAAGCCCTCGAATAGGAAAGACCCCCCATCGTAAGAGGAATCACTTGCTCTGGGAGAATTTATGACCCTAAATACAATATCTCAACTGAAGAGCCTAACACCGCGGTAGAGAAAGAGGAAGAAGAGGGGCTCCATGCATTCATGAAAATGATCAAGGCGAGTGAATACAAAATCATGGAACAACTTAATAAAGTTCTAGCCCAGATATCACTCATGGGCCTCCTCACAACATCTGAGCCTCACAGGGAAGCACTCTTCAGAGCACTTAAGCAGGTCAAGGTACCAAAAGGCATCGCAACAAAGAAATTAAGCCATGTGGCAGATTCAATCTTCACCATGAATCAAATATCTTTCTATCCCGAAGAGTTGGGAGAAGATGGAGACCAACACACAAAACCACTGTTTATAGTGGTGAAATGCAACGACACAATTGTCTCCAGAGTACTCATAGACAATGGATCTTCTCTCAATGTATGCTCTTTAGCCACCTTTAACCTATTGGGGGTTGATGCAAGCAACATCAAGCCAAGCTCGATAGTGGTTAGAGCCTTCGATGGGTCCAAGAGAGAGATAGTGGGGGAAATCAGCTTGCTAATGGAAATTGGTCCACAAATATGCCACATCTCTTTCCAAGTCCTCGACATCCCAAGATCTCTCAACCTACTATTGGGGAGGTCGTAGATACATACCGTCGAAGCCATACCCTCTAGTCTACATCAGAAGGTCAAGTTCATAGCAAATGGACAAATCATCACCATACTAGGAGAGTAGGACTGTGCTATCTATAAAGAAACCGCTATACCCTACATCGAGGAAGACGGTTCTAAGGACTTTGGGCTTCAAATATTTAATGAAGGGGGTATGGTAACAAGCAAGGAGGGCCATCAATTCAAGAAGGGATAGCAAGGGACGTTTGGGCTAGGGTACGTTCCAACATCCCAAGAAGAAGCACAAGCAAGAGGTATCAGAGGCAAAAAGAAAGAGAAGTTAAGCGATACCCAGATGCATTTTCCACCCCTCCAACAATCATTCATGCGAGCAACTACCATTCAAGAGCCAAGGATAAGCGAAACCAACGTTAGTAATAAAGGCTCAACCTCTCGCATGTCCAATCAGCATCTAGCTCTTAACAATTGGTTCTGTTATCCTATTGGTAGCACTAGGTCAGCTCAAGGATAAGGAACAATTATTAAACAAATTTCCGTTATGGTTAGTTATTCTTTAAAGTCAATAAATTGCAGCTTATTTCTTTTGCTTATATATATATGTTCTCACTCCACTTTCCCCACAGATTTCCTATCGTCGAACGTCAAGGACATTCACATATCATTTCCAACACTGCTGGGTCAGCCGTTGGAAGCGATGTCCTTGACCATGAAATAATACAAGAAAATTGGTAAAAACATGAACAAAGTAAAATCTCAATCAACAAGCCGATGGAGACAATAAATCTAGGAAGCGCCGAGGAACACAAAAACCTCAAGATTAAGGCTAATTTGAGTGACGAGCAAAAGCGTAAGATAATCGAACTGTTGATTGAATATGCATATGTATTCGCCTGGTCATATGGTGAGAAGATGTCAAACCTAAAAAACAAAAAATTGAGAAGGTTTAGGCCCGATATCTTACTAAAGATCAAAGAGGAAGTAAAAAAACTACTAGAGGTGGGGTTTATTGAGGTATCAGACTACCCAGAATGGGTAGCAAATGTAGTCCCCATTCTAAAGAAGAATGGGAAAGTGTGAGTGTGCGTAGACTTCCGAGACTTAAATCAAGTTAAGCCTAAAGATAATTTCCCTCTACCTCACATCAACGTCTTAGTAGATAATACTGTAGGGAATCATCTCTTTTCATTTATGGATGGTTTCTCAGGATATAATCAGATAAAAATGGCTAAAGAAGATAAAACTAAAACAACCTTTATCACAACATGGGGAACTTTCTATTACAAAGTTATGCCCTTCGGTTTGAAAAACGCCAAGGCAATGTATCAAAGAGCTATGGTTATGATACTTCATGACATGATGCATCGAGAAGTGGAAGTATACGCTGACGACATGATAGCCAAGTCTAAGGGAGAAGAAAGCCATGTGGTTACCCTGAGGAAATTATTCAAGCGATTAAGAAGGTTTCAGCTCAAGTTAAATCCTGAAAAGTGTACTTTTGGGCTCACAATAAACAAGCTATTAGGGTTTGTCATAAGCCGAGAAGCTATCAAAATCGACCCTGACAAAGTAAAGGTCATACTGGAACTACCCTCTCCACACACTATCAAAGAGGTGAGAGGTCTGCTGAGAAGATTGAATTACATAGCCCGTTCTATCTCACAGCTTACAAACAAATGCCGCCCACTATTCCATCTGCTAAAAAAGAATGCCACGTTAGAATGGGACGATGAACGAGAAGAAGCATTCAAAACAATCAAAGACTATCTCACAAATCCTCCAGTCTCGATAGTTCCAAAATAGGGAAAGCCCTTATTCTTATACCTCACGATACTCCCCGAATCCATGGGGTGTGTGCTGGGGCAAAAAGATGAAGAAGGAAGGGAACGTTCCATATATTATCTAAGCAAGAAGTTCACAAACGGAGAACAGAGGTACTTTAAAATAGAAAGGACTTGTTGTGCTTTGATTTAGGTCATGCACCAATTGAGGCAATACATCATTTACTATCCTATTGAGTTGCTAACAAGACATGACCCTCTAAAATACTTAACAAAGAAGCTTGTTTTGTTAGGGAGAATCTCCAAATGGCAAATGCTCTTATCGGAATTTGATATCACCTATATAAATCAAAATTCGATAAAAGGGCAATCTTTAGCTAATTAGTTGGTAGAACACCCAATTAAGGGAGATCCCCGAGAATCACAAGCCTAATTCCCTTATGAAAACATATTAACAGCAAAGGGCGAACCAATAGAAGATTACGGGACAGAACAAAGCCCTAAATGGAAGATGTTCTTTGAAGGAACTGCCAATGTATTCGGGTGTAGGATCGGGGCAGTGATAGTATCACCAGAAGTAACACAATTCCTTTCAGCGATGAGACTCACATTTTCATATACTAATAATATCGCGGAATATGAGGCGTGCATCCTTAGCCTCAAAATGGCTTGCCACATGGAAATCCGTGAATTAGATGTATACAAAGATTCTTCACTCCATATTACAAACACGAGGGGAATACAAAACTAAAGACCCCAAATTGGTACCATACCATCAACATTTGACTGAGCTAATCGACGAATTCGAAGCAGTCACCTTCACATACATCCCAAGGACTCAAAATCAGTTTGCAGATACCCTCGCCACACTAGCATCTATGATTTAGATAACAGGGGGAGCCAAAGTTCAACCACTGAAAATAGAAATTGAAAATAGGCCCACCTACTGTTTGGTATCGAGTCTAATTTTTGAATTTTCCCATTCCTAATCTGATCTAGACTAGACCCTATGCTCATATAATATAGACCCTCGACTTGAGTTAGGAACTTCGTTTAATTTTGAAGTCGCCACCCAACTGTTGTTGGGAAATATTGAATTAAGACTAAATGAGCGGATTAGTCTTAATTTGGATCACTAGTCGTCGTGATTTCCTCTTCTCGTTTTTGGTGAAAAGAGGAAAAGGAAAACCAGAGTTTCTAAGTTCGGAGGCTAACCTATTAAAACCTTACGGTTATCACCTAATCTCCTAAAATTATCTCTACCTAGAAATGTCTTTTATTTTGTTTCTATTGCCTTTTATTGTGTTTTTGAATTAGTTATTTGAAAAAAATGATTTTTTTATTTCATTTTATAGGTTGACCCAAATAGGTGCCTACGTACCTGCTATTCAGGATCAAACAAGCCGTAGTTCGCTTTCCTGAAAACCTTAAGTGTGTTGGTGAATTTTAATTCTGAAATTTCTTTTGATTTATGTTTTTACCATTTTTGGGATTTTTCTAAAAAAATCTAAACCTAAACTTAATAATTTGATTTTTGAAAATAATTTTTTGGGAAAACATCAATTTTGGATTTATTTGAGAAAATGATTTTTCTAAGTGATAAAACTCATTTTTTTTCTATTTTTTCTTAATTTTTGAATTTTTATTAATTTTTATTAATTTTTTCTGATTTTTTATGATTTTTTTTATCATTTTTATGACTCTTTTATTATTTAAAATGTTTATAATTTTTTATAATTTTTTATTAATTTTTCATAATTTTTGTTTTATTAAAAAATTTTCCCCTAGGTTCTACCCTATTTCAAAATCTAAAGTTTTATTATTATTTTTTTCTAATATTTTTATTATTTTCTACATTTTTATTATTTATTATTTTGATTATATTTTTTTATTTTTATTTTTTATTATTATTATTTTTTTATATTATTAACTCCTAAAAAATCTAACTTTTAACATTTTTCTATTTATTGAAATATACATAACACATAAGTAAATAAAAAAATAAAAAAAAATAGCAAATTAATAAATCAATTCGGAAAAATAAATCAAATAAATAAACAAAACAAAATAAAAAAAAGAAAAATCCGATTTACCTGGATCCGGGTCAGTGCGCGAGTCGAGTCGGTCGACTCGAATCGGGTCGAAGCGGTCAGACACGGCGGCGGGGAGTGCTCGTTAACGGCGTTCCGGCGGCCTTTTGCAGCGGTTGAGGTGTCGAATCCTAGGTTATTGAGGGTGAGGAATCCAATGGTGGCGGTGGTTTGCTCCAAAAACGCCTCCTGGTGGTTGCTCAACTCTTGATCGGTGGTCGCGGCTCCGAACTCCTCCAGTGGACTTCGATTCTCTCTTTTCTCTCACTTTCTCTCGCTTTTGATCTGTGTCCTGGCTTCCTCACTTCATCCTCTATTTATAAGCTCTCGAAATCGAGCTGGATAAGCTCGGATTTCCACCGATCGAGGCAAATCGGATTTGCGATTAAATGAACCAACTCTGATTCGTGTAAATTCTTCGATTTGTTGAGATTTGATTCCAATTGGATGATGTTTATCTCAATTCTGTTGAAGATCTATTAGATTTGTGCAAAAAATCGAATCAAAACAGCCAAAATTCGAATTTTTCCCCTCGTCGGCGATCTCGGACCGAGGTTGAAGACGATCACGCGCCTAGCGCGTGCATTTGCTCCAGCCAATCAAATGCTGCCACATGTCCTAGGCAATGAAGAAAAATTGCAAAACACGGAATCTACTTCCCCCGCGTTTCAAACCCCGGACCTCACACCTGCACGCACCCGCCAGACCAAGACTCGGACCAGCTAAGTTAGCCCATTTTCCTGATTTTCTTTATTTCGCAAATTGCATATATGCAATGCGATTTTTTTATTTTTTTGTATTTTTTGAAATTTCAAAATTTTTTAAAAATTATTTATTCCTTATTATTACCATTTCTGAAATCATTTTTCAAAATTGATGTGTTTTCCTATTTATTTTTATTTTTTGAATATTTTTCTTATTTTTTCCAAATTAGAGAAAAATTGGAAAAAAATTAGGAAAAATTGGAAATTGATTATTATTGATTCTTAGGGCAAAAATGGGGTGTTTACATTTGGTAATCGAAAAAGCATAAGATGATAAGCTCCGGAATTACGATATCAAAACTTTCCTCCAAGAAGGTAAATATCCTGAAATGGCTAGCAAAAATAACCAAAGAACACTTAGAAGATTAGTAAGTCATTTCTTATTAAATGGGTCGGTGCTCTATAGAAGATCACCTGACACCACATTGCTAAGATGTGAGGACAAAAAAGAAGCATGCGAACTAATGAAAGAAGTGCATGAAGGAGTATGTGGACCTCACATGAACAACTACATGTTAGCCCGAAAAATCATGAGAATGGGCTACTATTGGCTAACCATGGAATCGGACTGCATCAAATATGTCAAGCATTATCACTTATGTCAAGTTTATACAAACCGAATAAATGCCTCACCTAAAGAGCTTCATTCGTTGTCTGCACCATGGCCTTTCTCCATGTGGGGGATCGACATCATTAGGCCAATCACTCCAAAAGCGTCCAACGGTCATAGATTCATACTGGTAGCCATTGATTACTTCACTAAGTAGGTAAAAGCTTCATCATATGCCAGCATCACAAAAGGGGTAATAGTTTGGTTCCTGGAGAGAGACATAATAGCCCGATATGGAGTTCTTAAATCAATTATCACCGACAATAGCACCAACCTCAACAACAAGTTGATGACAGATTTGTGTCAACAATTCTATATAAACCACAAAAATTTAACTCCTTATCGACCTTAAATGAATGGGGCAGTGGAAGCAGCCAACAAAAATATCAAAAGAATTATCAAGAAGATAACAATCACTTACAAAGATTGGCACGAGATGCTACCATTCACCCTCATGGCTTACAAAACCTCAATCCGAACATCTATTGGAGTTACCCTATATTCGCCGGTATATAGTAATGAAGCAGTTCTGCTAATTGAAGTCGAAATACCATCCTTCAGGATCCTATCAGAATCGTAGCCAGATGAATCAAACCGGGTAAAGAAGAGACTTGATCAGTTGAATTTGGTTGACGAAAAAAGACTCGTTGCGTTATGTCACAGCCAGTGCTACTAACAAAAAATGGCCCAAGCATTCAACAAAAAAATGAGACCTTGATGTTTCAAAGAAGAAGATCTGGTGCTAAAGAAGATACTCCCAAATGCTCGAGATTCAAGAGGGAAATTTACCCCAAACTATGAGGGCCCATATGTTGTAAAAAAGGTGTTGTCGGGAGGAGCTTTAATGTTAACTCAAATGGATTGTCCAAAATTGAGAGACCCCATTAACATGGATGCTGTTAAGATGTACTATCCTTAGGCAAGAAAATTGAAATTTTGCCAAAGTTCATGAATGCCAATATTCAGTACATATTTTGTTAAGTTTAGTTTTCATTTCTTTTACAAGCAAAGTTAATGTCTCTGAATGATCAATCATTTCAACCAATTCTCATTAAAATAAACATCCATATACACACATTACCCTTTGCCTCACGATGAATAATGAACATTGAAGTGATAGCAAATCTCAATAAATTTTGTGATATAATTCTACCTATTTTTTTAGCATTAAACTTGGTGTATTAATAGGATAACACCACAATCACAAGAGTCATGCTCACAAGAAAGAAAGTACATTAAGGCCCCCAGCCCTGCTTTGAAGCAAGAGAAAGCAAAAAAGGAGCAAACCAGCACGAAGGTTCAGTTGTTTGGTTTCTATCCGCGATAAACCGGTAAGCATTCAAAGTAAATAACCAGCATTCATCATGAATCACATATTCTAAGATAAGCAGTCTAAAAGACATCTCTTATCAATCATTTGACTAATTCGCTAAAAGCATTTTCAAAAGTATTAGGTAAGTCAGCTCACAATAGGGCACTTTCCTAGATATTCTTTCTTAAAGTCAGCCCACAATGGGGCACTTTCCTGGATATTCTTTTTTAAAGTCAGCCCACATTGGAGCACTTTCTTGGTTATACATTCTTAAAGTCAGCCCACTTTCTTAGTTATACATTCTTAAAGTCAGCCTACAATGGGGCACTTTCTTAGACATCCGCTCTCAAGGTTAACCTATAGGGGCACCTTCCGAGACACCTATTCTTCAAGGCTGCAAGTCCAATGAGATGTTTTCTACTATTGGTTAGTCAGCCTACAATGGGGCACTTTCCTAAGATTTCCTCTCTTGGGTTACAAGTCCAAAGAGACACTTTCTATTATCGATTAGTCAGCTCATAAGAGCACTTTTCTAGATAATCCCTTTTTATGGTTGCTAGTCTAAACAAGACGCTTCCTAATTATCGATTAGTTAGCTCATAAGAGTACTTTTCTAGATAATTCTTGTGGTTGCAAGTCTGAATAAGATGCTTCCTAATTACCGATTAGCCAGCTCATAAGAGCACTTTTCTAGATAATTTATCATTTAGTTAGCTCATAAGAGCACTGTTCTAGATAATTTATGGATTAGTTAGCTCATAGGAGCACTTCTCTAGATAATTGATTAGTTAGCTCATGAGAGCACTTTTCTAAGATAATCTAACAATTAGTCAGCTCACAAGAGCACTTCTCTAGATTATCCCCTTTAAGGTCGTTAGTCCTATAAGACACTTCTTGATATTGACGAGTCAGCTCATGAGAGCACTCCTCCAAAACACTTCTTCTCCAATAGTCATTGGTCTAACCAGGCGCTTTTGTTGGCAAGTAGCCAGCTCATAAGAGCGCTTCCTTAAACAATCTCTTCTTACAGTCGCTAGTCCAATAGGACGCTTTCTGTTATCAGTTATTCTGCTTACAATAACACACTTCTAAACAATCCCTAAGATGTTTCCTGTCGTCGATTAGTTAGCCTAGAGAACACTTTTCTAGATGGTATTTTACTCCAGGTTGTTTAAGATCATTCCTCAAGCAATATTAATCATCATAAAGCATTCATGGGATTATTAGCTCATTGAGCATTTTTCCTACTGGAACTAAGTTCAGATAACCAACCAACTAGGGCGTTATCCATTCAGTCTATCGGCTAAAAATGGTGTCTTTATCATCTTTGTAGTTAAGTTTTTCAAACTTTACTACAAAAAAAGGACAGCTGTAAACACCTCATTTTTGTCCCTAATCATTAATAATAGTCAATTTTTATTTTTTAAATTTTTCTTCTAATTTAGCAAAAATAAAGGGAAAATATTCAAAAAATAAATAAATAGGAAAAATATACTAATTTTAGAAAATAATGGTAGAAATAATAATAAAAGAGGTTAAATAATTTTTACAAATTTTCATAATTTCAAAAAAAATACAAAAATAATAAAAATTGCCACGCTTAAATACAATTTATGTGTTAAGTAAAACTGAGATTTGGGCCAGCTCAGTTGGCTTGTGCATTGGCTTGGGACACGTGCGGGGGGAAGCGAGGTCATAGGTTCAAAACCTGGGAACGGCATTTTGTGTCGTTTTCATTTTTTGTTTCCCCAGCTGCCACGTAGTAGCCTCCCATTAGGCAAGAAGAATCACATGTTAGCCACGTGATCATCTTCTTCAGCTGGTCAACGGAGAAAAAAAACAGGCGAGGAGAAAATGGAGCACATCCAGGCAAATCTAAACCGATTTTTTTTCTTTTTGGATTTATCACGAAGAACAAATCAAATAAATCCCAAAAACTACTCGAATATAAGGGATTTACATTGGGTTTTGAAGATAAAATCAAATCTCCATCACGGTTGAAATCCGTGTTCATCCACCTCCGAGCTTCAACACCTATAAATAAAGGTCGGAGGGGGAGGCCGGAGACAGAAAAAAAAAAAAAAAAAAGAAGAAGAAGAAGAGGGAACAATCAGAAGTAAGAAAAGGGTAGGTAAAACACACGAAAAAAAAAAAAAAAGAAACCCACTGAAGCCCTCGCCGTAGCCACAAACCACAGACTTCAGGTGGTTTTTGAAGAGAAACACCACCGCCATTAGGTTTCCTGTTCTAACAAAGCTTAGATCGACGCTTTTTCATGCTTCCATGGCCATCAGAGACAACCACCGGCGACGATCATAGCTACCACACATGGTTACGCCTAAGATCCGACCTGCGAATTCGACCCAAACCGTGACCCCACCCAGGTTGGTTATTTCTTATTCATTTTATTTATTTATTTACTTTATCTATTTAATTAGGTTATTATTATTATTATAGAAATAAAGAAATTTCTTTTTAATAATCCGAAAATAAAAGAAAGAATTTTTTTAGAATTTTAGTTAGGTTTTAGAATTTTTGATAAATAAATAAATATGCCTAATATAATATAAAAAATAAAAATAAAATAAATAATGGTAATAAAAAATAAAAAATAATAATAAGTAAAATAATAAAAAATATTTAAAATAATGAAAATAATAAGAAAAAATAATAAATAAATAATAAATAAAAATAATAAATATAAAATAATATAAAATAATAAATAAATAAATAATAAAAATTAGGATTAAATAGAGGTGGATTAATAATAGGGATAAAAAAACTAATGAATTATTTTTATCACTTAGAAAAAATTCTTTTAAAAATAAATCCAAAATTGGTTTTTCTTAAATCAAAGTTCCTTTTAGAAAATAAAATAATAAAGCTTAGGCTTAGATTTTTTTCAAAATTTCGAAAATGATATTGAACGTCAACCAAGCATATTTTCATAATTAAAATTAACAAACACACTAAAGCTTTTTATAAAAAAAAAAAAAAAGTAAACTACAACTAGTTTGATCTTGAATAGTGAGTACGTAGGCACCCTTATGGGTTAACTCTAAAAAGAAATAAAAAAAATCATTTTCTAAATTAGTATGAGTTGTTTTAATATCCTATTTTAATATGTATCCAAAATAAAAAATAATAATATAAAAATAAAATTAATAAAAATAGAAGAAAATATATCAGAATATGATCCAAATTTCAAAAGGACAAGGTAGTAACTTTAGGATTTTAATAGGTTAGCCCTTGAGTCGAGAATCTCTAGTTTTCCTTTCTTCTTTTTTCATTTATAAAAAGAGGAGATTTCGTCGACCAATTGTCCAAATTAGAACTAATCCTCTCAATTAGTTTTAATTCAATAATTTTTCTCAATTTCAGTTAGGTGGCAACTCCAAATAAATAATAAAATTCCTAGTTCAAGTCGAGGATTTATATTAGGTAAGTATAAGATCTAATGTAAATCGGATTAGGAATATAAATGAAAAAAATCTAAAAATTAGACTTGACACTATCAACCTACTAGCAATGGAGAGAGAACAAAGTAAAGACTTGCTCTTCTCTTTGCGGGTTCCATATCATTTTACTTTTTATTCTAAAGATCAAACTTTTATTGATAACTTATTTTTGCAAGTTTATTCACACCAAAATTGATTTTATTTTATATGTTTTAAATCTATTTACTTAATTTTGAAAGAGAATATTCAAAAGTTAATTTTCAAAATTAAAGTGGCCAAATATAACTAACAATCTTGATGAAAACTCAACATAAACCATCCACAAGTGATTTCGGTTTTCTTAAACGAAGGAAGAAAGCTTCACACAATACATTCTTGGGATTTTATGATGCTAGAAAAAGATGGGTTGATCCACTAAAATTCATCATGAAAAAAGGTTAATTTGGCAAAGATTTGATTGTAGGAAATATTGATACTAATGGTTTTCTAATTTCTCTCTCGCTTCATTTGTTGCTTGAATACCAAAATTCATTTTTAAGGAAAAATTTGTATGGCACTTCTAATGCAATTTTTTCTACTCATCAAGCAATGGAAAATTAACATGCACTTATTGTATGTAAATGAAGTTTTTGTTAAACAAGCTAATTAGATGGAAATAAGATAGGATGTAATAAAAATGTAGGTAGTATTATATGCTTGCATATATGTAATTTATACCCTTTTTCATGCCATTAAAAATCAAATTTGCGGTATAGATTCTTATAGTCTTCCCCTCTATGCTCTGTGCTATTGATTTCTCTAGCATTACCACCATTACTATGATGATGTTGTCAAAATAAAAATTATTCAGTAACATTATTTTCAATTATTCACTCAAAAATCTAAAGAAGGTTGTTGCTGTTTTAGGTGTTTGGCTAGAGTCAATGAGTTGACCACCACCCCCCTACGTAGTGATTTTGAAATGAACTGAAGAATAACTTCTTGTTTCTAAAGGCACTTGTTAGTTGGCCCTAATATTGCTTTTTCCTAGAACAGGTTGGCTATATAACTCAAACCACCCATCATTTCGAAGAGATTTCAACATTAAAATCACAAATTTTAGTTTTTTTTCAAACAATCATATGCTTTTTTGAAAGTAATAGCAATATAACCCCATTGAATGTTGGCCATCATTACCCTTAACTCCCTACACATTATTTCCCCTTGCATAACTTTCCAAAGTGAGAGTTGTTGAGACAAAAATCATGATTTTTTTGTTTTTGTTTTTATTTTTATTTTTTTTCATATCAGATAATTTTCATTCAAAGGTTATGGATGTACACTATATTCACTATTAGGAGTATTGTTTATATTTGTATAAAACTTATCTTCTTGATAGACATACTTGACGTCATCAGACCTGGATAAAATTAGGTGCATCTTCTATTCACTATAGGCGGTTAGGATTGCAATTAGTAAAATAGGATTACACATTGTTCCATTTTCCTATATATAAAAAAATTAGAAAAAGCCATGCCTAGTTCCGCATATGTGTTGTTTTCTTAATATAAGGTTTTAGGTTCAAATTTTATAAGAATCATTTTATTTTTCCAAAATTGTATTTATATTATGGTATTTAAATAATATTCCTTTTTCTATTCCTAATTCTTTTAATCCACTTTCCTTCGGTCGCAATCCATACCCTCTTCCCAAAGATTCATTATACAAATGCTTGCGGTCCATTTTGATGCCCTCATCTCTCTCTCTCTCTCTCTCTCTATGCATATTCTGTTTTCCAAACTACACGTGGAAATTTGGCAATAAAGAAAAAAAAAAGAAAAAGGAAAAAAAACACAAAAAAATAAAAATGATATATTTGATTAACTTTACAAAAGTAAAATTAAATAGTTATTTTTCACTGTAGATTTATAATTGCGTTTAGTTTATGGTATAGCTATTTTATATAATTATTTTTTTAATTTTTTAAAAATATATTTCCATATTTGTTTATAAGATTCAGTTAAACCGTAAAAAATAACTATTATTTTTATTTTTTATCGTTTAAAAATTATAATTTTATTGTATTCCACAAGCAAAAATACCATTAATATTTAACAACGTTGCAATTCCGTCGTGCGAACACCTACCTAATAGTGTTGTGTGTTGATTCAAGCATTTGTGCTTGAAAACCCACTCGATTGATCTAAATTTGACCTGAAGTATAATGCCAAAGCCATTATCTCACTACTTTCTTACCTACCTCTTGACTCTTGATTTAATTCTGTTTTTTACGGAGAACATGGCTCTGGAGTACTTGATCGCAGCCTTTTGATTTGACTTAAAAAAGCGATTAAATGATATAATTATTATTTTTTAATTATGTTAAAATAAAGTAAGACTATGAACAACCGAACAAACAATTACATTTTATTGCAGTTGTATCATTCATATTAATATATAAGGTTTAAAGGTCCACATATAAAATGATAGAACCGTTTAATGGACTTCCTTTTTTGACATATTAAAAAATCAATAGAATTGTGGTTACACACAGTAATCCGCCTTGTCTACCATTTTCCAGAAGTCGAAAGTATTGTATTATTGGAGTTTGGCATGTCCCTTAAGTCTTTCATGGAACGATCCTGACTTAATGTTATAAGTAATGATTCATTCACATATATTGATATTATGTTATAGACGTGCACATTTAATCAAAAGATCCTTAAAATATAAAATTATAATCTATGTTTTATATAAAATTATATATATTAAAATCTTATTAATATTTATATATTATACTTCTTTTAAGATGTTTTGATATCAATATTTTATCTTAGAAAATAAAGATTTAAATGGAAGGAATAATTTTTTCTTTTTTTATTTTAAATGAGGTTGTCTTGGACAATTTTTAATGGCCTCAAGTTATCTATAGAATTGGAATGTGAATTATGCAATATTTACGGGAAGAATTATGCCTACAAATGTGCTATAATATGATGGAAAACAAATGTGATTATAATGATAAATATAATGAAAAATAAAGTTATCGTAATAACATCATAAATAAATATAAAGGATGAATTTAAAGAATATGAAAAAGTAAAAGTTTTTAAAATTATATTTTATAATGGAGTAAACATTTATATAACTTAAAGAAACAACATTGAGGTGATATAATTTAGACTCAAATGCGTTGCCTATTCAACTTTTTACCTTGGAATATGTTTTTATCTAACTAAGCAGCCAATTTTGAGGATATTATAGACTTATCTAGCACTTGAATATTAATAAGGGCCATTAAATCTATGCTACTTTGATGAGCTGGTATAAAACATAGATTATACAAGTGTTCAAATCTTATAAAAATAAACTACAAATACACTCTTTTATTTTTCCGTTATCTATACTTATCCTTTTTTTATTTTTAAAATTAAGTGTTTTGACTCCTAAAATTTTGAAAAAGTATTTTTTTTTTATTCTCTTATAATCATTTTGCCATTCAAAAATAACAAAAAAAATATTTTTATAGTTTTTTAAATTATTTCATCTAATGACAAAATATTACTTAAATAAGATCTAAAAACATGTTTTTTAAGGATTTGAGAGCTTAAGCACTCCATTTTCAAAATAGGAAATCTAAGCATACAAGAAGCAAATATATATATATATATAACATATTTATGATTTACCTATAAATTATATTTGTTGGGTTTGCACCACTCTATCTTAATTACATGTCAAATTTAGTTTTTGAATTCAGATTACCATGGATCATCCAAGACAATGGTAGAGATTGTTGCTTCCTTTCTTTCTTCTGCTAATGGTCATTAGAGTGTCCAATCATTTTTTGAAAACTTGATGGAGGAAGAGGAATATGGGTAAATGTAGTTTTAAGTCAGAATTAAATAAGGATTTAAGAAAACAAACCCCAATCAAAAGCTTGTATAAACTCTTTGCTTTGGTTTGCTTGCTTGACCAAGCAAATATAGCTTTGAATAGCCTTATTCAAGTAGCTATCATCCGATTACCCAAAAAATTTACTATAGAGAATTGAATGTCATTTGTTGCACCATCCTTTTTTGGTGAGAATCACTCGAAAACATTGGACTTAAATACACACATCCTATGCAGATGCATATGCATATCAAGAAAACCAAGCTAAGGATTTCATTATGTTTCTTATGTGTCGTAGTTTGAGTTTTTATTCCATGATTCTTAATATTTTTCAAGACGTAAAATTTTAACAAATATTCTTATATATATATATATGTATATATATATATATTGATATTTATTACATAAAATACCATATACAAGAATGTAAATAATTGAATGAAAAGTATCTATGCTTCTTGTAATTAAACCGTGTAGTCAAACCAAAACCAGTTCAAGTACATCACCCAATATTTCTTTCACACTTCCATTAACCCTTTTAATGGTATAGCAATATTTTTTTAAGTTAATTGCTTATATTTTTTTATTATTATAATAAAAAAGAAAAATTTAAATATAATTTATCTTATTAAAATAATAACATTTATATCGTTAAATTATCAGGATTTTTATTTTTATTTTTTTGTGAATTAGTTGGCTACGTGGAAGTCAAAATACATCAGCCTAAAAACATTCTTAATTTCTGACATACTTCGTATTTTAGGGGCTGGCCATCGTGGACTTTATAACTTATTAGTCAGCGGTCGACAAAGCTCGTGTGGCTAACGTGGGAATTCGGAAACAAAAGTCAGTTCATGTGAAAACTGGCGGGGTTTAAATACACAACAAACGAGCCATTTTCTGGATGGATACTGGTTATCCAATAGGGTAATGCCATGTGTGTTATACGTTGCTCCTCCTTGTGGATACGTCTGATTGCTGATGCTGAACAGTTGGATAGGAATAGGGTAGTTTTGCCCTCCAATAAAAATAAAAAAAGATAGGAATAGGATAATAAATGGGGTCCCGTTGATTTGCTAATATTGACCCTACTTTGATTGAGAACTACCAAAATGCCATCATTATGTCGATCACAAGCAGAATAGGAATTAGAATTATTTAAAAAATGTTATTTTTTGTGGGGCCCTTATTTCATTTCAGCTGTCACCATAATGTTTGGGTTAGCACAATTATCATCATAATTAATAATTCTATTCTTTGGCTCATCTGGCTTCTGGTATCCTTTGTTCAATTCTCTGCTTTGGATGTATATATTGTATATCACAAGCTTAGCATGTCATGGGTACGTATCATCATATGAATCCTTAAAAAAAAATATTGAAATTATGATGCTACATGTGTTTGCAAAAATCAAGGTAGAGCTCAATCCATTTTATTAGAATTTTAGTATTTATATAATTTGTTTGATTTTAATAACAAGCTTACATAAAAAAAATCTTAATATATATCTATCCCCACTAGCTCTATATTTAATAGCTACTAAAAATATAAGTGCAATGAACTTGTAGAAACTCAGCAACCAAATAAAGGCTAAAGAAGCAGCAATAAAACCATGCTAAGGGATGATGCATCTATCCTATAGGTGTAAAAGTAATTATATATATGAAATCGTTTAAGAAAATGATAAGAACATGACATACTTATGATAGGGTGCTCTAAAAACATAAAATAATTATATAAGTAAAGGTTAAAATTTTATTGAAATTTTTATGATTTGACCTGCTCCCTTTTAAGCTTGGAAATTTACTTATAAATAATGGGTATTTATATTCCTAGAGACGTCATTGTTTGTTGGGTCCTGTCAACTTATCGAAAAAACTATAAGCATGTGATATGCCATACTAGTTTTTCTAAATGATTTTTTGCTTACGATGGCAACACATGAGTGGTTAGAACCTGCAATACGCCTTCGTCTAAAGGGAATTGGTCCAAATTGGAATTAAGACCGGGGCCAAGCATTTTGAATTAAGATTAGAAAAATGATAATAAGAATCCCGGTTACTTGTTAAAATATAAAATAAAGAAGTTTTCTTATTTTTCTTTACATTTGATTTTTTTTTTTTTTTTGTAAAGTATATATTCATATTAAAAAAAACATAAAAAAATTCTTTAAAATCATTAATAAGTATTTAAAAATATCGATTAGACGTTAACAAAATGATGGGCATATAACAAATTGGGTTAATTAATAGATGTGCGTTGGTTGAACTTTGAAGACATACCCGCTTTAAGAAGGCATCCACCAACAACGGAGAAAGTGGTAACCAAAGTGCCAAACTTTGTACCTTTGGGGGAAAATCTTGAACTTGATGAAAGCGACATTGAAGATAAAGTAAAAAAGAAAGAGCTGCATGCCCTCAGGAACATATCTCATGATCATGCATGGGGACCCAAAAGGCCACGATAGCGAATATTCTGATTAATCAATGATTGTCTCTGCCGTTGGTATGCTCCAAATTCGTAAATTTTAATGAAATAAGGGATTGGAGCTCCTTAACAAGACAATGTGTGATGTATAAATACGAGTAATGGTAAAAATAAAAATTATATTCATATACTTTATCTTACTTTTTATATTTTATTCATAAACATTTATAAGCAATTAAAGGTTCGCTTAAAATATACCAAAAACTAACTAGTTTTTTTTTCTTTTTTAAAGACAGCATCAAGAAAAATAATAGGGTTTATGCACTCATACGCTTAAAATCTTTGACAATGCTTATTCATTTTGTGTGAAAGAAGGTAACAAATGATGGGGCTCTTGTTATGTTGTACTGGCATAATAACCTAAACTTCTCTACGGCTCAAATCATATATCGATGCAATATGAGCTTAAGGAACCATATGTAGTGCTGGGTTCGATTACAATTTTTATAGTTAGAGCTACCAAGTTCTAAGAATGTACATATGCATAACTTTTCATATTAATGAACATAAAGGCCCGAAATTATACATTTATAAGTTAGTAGTAAACGTTACTACATATAAGGCTAGTTCTGAACGTTGATTATCTCTAATTAAAAGTAAAAAAGAGAAAAAAAAAACTTTTTATTTTTTTTATTTTTTTCAAATTTAAACAAGTAATCAATTGTGAAATTTTTGTATCCATAACGAGTGAATATCATTCTCTGTTATTATGCTACATGTTTGATTCTTCTTTTTTTGTCTCATAAAAGTGTTGATAATCTTTGACATGATAAGGTAATAAAAATACTAATATGGCACAAGTGTATAAAAAAACAAGATCTAACACAATACATAACACCATAATTATAATTATGATACGAATAAGTAGGATTATGGTGTAAATATATTTTCTATGATCTCTATTTAATTTTATGCAATTTTAATAATCGACATGAATTTAACACAATAATCATAAATACGACACGAATAAGTAGAACTTGGTATAATTTTTTTAGTGATTTCCATTCAATTTTATATAGTTTTGATAGCTAACATGAATTTAACATGAAATAAGATACAAATGTGATGTATTAACACGAATAGGCCTCATTAACATATGCATTAAGCTAAGAAAAAAATAATCTAATTTTTTTAAATTGATAAATTATGCAAATCAACCCTAAAAATTTTTAAAATTGTATAGACTCTTAGTTTTTTAAAAAGTTGATACTTATGTAGCGTTTGATTACTGGTACTAGACAGGACATAGAGTATTGGACAGTACAAAATAAGAAGGATTGGACAAAAAAAAAATTCATACCACATTTGGTTTGTTCAGTACTGGACAAATATTTTTGTGTTGTCTAGTGTTTGTAATTGCAAAGTATTTGACTAAACATAGTAAACTTGACAATTATACCTTTTTAATTATATTATGGTTATTTATACATATTTGATATTATTATAAGAAAATACAATTTGAAGAAATTATAAATTATATAAAATAATTCGTGTAAATCCATTGATTGAAAAAAAATTTAATAATTCATATTATAAATTACAATAATTTATGTTATATTTAATAAAATAACACATTACTTATTTTTCTTTTATCTTAAAAATGATGTTCCAATATAGTATATATACATGATAAATAATATACAACATAAAAGAATTTTGACTTGAAATTAGCAATAAACATGGTTTAAAAAAAAACTTATGTTATATTATTTTTCTCATACTATGTAATTTTCTTTGTTCTTATCGTATTGGAAATCAAAATGTAAGTTTAGATTCAAGTTAGGACACGTGATGATCTATTTATACATGAAAGATTGATCCACTACTACCGTCCTATTTCAACAGACATTTAAACGCATGACGATTACCAGACGGAGAGCATGCGACGAAGATAGAAAAGCAAGCGAGGGAAATCTAAACGGACGGCAACAACCACAGGTAGAGCATGCAGGGAACATAGAAAAGCAAGCAAGAATGTGAGAAAGAATAGAAGGATACGAACCTAACGGCGACTTTTGGCGTGACGACAACGACGTTTGAATAGTGGTCGATTGCACGATGAATCCCGTTGTTGGAGCGATGCCGATGGGTTTTTCTATGCACTTGAAGGGCAAGTTAATGCGGCGCGGATGGGTTTGAATGAAAAGGGTTTTGAGAAGGTAGGGTTTGTTTATAAAGAGAAAAACATGAATGGCAAGTTGGGGATTTCGAAAAAATGAATTTTTGTCCAATACCAGATTTTTTGTATTTAATTACATGTGGTACAAAAATTTGTCATTTTGTCTAGTATCATATTAAATTTTTGTCCAGTACTTTTTTCATAAATGGCAACCAAACACAGGATAAAAAAATTTGTCTTGTCTAGTACTATATTTTTGTGGCAACCAAGCGCTATCTTAGTATCCTTGAAACAAGCATGAGTTTTATTTTCTTTACTGACTAGATTACCACATGTAAATTGAGCTGAAATGAATGATTATTAGGCAATTTTTTTTATATATATAATTAATTAATTAAATTACTTAAAATTAAAAAATAACTAAAAATAAAAAAGTAGAAAGTAAAAAAGATAAAAAAATATATTTAAAAAGTTAAGAAAGTTAAAGAAAAAACTAGAAAATAAAAAAGAGAAAAGTTATTTAAGTTGCTGCTCACTGTCTATTCATTTTCGTTTTTTTTTTTAATTTTTTGTTTTTTTTTTTAATGTTCTACTTTCTTTTCTTCTACTTTTTAGTTATTTTTAATTTTATTTATTTTAATTAATTAAATATATAACTAAATTACCTAATAATCATTAATATTTGATCACTTTATACATGATAGTCTAATTAATAAAAAAAAATGGAACCTATATTTATTTTAGAGCTGTACTAACTTAAAAAAAAAAAAAGGTTGATGTAATTTAAAAAAATTTCCAAAGTTATTGCGCGATTTACCTATTTTGGAAATTCATGCCTTTATTTTAAACTCAAAGAGTCAACATTTGTGAATAAATTAATAAAGAAATAGTGATTTTTTTTTTGGCCAAATAAAGAAATAGAGAAATAGTGATCAATCCGTCGTTTTGCAACGAATGGCAATAAATGTAATTTCAAGCAAGTTGAGACCTATTTGGCAGTGCCCAAATTGAAATCTCCGCCCAACTGTCCCTTCTGTTTCTTCCCCTGCAATTTCAAACAAATTGAGACCTATTTGGCAGTGTCCAAATTGAAATCCCCGTTCAACAGCTCCTTCTCCTGCCAACTCTCTCTCTCTCAACTAACTATGTGTTACTGACCCAAGTTCCTTCTCTCTCTCTCTCCCCTCGTTTCCTATAAACTCTCTTCTCTGCTCATTCCTTTCTTGCCCACAAGATCCTAGCCGAGAGAGAAGAGAGAGAAAGCAAGCTTTATCTTTTCTTTTCCTCTTCTTTTTGCTTTTGTTTAAACAATGGCGGATCTAAAATCAAAGTTTATTAAAGTATACCCTGTTTTGAAATCCGAACTTCTTGAGGATCCAGCCTTTGAATTCTCCGATGATTCTCGACAATGGGTCGAGCGAGTACGTCTCGTTTTCACTAAAAGTTATAATCTTTATTGAAATTTTAATGCAATTCTTTCTTTTTTCTGCTGTTTCTAGGAACTTTGTGGATTTAAACGTGCTTAAACGGTTCAAAATTAATGCTTAATTACATTTTTGGATACCCTTTGGTTTATAATTCTTGCTTATTGGTTAAATTTTGATTTTTTTTTCTCTAAGTTTACGGGATGACTTATTATGCTTATGTGTACGTGTCTGTATGTATCGTGAATATGGAATTACTGTTGATTTTGGATTAAATGGATGGTTATTGATCTGTTGAATGTTAAAGTCAGTTTATTTAAGTTGGGAAAATGTCGTTGCGTAGAATTCGCATCTACTAAAAAACATAAACAAGCTTTTTTATGTTCCATACCAGTATTAGAATTTTTCTCGCATTCATTGGGTGATCTAAGTTTGTGTAGATGCGATCCTTAGTATTTTAACCCGAAATCCTTTTCCGTATACCCGACGCGTGACATTGAACAAGTTTCAGATAGGAGATTGGAGTGGAGTTTTGTTTGTTAATGTTCGATCTTGACTTATTGACTATTATCAAAAGTATCCATTCATTTATACTTCGAATATGCGTTTCAAGTTGAACCATTTTGCCCATTGCTCATTTTGAATGAGTATTCTAATGTTTCACTATGTTTTTCTGAATTGTGCATTGTTTTCCATGATCATGTGCCTTGTTTGTAGTGTTCATCATTTCGTTAGTCCTAGAAGCAAGGTCTGTGTAGAATTGTCCATTTCAAGTTAATTTGCTTGCTGAAAAATTCGCCCATTCTTGTACGGTGTTCATGAAGTGTCACTTTTCTGACTTTGTTGTCCTGTATTGTACAGATCTTGGATTACAATGTTCCTGGAGGTAATAACAGCAATCTCACTATCTCTTTAATTGTTTCCGAGACTCTTGGCTAATCAATCAGCTGCAATATGCAACAGAATCAGGAATTTTTTTTCTTATGAAGCTTCAATTCTTGATTTTTATTCAGGTAAGTTGAACAGAGGGCTGTGTGTACTTGACAGCTACAGATTATTGCAGGGGAGAGATCTAACAGAGGAAGAGATTTTTCTAGCAAGTGCTCTTGGTTGGTGCATTGAATGGGTAGGTGACAACGCTCTTTTCTTAGGTTTGATATTCGCATGTGCTTTCACACACAAAAGTGTGTATAGGTAGTTTTTTGTACTTTTCTTCTACCAACTTGCAAACTTAGGTGTTAATGACCTTGATATCTGCAGCTTCAAGCATATTTTCTTGTTCTTGACGATATTATGGATGGCTCTCATACAAGACGTGGACAGCCATGCTGGTTCAGATTGCCTAAGGTATGTATTAATTAACAGTCCATTCTTATTGAAGCTTTCCTGTATTATTATATTTAAACTCTGAAAAAAAATGTACTGTAGGTTGGTTTGATTGCCGTAAATGATGGGATCCTTCTTCGCAACCATATTCCTAGAATTCTTAAAAATCATTTTCGTGGAAAGCCCTACTATGTTGATCTAGTGGATTTATTTAATGAGGTAATGGATATACACATATCTTGTTCCTCGACTTATCATAGAATTTTTCTTTAATGACTCTCATTTGTCTATACAGGTAGAGTTTCAGACTGCATCAGGCCAACTGATTGACCTGATTACCACTCTTCAAGGGGAGAAAGATTTGTCGAAATACAATTTGTCCCTGTAAGTGGGATGTGATTAAGTTACTTTTAGGGAAAAGTACAGCATAATGTTTTTTGGCCAACGCGAAAACATAATTGATTTAATGTATCTATGAAGAAAATGAACTAGCCACTTATGGATGATCATGGATGTTCTTAGCATTATCTGGGTATAATCACTCCGATCTGTCACTAGACACTCTCTCCTTAATTGTATTGTAGGCTTAAACTTTTGTACACTATCCTTTGAGAAATGGTAGTAAATCCATACATGAATTTCCTGGTCATTGATTGTTCAATTTGATTTTAACAAAGATACGCCAGTTCAATCAAAATGAATCTCTGCAGGCAACAGTTTGAAACTTGGCAACTTTTAGTCTTGCATTCATGTATTTAGTCAGTGATTGCTTTGATGATTCATAAGATGGCTTTCTGAAAGTCTTTTACTGATATCATTTTTCAAAATTTAGGATTCTTTAGATTAACACAGTTTTTTGTTATTTTTAGGATGACTGTCCATATGAAGCTTTTAAATTGCAAGTCATTTCAAAGGGAGAAAAGGAGATTTTCAATTGGGTTTTTTAAAATATAGATAAGGATTATTTTCAAGGACCCTTTCAGTATTTTCAAAAGGAGGGCTTCTTTTTGTAGATGGGATCTCAGAAGAGTTTTTGATAATATATGCTTTCCAAAATAAATTAATAATTAGCCACAGGCTGTTTTCCATAGTTAAAGGTAAAAGCAAATATTTGAAGCATTTGAAATTGAAACAGAAGATAATATCCCAATTACTCTGCATTCCTCGAAATACTGTGACCTACTTGAATGCTATCACCACCTACATAGCTGATTGGATATAATCCCTTTAATGCAAGTCAATGGACACAATACATATCAGAAAGAAAACTTTAACCTAGAACTTTAATTGTCCTTTATCCAACTCTTCCATTTGTCTTGTTTTCTTGTCTGTTGTTTATCTATTTTCTTATCTATGTGTGGTTGATGTTCTGCAGTCATCGTCGCATTGTTCAATACAAGACTGCATATTACTCATTTTACCTTCCGGTGAGTAGAGTGTCTTTTTATAGATACTTCATGTGCATGTTTCAAATGCAATATATATCTACTTGAAAGTGTTTTATATAACATCCTTAGACATGTTGTTATAGGATCGAGTTATGGGTCTTTTGATACTGAAATTGGACTTAAATACAAACGGAATTGGGGATTTCTTGGTTTTTCTACCTTTTCTACTTATGATTGCACAATGTTATGAGCTTATTTAAGTAAAAGGGAGCCTAAAGACCTTTGTTTCAACACCCAACTTTCTCTGAAACATTCCTGGTGATCCATTTTTTTGTTCCTCTATTACCTTTTGTACTGACAGTTGCAATACAAAAAATAACTGCTCCTACATGCAGGAGCATGAATTAAGATTGCATGCCAGGTATCCTATCTTAACTGAGAAACAGACTACCCTGCGGTCACACTATCACAATACATATGATACATGTAAATACACCTGTAAGAAGAAATAGATATGTACAAAATGCTAACAAACATAAAGTAATAAGGACCTTCTATGGTCTTGTCCACCATTTTAATAGGATCGGTTCAACTTTCACCATTTTAATAGGATCAGTTCAACTTTCAATCTCATTGTTAAGTTATGCATATTAAATTTCCACCGTTGATCATTATTAAATCTTCATCTTTAATGTGTACATTAATGGTGGGATTGAAAGTTGGACTAGTGTCATAAAAAAACATGAATAAAATCATTGAAAAATCCACAGTAATAACACAGAAGTAACAATAATTAAGCTGCTCTCTTTCTATGTTTTGTCAAAAGAAGCTACTTGGTAGGAGGGATTAAGGTTGCACGTAACACGTGTCCCTACGTTACAATGTGTGCCTTTGGTAAAAAATAATGAAGAGTCTGAACACTTGGATGAGCTTATTTAATACATCAGCGCTGTACTTCACCCTTGCAAAAGAAAATAAGCTTTATCCTATTGCAGATGGTCAAAATATGACTCTTTTATGTATGATTATGATAGGATCCCGGATACAAGCAAGGATCCAATGATTTTTATTAACCAAAAGAAACAAGAGTTACAATGTTGTTCTGGTTTCGAGGACCAGGACCTCCAGCCTAGGGCTCAATCTCTCTAGTTTTTCTCTACTCTTTCTGATTAACATTCTCCCTTTTATGCTAAGCATCTATTGCTAACAAATTTAGGTTTCGTAACAACTTGATGGTTGGTAGTTAGCAACCACCTCTAACCAACTACAACAGTCTAACCAAATCTGTCCTTGTTTTTATTTTTATTGCTGACCTGCCCTCCTTTGATTACGCCTAACATAGACTTGGGTTATTTTGGGTCTATCAGATTATACTTTATGTGATATCCTTTCATGACACCATTTTCCATTGTGTTTTCTCGTTCTTTATAGAAAATACTTATTTGATGTTGTAACAATAACTTCTTAGGCCATGCTTCATCCCTCCCATTCTACTTCAGTTTTATAATACTACACCAGTATGTCTGACCAATGCATTTCTGTGCAAAATATCTCTTTTCATCATTTCTCTGATTCGAGAAGATAGTGGTAGCTAGACTAACATCTGTTCTTAATGTGCTCTACTACCAGGTTGCATGTGCATTGCTGATGGCAGGTGAGAACTTGGACAAACATGGTGACATAAAGCACATTCTTGTTGAGATGGGAACTTACTTCCAAGTACAGGTAATTGCTTTACTTTTATTAGTAGGCTATTTTTAACAGAGTGGAAAGGTGATTGTTTTGAGGCTTTTTATTGATTCAATATATAGGAAGTTTTCTGTTTGGTTGTCAGGGATATTGTTGTCTGCTGTTCCTAAATATGAAAGCTTTCTTAAATTGAAAAATATGAAGAATGATACATTTTAAATTAGCTGCACAGCATTCAAAACATGACTAGAAAAGTTGTTTTACTCATATCCTAGCATCTATCCCTGTGCATATATACATATATATATATTGATAATGGAGAGGCATGGTCATATTGTGACCGGCTACCTCCAGGTGCATGAACCACCCTACAAGACCCATGCATTGGGTAAGAATAGCTTGCACTATGTAGGTAATCCTAAGAATTCTTCATAGTGGGATTTGAACTTAAGACCTCATGCCTGTTGTCATGAGTGTGTTCTGGACTTTAACCACCAGGGCAACCCCAACCCCTTGGCATGTGGCATAATTATATACTTAATTATCAATTTAGGTGCCACTAGTTATCTTCATCATAATGTTAGAAAGTTGATGAAAGTATTGCATGTTTGATTGAGGGAAGTTATACTTTTGATATGGAAACTTGCAACCCTTTCCCTCTTCAGGTATTGGTTAAATCTTAAGCTTCAAGAAATTGTTCAACTAAAAATCATACGTGTCCAATAATGTTCTTCAATAAGTTCCAATGATTACTATTCTTTTCTTTGGTTGTAGGATGATTATTTGGATTGCTATGGTGATCCTGAAACTATTGGAAAGGTGAGCTCTGGAACCTGATATCCTTAATCGTTTTAAAAAGATGAGCTTCTTTGATGTTATATATGCTTACAGATAGGGACAGATATAGAAGACTTTAAGTGCTCTTGGTTGGTTGTGAAAGCACTGGAGCTGTGCAATGGGGAACAGAAGAAGTTGTTATATGTAAGAACTGGCTTGTTTAATCTACTGTTTACCATCAATCCAAATATGTGGATGCAGTTTTATTCTTATTTGATGCATGACAGGAGAACTATGGGAAACCAGAAGCAGAACATGTTGCCAAAGTCAAAGCCCTTTATAAGGAGATCAATCTTCAGGTATGCTTCAATGATTAGCAGATACATTACATAATGAAATTTGAAGCAGAAGACGTGCTTTTGTCTGACAAGCCATGGAATTGAATTGTATTTCTCTTTGGTTATCCTTTTGTTTACACCAACAAAACTTCACTTTTGTAGGGCGTTTTTTCTGATTATGAGAGCAAAAGCTATGAAAAGCTTGTCACCACCATTGAAGCTCACCCTAGCAAAGCAGTACAAGATGTGCTGAAGTCGTTCTTGGGAAAAATATACAAGAGGGAGAAATAAATGAGTCCCACTTACGATAGAAAAGGAGGATCTTGTAGTGTTGTTTTAATTAAAAAAGATAGCTTCTTGTATCCTATTCTTGTAAACCCTTAATGTTGTCTTTTCCATCGAGTAAACTATTTTAATTTTAAATAAGAAATATTTTAACGGGAATGCTTGCTTTGTTTGCCTGTCTTGCTGATATTTTTCTTTGTTTCACTCTATTCTTATTGTTTCTACTCAACCTCGACCACTCAAAAACAGCATTTAATGATCTCACTGAGGAAAGGGATGATTTCCAGCTAATTGCAGATGTTGAAGAAAGGTTGACGAAGTCCATTAAATTCTGAAGACATGGAAACCCATGAATTTCTGGCTGGCAATGTCTAAATGCTTCTCATCCAAATCAGCAGAAAATGAACACCGTTTTCTCAGGTCTGATGGTTGATCCTCAGCAGAGATTGAACGTGAAGAGGGGGAGCTTCAGGCCTAGTCCCATGCTATGGTTTCAGTAGGCAATGATAATGACTTTCGGGTTATTTGTCGTTTCAAACTTTTTGAATGGTTTATGTGGATCTAGCAGAAGAGCAGGAGAAGAAAAAGGAGTTTGTTCGGTCATAGGTTTGGATTTAAGTGAATCTGGCATATGCTTCAATTGCAACAGGTGCAAAAATGAGTGGAGAGTTGAATCTTGTTCGTTCTATGGATCTGGATTTTGGCAATACTAATGTTAATCATTTCTCGTTCGAGTCTAAGTCGTGATAACATTTGGGCCATGTCTATCAGGAATTGCATGTTTGTTCAGTCATGAGGCTGTTGATGTCAACAGGAATTCTAGTGAGGAGAATGAAGATGGAAGTGGCAGACAATGGACATGTGAATGGGCCTATAAGACATTCTAGGGCCATAATTACATATGTAACATGCATGTCTGCTATCGTGAGCCTGAGCCTGAGCCAGTCTAATTCTGATGGGGAAACAGACAAGTTTGTCCCATCAAACCTTGGGAGTACTAAAAAAGAAATATGAAGTAGAGCCCACATCGAGTAATTATTGTAAGAAACAGCATTTTTGATAGGTGATAAAAATGGCAATTATACTGAGATATATCATAATTTGGAAAGTGTGGATTGTGTCTGAAGTAAAAGCAGGGGCTTTAGGGAATATCTTGGTAAAAGTTGGCCCTGAGTTTGACTGCCTGCTTGTTTCCATGGTTCCTTTCTCTCTCTGTGTTCCATGTAGTGGGTATATTACACTGCTTGCTCGATATGAATCATTATTTGGCAGAATAAAAATCCCATCAAACATTTGAAGAACCAGCATGGAGGGAGATAGGGGTGGATCTAGGGGATCCGAAAGGAGTCCTGATTCTTAAGCCTGAGAAAAATTAATTATAAAAATTTTGAAAAATAAAAAAGTAAATTATGAAGTATAACTTACCTTATATATATATTTTTTAAAAACAAAAAGTTATGGGTTTAATTCCTGTAAATGTAATTTTACCTTTTCTTATCTATTTATTCTTGTATTGTTTAAATGACATTCTCTCTTTTTTTATTATAATAATTAATAATATTAAATATCATTTAATATAAAATCATAGTTAATTAATTGATTTTTTTTGAGTTTTATATAAACAAAAATTAAAGTTTTCTTCTCATTAATATTAAAAAATATTGTGATATGTTTGTCTTACAAAATATATATATATATAAAAGATTATGAATCATTGTAATATTAAATTAAATATAATAAACCCGGTTCTATAATCCTATAGTTCTGCATCCGCTCCAGAAAAGGGAAACCTATAGAAAGCTACTCATTGCATGTTCACCGGATGTCCTTTCCTTCTTCCACGCATTAGACAAGAGCCCCACCACGGATCAAGCAATCAAGCACTTTGCTTTGTTTTGATTCATTTTGCTGCGAATATTCAGATTTTGCAAATACTTACATATCAACCACAAACACCACTATTATAAACATATGGCAACATAATGGCCTTTGGCATGGTCATGTATTACCCTGCACTCAATTACACCACCATGTTGAGTTGAAATATGTTTAGTATTCTTTTAATATTTGTAGGAATATAATTCTAAAGTCAAACCATTTGAATTATGTATAGGTTTGGAAGGGTTGTGAAGCTAGAAAAGTAAAAAACAAATTAAGTTTTATAAAGTCAAGTATGTGTATACCATGTTTGTTGCTTGTGCTTAATAAGTTAGACTTTTGTGTATGGGTTTAATGATATTGTAAATGAACCGGATTGAGTGTGCATGTAATTGTAAATTGCTGGGTCCAAGAAACCGAGTGTGGATTGGTGTTCTTGGGGTGGCACCTCGATGATCGGTATGTGATGTTGTCCCTAGTAGAGTCATATACCAAAATAATCTAGGTCTTACGTGGAAGGTTGTGTTGTAAAATGTTGTGATGTGGAAAGTTGTGACGTATATTGTGAAAGTTGTCGTGTATGGACTCATAGATAATGAGGAGTACCCATTGTCATATATATATATATTTATCATGTATGGATGTAGAAGATTGATGTGCGATGACTCATTGACTCATGGACAGTGGGGAGTACCTATTGTCATATATATATAATTATTATGTATGGTAAAAGACTCATGGACAAAGAGGATTACCTTTATCATATATATTATTATTATGTATGGAAAGAGACTTATGAATAGATGATTATATTTGTCATATATATATATTATAGATGTATGTATATATGGTTTGTGAATGGGTTATAAAATGATGCTTAGGAATGTTATGTATGAAGATATTTATGTTGTGATTGTGTATCGGTTAAAGATTGTGAAAAATAAATAAAATTGTGAATGAATATTATGGTGCATTTTGTATATGTTACTGTTTTTGGCATGGCATGCTTGTGTGTGTATAGGTATACATTGTACTGGGTGTTAGCTCACCCTTCGTGGGAAATTTTGTTTAGTTACAGATGCTACTAGAGAGATCGTAGGATATATTGAAAATCTGGGAGAATCAACTCAAGATTAGAACAATGAAGAGAATATAGAATATGTCTATTACGACAACTAGTAGATAGATTAAGGAAAGATATGTTAGAATTTTATTTAATCATTTTAGGAATTTCTATTGTAAGTGAATGTTAATCGCTTCTGCTGTTTAAATTGAGAAGATTGTTGATGATTTATTGTTGAGGATAAAAAATTTCATTAATCTTTGTTATATAGCAATGGTTTAAAATTATCATCAAGAGTATTTGAAGAATAGTAATGAATGAGCCTTTGCGTGTCTTTGAGAAATGAGGATACATGGCAGGCCGTAGCATATTCGCGTTTTGGGGCGCTATACTTACCTTATAGGAAGTGAATGAACCATTCATTATTATGGTTATCTTAATTATTTGTTTATTACTATTAATTATGAATTCACAGTTATTAAGTAAAATATATTTACATAGCCAATGATGTTGTAGCTTAATAGTATAAATATCTGTTTTCCAACGAGATGGATTAGATTCTATTCTCCCTTTTCCAAAGTTGCAGTATGTACCATAGTTGGTTAACCAAAAAAATATTTATCTAACTTTAAATTTTAGGTATTGAAATACTAACATAATGACCTAACCATAACAATCAAATATATTGCCAGAATCTTCGGGTGAGTCGACTCTCAAATCTAAATATTTTTTTAAAACATATGTATCTTGCTTTAAGGAGAACTTTGGCCAAATTTTGTTTAGGTACTCAGTTTGGCAAATTTCAATCTGAAATTGACAATGGTTTGTGAGCTTGTAAATAGAGGACATTTATATGTTTTCAAAGTTCTCCCTTGCTTTTTTCTAGGAGGTTTTATGGTCATCACCCTACCAACATCACACGTTTTGAAGAATCAATATGGAGACAATGATTGGTGTGATGTTTATGTCGCATTTATTGCGACCTTTCTTGGTGTTGGATAAAAAATTTCTTATATTACTGGACAAAACCCAAGATTTTTATTCATTGTCTTTAATAATACAAAAAATTTTGAGACAGAACAAAATAAAATCTATTAGCAAATATTTCAAATTAACACTATTACCACTACCTTATTTTTACTACTATGCTTATACTCTAACATTACCGTCATTATCACCACTACGATTATTATCACAACGAATATCGCTATTGCTACCATCACTACCGCCATTATTTTTAGGCACCACCAATATAAAACTAGCGTTAAGTTGCCATCACTATCACTACATTATTACTATTGCTATGCCACCACTACTATTCATGCCACTACCACTATTGATTATATTATTTGTGCATGATAAACAACATATGCAAAAATAAATAAATAAATAAATCTCGTGTTATACTTAGCACATCCAACATAATATAAGACATATGTATTGTTATAAGAAATCTCGTGTTATACATGTGATGATTGCATTGTAGAGGCATTTGTTAGTGATTGTAGTTTAGGGTTGCTTAATTAGTACGGTTATCTTAATTATTTGTTTGTTATTGTTAATTCTGAATTTGCAGTTATAAACACCTCATTTTTGCCCCTAATGATCAATAATAATCAATTTTTAATTTTTACATTTTTTTCTAATTTAGTGAAAATAGGAAAAATATTCAAAAAATAAAATAAATAGAAAAAATACATCAATTTTGGAAAATAATTGTAGAAATAGTAATAAAAGGGATTAAATAATTTTTATAAATTTTTGGAATTTCAAAAAAAAATACAAAAATAATAAAAATCGCATTGCATATATGCAAATTGCGAAAATAAAAAAAAAACGAGTAAGTGGGCTAGCCCAGTTGGTCCGAGCCATGGCCCTGTGCGCGCGGGGAAGGGGTTAGGTCGCAGGTTCGAAACGCGGGGGAATCAGATTCCGCGTTTTGCAAATTTTGTTCTCGCCCAAGACACGTGTCAGCAGCTGATTGGCTAGCACGAACGCACGCGCCAGGCGCGTAACCTTCTTCCTCCATCCGAGATCGTCGTCGGTAGGGGAAAAATCGAATTTCGGTTGTTTTGATTCGATTTTTTGCACAAATTCAACAGATCTTTAACTAAAATAAGATAAATATCATCCAATTGGAATCAAATCGCAACAAATTGATGGATTTGCACAAATCGGAGATGGTTTTTTCTAACCAAAATTCGATTTGCCTCAATCGAAGGAAATCCGAGCTTATCCAGCTCGATTCCTTGTGGCTATAAATAGAGGATGAAGGTAGCAAGCATGGGCATAGATCAGAAGGGAGAAAAAGAGAGAAATCGAAGCTTCGCCGGAGTTTCCCTAAGCTGCGACCGTCGATCAAGCCTCGAACTGCCACCAGGAGGTGTTTTTGGAGAAATCTGCCACTACGATTGAGTTCCCTACCCTCGAAAACTTAGGAAACGACTCCTCAACCTCTTCGAAAAGCCGCTGGAACGCCGTCAACGAGCATCCCCAACCGCCGTGACCATTCGACTCGACTCGCTTCAACCCGATCCGACCCGACCCGCACACCGACCTGGATCTAGGTAAGTTGGATTTTTTTGATTTTTTTATTATTTATTTATTTGTTATTTATAATTAAAAAAATAGAAAAATATTAGAATTTAGATTAGTTTTAAGGTTTAGTTTAGAGTAAATAATAGAAAATAATAATAAAAAATAGCAAAATAAAAAAAAGATTATAAAAAAATGATAAAGATATATTAGAAAAAATAGTAAAATTTAGATTTTAGTTTAGGGTAGATAAATAATATAAGAGAATTTTTTTTAATAAAAATTAATAAAAAATAAAATAAAAATTAGAAAAAAATTAATAAAAAAATAAAAATATATTAGAGGTAGGTTGAAAAATAGAGAAATAAATTTTTATCACTTAGAAAAATATTTTTTAATAATAAATCCAAAATTGGTTTTTTTCCTTAAAATTATTATCAAATGATCAAGCTTAAGCTTAGATTTTTTCCAAAAATACTAAAATGATAAAAGCGTAAACCAGAAGTAATTTTCATAATTAAAATTAACAAACCCACTAAAGTTTTTTTTTTTTTTTTTCAGGAAAAGCGAACTACAACTTGTTTGATCTTGAATAGCAGGTACGTAGGCACCCGTTTGGAGCAACTCTAAAAAAGAATAAAAAAATCATTTTTTGAATAAGTTGTTCAAAAACACATTAAAAAGATAACAAAAATAAAAATAAAAGACATTAGGATAAGGTTTAGATTTCAGGAGAATATGGTGGTAACCTTAAGGTTTTAATAGGTTAGCCTCCGAACCCAGAAACTCTGGTTTTCTATTTCCTCTTTCACAAAAACGAAAAGAGCAAATCTCGCTAATTAGCGTCCAAATTAGGATTAATCCGCTCAATTGTCCTAATTCAATCTTTTTCAACCACAGTTGGGTGGCAATTCCAAAATAAAATAAGTCGAAGATTTATATTAGATAAGTATAGGATCTAGTATAAATTGGGTTAGGAATGGAAAATCAAGAATTAGACTCGACAACAGTTATGAAGTAAAATATATTTATATAGCCAATTCTCTTGTACCGTGAACAAAAATGTATGATATACTTTAAAAGATATAAAATCAGTAGAATTAAAAGAAAGGGTTGACCCAAATCTCGGACTCAATTCTCTCTTACCTTCTCTTTTATTACGTGCACTATTGCTGTTATTTATTGCCGTAGTCGAAAGACTTTCATCGATTAGATTAAGAAACTAATTTGGTTAATTTAGTAAATCTTAATTAAACAACTAAAATGGGTGATTTTACACAAAAGAACTAGAAAAAAAAAATCGTTTTTCACTGTTGCCATCTGGGATTTTCGTTTTGTAACATTACCTAACCCTTTTTCATAGATTTAATACACTTTTGAGTTCAAAGATCAATATGACAAATAATGGTTTTCATGTTCCGGAAGGACAATCAATAAGCTATTCTCCTTACTTTGATGCATCCAGTTTCTTATACTACAAATGCGAGATGGTCATTCATTTCTGCTATGGAACTGAACGTGTGCAAATTGATTGAAGAAGGTCTCTATACTCCTAAACAAGCAGGAACTAAAGAAAGAACAACAGTTGCATAATGAAAGCCATAATTAAGAAAATGATCTTCTTGAATTATCATGTTAAGTATTTACTAATTTGTTCATTATGCCATATCGAGTTTAATCATACTCAGCTTATACAACTAGAAAAGAGAAATATGGGATAGACCTGCTAACCATGTAGGAAACGTTAGGGTTAAAGAAAGTAAAATCAACGTTCTCATACTAGATTATGAAATGCTCAAAATGATTCCTAGAGTAATGATTAAAAAATGCTTGGTCTAGGAATGATACAACAAATGAGCTTAGAGATTTATGAAAAAATATTTTCTAATGGAGAAACAGTACACAAGAACTTAGATCATTGTTGTGCTTATGGAATGGTAAGAGATTGTATCTTTACTCTAAAGCCATGAAAATAAGGATATTTTATAATCACAGCTCCTTTGAAAAATTCAGATTTTTTTAAATATAAAAACTGCACAAATGCTTATTCTTTCTTTGCATTTTTTCCTAAAAATAATCATAACTTTAATGAATGAAGGTGATATAGCTAAGTATGTTTGGATTAAACTGATGTATGAATAAAGTTTGATAAATCATCAATAGAGTATACTTCTGCCCCTCACTTGACTCAACCCTTTTTGAACCCTATAAAAGTAGGAAACCAAGTATTTCTTTTTTTTTTTTTTCATTTTTGGATGTAAATGTCTTACTCTAAAAAAGGGTAATGGTAATGAAAATTTTGTAAAGTCTGATACTGGATTTGATGAGGTTATATTCCGTGGTTATTCACCATCTATTGAAGCCTTTTGAGTTTCCATTATAGGGTTGTTTAAGAGTTGTTGTTGAATCAATTAATGTTAAGCTCGACGATCATCTTAAAGCCAAGAATTGCAGACGATGGAATTGATGTACTGATTTTAAAGGAGTCGGTTCCCGTCAATTTAGAAATCCTACTCAGGAGGGTGGCTTTGGAAATTTAGAAACCTATGGACGTATGAAGATAGATCAATTATTCAAGAAATAGGTAAATGAGTATACTTGTTATATTGTAGAGTATTTATCTGTATTTTGTTTAATTTGATAAGTTTTGGATGAATATTAAAAATTACATGATAATTTTATGAAATAGATTTTTCGAAACGATCCCACAAGGTAGTAATTCTTATCACTAAATCTAACTGTTGCTATTCTCAAATTAAATATTTAGGATGTCATCCCAAAGAGCTCATTATTGTCCTAAATAATAATTCCATAAGAAGTTCTTATTATAAAAAAATATTGAATAATTGTTCATTTCTCTAATTTATTAAAATCAAAATAATAACGGACAATTTTATTATAATTTTATTATATTTTTTAATAATAGCTATTATAATACAATTTTATTCTATTTAATAAAGTGAACGGATAGTTAAAAGATAATGAATTATGAAGGATTGGAGCCAATCAAATCAATAGGGTAAGAGATGAATGACTTCCAAGGGACCGTAGGCTTTCAATTTTCTCCTACTTCTATTCCATGCATTGCTATTGAAATATTTACCATCGTGGTTGAAAAATTCTAATCAATTTAAGAACTCTTAAGTAAACAACTAAAAGGATGGTTTTACAAAAATGAATTTTTAAAAACCGGCTTATTTGGAACTTTCCCTTACTTTATTAATGTAGATTTCAATAACTCCATCATAGTTCAACTTGTTTGGTTTAAATAGAAGGATTGCACAAGACATTATAATTGCTAAAGCCATTCATGTGGATTTGACATTTTTTAGACTGACTGGCTGCTATTAGAGTATACTCGTATGGTCTACAAGCACATTTTACACGCAGCCATCAGTATGCATGTAAGGTCCCAAGAATCCAATCCAATTAGAGTTCTTCTTAAGTTTGAATTGAGTTTAAATATAAATATTATTTTAATTAAATTATTAAATTCAATTCAATTTAATCATGCCTAACTCAAATTATATACATGACCGTGTTCAAATTTAAACTCAAACTCGAATTGAATTTAATATTATATTATTTCATATTTTTCAGATCGACCGAATAAAAAGTCTACTTTTATGGGCCAGATATCTAAAATTAATGTTAACACGTCAAACATGGATTGTCTATACGTGTATCATTTATGATCGAATGCCAAAGCTGCTGTGTGTTCAGATTCATTCAGACCATTAGATGTGTGCAACTGGGCATTTAATATTCACGTCCTTACATGGCTTACGTGCTACGGGGATGGTATGCCATTGTCCCACAAAAATTTTAAGGGGAAGAATTACATATGTTCGGCGACTCTCCAAATTGTCAATATAAAATCAGGTTTTTGTGCCCTATTTTGCATTTATAGGTATTATTCTCTTTGCAAATATGTTATATGTCAACAAAAATGCTTAATGTTGATGTTCTCTTTGATATAACAAATGTGTTTAATAGAAAGACAAGATAAGTTAAATATCTAATGTAAAATTATTTACGTTTTATGGATTGGATAGAGTTTGGTGTATGATTAATGGAATGGTATTGGAATAAGTCATCAAATGGTGATTTAAAAATAAGTCTTCAATTTAAACCGCTTGATTAATTCATAACTTAATCTTTACCATTCAATTTTCATCGTCTAATCTTTATTTTAAAATCTAGATTGTCGGATCTTTTTAAGTCACCATTTGATGACTTATTCTAGTAATTTCTCCACAATTAATCACTTGAACATCAAAATTTTGTGTACTTATTAAATGAGAAAATGATAATAGTTAGGAAAAAAAAGTGGAGAAAGTTCATCAATAATTTGAAATGAATCAATAATGTGTTTTAAAATTTATCATCTAATCAATGTAACTACAAATTGTCAATTCTAATTAAACACATAATTTTTAATGGAGTTTATTAACTTTTTTTCTTACTATTTATCTTTTTTTCTCATTAAAAGGGTTAAAACTAGAATCATTTGTAATCATGTCCATATTTGGATGAGTACCCATACCCTTTAGTAGACCTGCCAAATACCTTTAAAATTAGGGTTTATCAGCTTTTCTTATGATTTCTAACCTCTCACTACTAAAGTTTTGTAACTAGGGGTAAGTGAATATATGATGAATAGGATATAAGACCTTATTCATACCCCACTTTGTAGTATTGATTCTCAAGTTTTTGAACCAAAACCATGTGGTAAAATGCTGTAATTATACTAAAACATGTATCCTCTAAAACTTACAAGGTATAACGCATAGTATAGAACTTATAAAATTTTATAATATTAAATTTTTAGGTAAATTTCCCCATGATTTGTTAATGTTTTTGCTATTTGTAACTGGTAATTCATCAATTTATCATGCGATATTATTATAAAATTACAATCTATCATGAATTTTAGATCCACTTGCTTAAAATAAATAACAACACTGATTCAATTATAGTAATTTTACAAGCACAAAAACATCTAATAAAAAACAATAAACATAATATAACAAAGCAAAAAAATCTTCGAACAATCTTAACTCATAGGAATAAAGCTATACAAATAGATTAAATAAGTTAACCTAAACCGACCCACTTTGGCTTGTGGTTGACCTGTGGGCTAAACGAGCTAACCTATAACAACTCATTTGATAAATAGGTCAAAATGTGTTAGCCATAACCCAACTTGTATGAGTTGGTAGATTAAATGGGCAAATCTACCAAATTAGCTCATTTAACTCATTTATATATTGCATTTTAGTGGATTTTATCTGCTAACCCATAATTTACTAATAATAGATTTTTTTATTTAAAATTGTATAAAATTTAAAGTCTATAACGACCTTATATTGTTTATATAATATCATTATGAATTGACTTCATATTTTATAACATAATATGAATATTATAATTGTAACATTTTTATACTGTGGATTACTATAAAATAATGAAAGAACTAATAGATGGAATCAATGAGAAAGATGAAAGGGCAAAGATAAAAAAGTGATAAATAAAAATGAGGAAAATGATGATATATGGTTTAGGTTTTGTAGTTTATTAGATTAAGTTTAAAAGTAAAGTTAATTAATGACTTAATGTTATGTCGTGAATGTGAGATGCGATTAAAATAAGTTATGTTAATTTTTTTTAATTTCTTTAGATTGGTGGGTTAGTTTGCGGGTTAAATGGATTGACCTACTTTAACTTATATGTTGAATGGGTTAAGCACCTTTGGTTCGTTTTTTAAATGGGTTAAAAAATTTAACCATAATCCATTTTTCAAGTGAGTTAAACAAGCTAATTTATGAATTATAACCCATTGGTACAACTTTAATCAAGAAAGATAAAAATATAATATTATGTTATATTTAATATCTATTAGTTAATTTACAATGTGGATATAAGATATAAAGATGCTATACTTATACTCTATTATATGATAGTAGATGTAAAATCCATGAAAATTGATTATGTATAATATTAGAATAGTTAAAAAATCATATTAAAAGCCTTAACTATACTCCATGTAACTTTAAATTAAAAGAAATAATTACACAAAAAGCGAATCGTGAAAAATTTTAGAATAAATAATAAAATAAAATAAAATCATTGACTTAGAATTATCAAATAAAAATTTGGAGTAAATATTTATATTCGAAATAATTTATTTAGTTTAGTCATAAGATTTCATTTTAAAATACTAAAATTACTAAATTTAAATAACTTACTACCCATGACAAACATACCCAAAAATTCAAAAATTAACTTTATATATATATATATGAGCTTATAGTAACCAACCTCCAGAAACTTCACTTCCTCAATTTCCTATCAGATTGTCCACGAGTGCGAGAAATTCCAACGATGAGGATCCAGCAAAGAAGTCGACAGTGACCAGTTATGCCATTTATGTTTATAAGTATATATAATAATAATATAATATAAATAGAAAAAGAAAAAAGAAAGTGAATGAAATCGGCGAGAAGGATCACAACGTGGAAGGGAGGAAAAGGGTCGGGTTACATATTTAAATATTATTATTTTTTTAAATTACACAAATATTATATCTGTAAAACATATTTCTAAAATAGGTTGCGAAAGTATGAATCACGTATGTGACTTTAGCGATACTAAAAAAATTCCAGGTTAAAGGGATAGATCTGGTCTGTGTAGTGTAAAATTATGTTACTGTAAACTTGCAAAACTATAAAATTATGTCTACAAACCTATAAAATTATTGTAAAAGTATGTTTACAAACCTAAAAGTGATACAGTAAATTTACACAATAATACACAGGAAAAAGTTTACACCGATACTTTCAAATATAAATATAAATCCGCAATTCAATTCATATGTTCACATTTCGATCTTTGAATTTTCTCTATAAACTTCACTTTGCAAATTTTTATTCTCACAATTTGTGTTTTATACAGGATATAGTCAACTTAAATACGTGTGGAAATTTCTTTATCAAGATCTTAGTATGTTTTCTTAAGAAAAAATTTATTTTTATTGCTGTCATATTACTTTGGATAAATGCAAAAAAAAAAAAAAGACATGTAAATATATATACTACATAAATTTTATTGAAATAATAGTTATTGTTAATTAATTATTAATTAGTAATTAATTATTAATATATGATTGATTAATATTAGTAAATGAATTATGCATAATGTCATTATAATATATTTTTGTAAACGTAGCCATAAATTAAGTTAATGCTAATTAATTATTAATTAGTAGTGATTAGTTGTTAAGATATCGTTAATTAATTGCTAAGAAATTACTTAGTGAAAAATTTTATATTGGGTGGAAATGTAAAATATTTGTATGGCTTAATAGAATTAGTCCTAAAAGTAAGTAGTTTGTAATTATCCATTAATTGATGATAATTAGTTGTTAATATGTTGTTTGTTGTAAAATTAATTAGTAAAAAAATTTGTATTTGTTGCAAATTGAAAGTATTTGTATGGTTTTGTAAAATGAGTTATAAAATTAATTAGTTATTAATTATCCATTAATAAAAGGGGATTAGTCGTTAATATATTATTAATTAATTACTATAAAATTAATTAGTAAAAATTTTTGTATTGGATGGAAATGTAAAATATTTGGATGGTTTAGTAGAATTGGTCATAAGAGTATGTAGTTGGTAATTATTCATTAAGTAAAGCTGATAATTGTTAATATGTGGTTAATTATTTGTTGCAAAAGTAATTAGTGAAACATTTTGTATTTGTTGCAAGGTTGGATTATTTGTATGTTTTTGTACAATGAGTTATAAAATTAATTAGTTATTAATTATCTGTTAATCAAAGGGGATTAGTCATTGATATATCGTTAATTATTTACTTTTAAATTAATTAGTGAAAAAATATTGTAGTGGATGGAAATGTGAAATATTTGTATGGTTTTGTAGAATTAGTCATAAAAGTAAGTAGTTCTTAATCAATTGTTAATTAAAAGTCATTAGTTGTTAATATATCGTTATTTAATTACTATAAAATTAATTAGTGAAAAAATTTGTATTGGTTGCAAATGTAAATTATTTGTATGGTTTTGCATAATAGATGGAGCCTGGACCTTTCAATCCTTTAATCTTGACATAGCAAGCTAGCCATCTATCACAAGCAGTTTGGGACGAAGAGGTAATGGACATTTTACTTATCAATTAGTTTACGTTGCATTAGAAATCGGAAAATATTTGACATGTTGTTGGCATAAGAGCAAGCAACCCTCGTTGTGCGATGGCATGAGTTGTCACTTTGTCGTGACGAGCATACGATCCTATTCAATGATCGAATGGAGCCATACTTACAACTAGCTAGATTCGAAGGTGTGAGTCGCCTGTCGTATATACCCCTTGATTGGCACATGATTATAGCACTGGTAGAGAGATGGCTTCTAGAGACGCATACGTTCTACATGCCGACGGGAGAGTTTACCATCATGTTACAAGATGTGGAGATCCAGTTAGGACTCCCTGTGGATGAACAAGCGATTATAGGGAGTAATTGCTTGGATTGAGGAGCAATTTGTGAAGAACTGCTGGGGACGAGACTGGGGTCCAATGGTAAGGGGGGCCGCATTAGTATGATATGGCTCCGTGATATATTTTGGCTAATCCCATTGAATGCCGATGTGGAGCAAATACATTGAGCTACTCGTGCATTCATTCTGCAGCTCTTAGGGGGATTTATTTTCGCCAATAAATCCAGCTCCCTCGTCCACGCAATGTCGTTACATTTGCTGGAACATTTTGACATCGCTGGGACATATAGTTGGGGGGTTGCATGTTTGGCATGATTGTATCGCAGGTGTGGGTGTCGAGTCTAATTTTTGAATTCCCATTCCTAATCCGATCTAAACTAGACCCTATGCTCATCTAATCTAGATCCTCGACTTGAGTTAGGAATTTCGTTTAATTTTTGGAGTCGCCACCCAACTGTTGTTGGGAAAATTGAATTAAGACTAAAAGAGCGGATTAGTCTTAATTTGGACTACTAGTCGTCGTTATTTCCTCTTCTCGTTTTTGTGAGAAGAAAAAAGGGAAAACCAGAGTTTCTAAGTCCGGAGGCTAACCTATTAAAACCTATGCGGTTACCACCTAATCTCTCAAAATTGTTTATCTTTAGAAATGTGTTTCATTGTGTTTTTGTTACTTTTATTATGTTTTTGAATTTATTTCAAGAAAATGATTTTTTATTCATTTTAGGGGGTTGACCCGAATGGGTGCCTACGTACCTGCTACTCAGGATCAAACAAGCCGTAGTTCGCTTTTTTTCGAAAATCTTAAGTTTGTTGATGAATTTTAATTCTTGCAAACTCTTTTGGTTTACGTTCTTAACATCTTTGGGATTTTTCTAAAAATTTCTAAGCCTAAACTTTGAATTTGATTTTTTTGAAAATGATTTCGGGGGAAAACATCTATTTTGAGTTTATTCGAAGAAAAGGATTTTCTAAGTGTTAAAACTTATTTTTACGATTCTTTTATAATTCTTTTGAATTTTTTATGATTTTTGTGATTTTTATGATTTTTGTGATTTTCATGATTTTTGTGATTTTTATAGGTTTTTTATGATTTTTATAAGTTTTTCTATGATTTTTGTTGAAAATTTCATCTTAAGTTTACTTTCTATCCTATTTTGAAATCTAAAATTTTATTATTATTTTCCTAATATTTTTATTGTTTTCTCTACATTTTTATTACTATTTTTATTTTATTTCCTATTTTCTATTTTTTTACATTATTAAATTCTAGAAAAATATAATTTCTACATTTTCCTATTTATTGAAAATATAAATAAATAAATGGCTAACAAAAATAATAATAATAAATAAATTCAGAATAATCAAGTAAACAAAATAATAATAAAAAATCTGGAAAATCCGACTTACCTGGATCCGGGTCGGGTCGGGTCGATCGGACGGGTCGGATCGGGTCGGGTCGGGTCGATCGGACACGGCGGCGGGGTTTAACTCGTTCACGGCGTTCCGGCGGTTGTTTGCGGCGGGTGAAGTGTCGAATCCTAGCTTCTTGAGGGTGCTGAATCCGATGGTGGTGGCGGTTTACTCCCAGAACGTCTCCTTGCGGCGGCTCAACTCCGATCGGCGGTCGCGACTTTGGGTTTCCTCCGATTTACACTCTTTTCTCTCTCTCTCGCAATTCTGATCTGTGATTTGGCTTCTTCACCTCCTCCTCTATTTATAGGCGTTTGAAATCGAGCTGGATAAGCTCGGATTTCCTCTGATCGAAGCTAATCGGATCGACGGTTAAAAGGAACGACCTTGATTCGTGTAAATCCCTCGTTTTGTTGTGATTTGATTCTAATTAGATAGTGTTTATCTTATTTCTGTTGAAGATCTGTTGGATTTGTGCAAAAAAATCGAATCAAAACGGCCGGAATACGGATTTTTCTTCTCGCCGGCGATCTCGGGCTCGAGGTAGGGGATGATCACGCGCCCGGCGCATGCGTTTCTCCCAGCCAATCAGAGGCTGCCACGTGTCCTGGGCAAATGCAAAATTCGCAAAACGCGGAAATTGCTTCTCCCGCGATTCGAACCAGCGACCTCGACCCCCTGCGCGCGCGCCTAACCACGGTCCGGACCAGCTGAGCTAGCCCACTTTCCTGATTTTTTTATTTTCGCAAATTGCATATATGCAATGCGACTTTTCCATTTTTTGTATTTTTTGAAAATTCCAAAAATTTGTAAAAATTATTTATTATTCATTATTTCCATTTCTGAAATCATTTTTCAAAATTGAAGTGTTTTCCTATTTATTTTTATTTTTTGAACATTTTTATTATCTTATGCTAAATTAGGAAAAATTGAAAAATTGATTTATTATTGAGAATTGTTGATTCCGAGGGCAAAAATGGGGTGTTTACAGCTGCCCCTCTTTGTGGTAAAGTTTGAAAAACTTAACTATAAAGACAAAACAAAAGACGCCATTTTTGACCTCTTGAATGAGTTTTAGTAGGAAAATGCCCTAAGAGCTGATAATCCTACGATTGAAGATGTTCCTAATGATTCAAGGTAATGTTCCCTTTCCAAAAAGTGCTTTATGGGCTAACTAATTGGTGACAGGACACATTTCAAGCATCGAGTAGAAATGTATGATGATAGGAAGCGTCTTATCAGACTTGCAACCTTGGGAAGAAAATTTATTTAGGAAGCGCCCTTATGAGCTGGCTACCTGTCGACAGAAGCGTCTTGTTAGACTAGCAACTGTTTGGGAAGGATGTTTCCGAAAAGTGCCCTAAGAGCTGACTAATCGGGAGAATCTAGGAAAGTGCCCATATTGGGCTGACTAACCTTAAAAATAGATTTTAGGGAAGTGCCCATCTTGGGCTGACTAACCTGTGGTAGTGTCTCAAAAGGTGCCCTTATGAGTTGACCCTGAGAATGGATTTTTAGGAAAGTGCCCATCTTGGGCTGACTAACCTTAGATGAAATTATTAGGAAAGTGCTCCAAGAGCTGACTAACCTAACATAGAACTGTCTCAAAAGGTGCCCTTCTGAGCTGACCCTGAGAACAGGTTTTTTCGGGAAAGTGCCCATATTGGGCTGACTAACCCTTGGATTAATTTTTAGGAAAGTGCCCCAAGAGCTGACTAACCTAACATAGAACTGTCTCAAAAGGTGCCCTTATGAGCTGACCCTGAGAACAGGTTTTTTCGGGAAAGTGCCCATATTGGGCTGACTAACCCTTGGATTGATTTTTAGGAAAGTGCCCCAAGAGCTGACTAACCTAAACTAGAACTGTCTCAAAAGGTGCCCTTATGAGCTGACCCTGAGAACAGGTTTTTTCGGGAAAGTGCCCATATTGGGCTGACTAACCCTCGGATAGACTTTTAGGAAAGTGCCCCAAGAGCTGACTAACCTAAAGTAGAACTGTCTCAAAAGGTGCCCTTATGAGCTGACCCTGAGAACAGGTTTTTTCGGGAAAGTGCCCATATTGGGCTGACTAACCCTTGGATAGACTTTTAGGAAAGTGCCCCAAGAGCTGACTAACCTAAAGTAGAACTGTCTCAAAAGGTGCCCTTATGAGCTGACCCCGAGAACAGGTTTTTTTCGGGAAAGTGCCCATCTTGAGCTGACTAACCCTTGGATTAATTTTTAGGAAAGTGCCCCAAGAGCTGACTAACCTAAACTAGAACTGTCTCAAAAGGTGCCCTTATGAGCTGACCCTGAGAACAGGTTGTTTTCTGGAAAGTGCCCATCTTGAGCTGACTAACCCTTGGATTAATTTTTAGGAAAGTGCCCCAAGAGCTGACTAACCTAAACTAGAACTGTCTCAAAAGGTGCCCTTATGAGCTGACCCTGAGAACAGGTTTTTTTCGGGAAAGTGCCCATCTTGAGCTGACTAACCCTTGGATTAATTTTTAGGAAAGTGCCCCAAGAGCTGACTAACCTAAATTAGAACTGTCTTAAAAGGTGCCCTTATGAGCTGACCCTTGAGAACAGGTTTTTTCGGGAAAGTGCCCATATTGGGCTGACTAACCCTTGGATTGATTTTTAGGAAAGTGCTCCAAGAGCTGACTAACCTAACATAGAACTGTCTCAAAAGGTGTCCTTATGAGCTGACCTTGAGAACAGGCTTTTTCGGGAAAGTGCCCATATTGGGCTGACTAACCCTTGGATTAATTTTTAGGAAAGTGCCCCAAGAGCTGACTAACCTAAACTAGAACTGTCTCAAAAGGTGCCCTTATGAGCTGATCCTGAGAACAGGTTTTTTTCGAGAAAGTGCCCATATTGGGCTGACTAACCCTTGGATGGCTCAAAAGGTGCCCCCTGTGGACTAACTTTGAGAGATCTAGGGAAGTGCTCCTTTTTGGGCTGACTACCCTATGATGGCTCAAAAGGTGCCCCCTATGGGCTAACCTTGAGAGATCTAGGGAAGTTCCCCTTTTTGAGCTAACTACCCTATTATGAAAATGATGGCTTAAAGGGTGCCCCCTACGGGCTAACCTCGAGAGATCTAGGGAAGTGCCCCTTTTTGGGCTGACTACCCTATTATGAAAATGAATGGCTCAAAAGGTGCCCCCCTGTGGGCTAACCTTGAGAGATCTAGGGAAGTGCCCCTTTTTTGGGCTGACTACCCTATTAAAGGAAGAATATCCTAAGTGAGAATCTTATTATATATATATATTTTTTTCAATAACAATCAAATGCAAGATGACTTAAGACCTCTGAACTAGTGATAACTAAAATTTTTCAGCAAATTTTCAAGGAAAAATGGTCTTTTGAAACCTAAGGATAATGTGGCAAAATATTAAAGTGTTCCTTTTTAGTGAGCATTGCTAACGAGTAAAGAATCTGACAAGGCTCCTAAAAATACAAATAAAGGGTAAGCATTCCCTACTGCTCCATAATTACTTACTCTTTTGCCTCATTTTTCTTAGAGGGTTTAGTTTAATCTTAGAAACAAAAGTGTTGTCTTAGCTTAATCAATCCTCTCTTGAGAGGTTTCTTGTAATTAAGACTCATATCTTCTTCTTGGGAAACATCAGTACTTAAGGCTAAACAATGCCAATGAGTAAATTCTCTCATTCCATTTATAACTGGATATCTCGTTTTTAATTGGTTTAATCTAAGAGGACTTCCTTACAATCTCTCGGTTTAAATGTCACTCTTGACTTCTATTCCAAAAATTATGGTCTTTCTTGTAAGTAATACGCTTTAATCAATCCGTTAGGACTTTTTGATACTTGTAATGCAATTTAGGCTCTTTGGTTGTTGGTTTCAGAAAAGTATGTTAAGGTTTATTTTGAAAGAATCATCATTTCAACGTAGGTTTGCAAGTCAAGAAACCTTGAGAAAAAAGAACTAGAATAGTACTTGCCCTAGAAAATTTTTTTTTTGCTTAAGATAAATTATTTTCAATGATTTGGAGAAGTCTTCAAAAAAAAGGGTATTGTATCTTTGAACTATGATGTTTAAATTCTCGTATTTGGCCCTGGTATTTTCAAGTGTTGTTGGGCTTTTTATAGGTTTAGCTACATTCTCAGGCTTCTCTCATTTCCCTTCTTTTCCTTTTCTTTTCTTTCTATTCCTTTCAGTTTTTTTTTTCATCATTTTTTCTTCATTCATTCTCTTTTTCTATCTCTTTTTTTCTTCTTCTTTTCTTTTGGGCCCAATGGTGATCATTTCGTGTGGTTCATGTGTATTTTTTTTTCAGAATGTGGACTTCTCTTCATCTTAATTATCTATGGCTAAAATTTTGAATTATTGCAACTAGGACAAGCACTATTGATGTCTCTATCTTCCCAATTATTCCATCATGGGGTGGTTGATGGTAGGGTTAAATTTTGAAACTCTTGTTTGTCAAAGGATGATTGTGTTTAGGGTAACAAAAATGAATGCCTAACATTATTTGATTTAACGTATCAAATTCAAGATAGACCTCCTTTAAGGAATGAGTCCAAAACTTCACATTAATAACACTCAACTCTCAAGTGTTTAAGGGTTAGTGTTTGGGACGTGGTTTGCCTCTTGTCATCTTAAACCTTTTAAACAAAGATACCCTTCCATTTTATCAAATTTGCCTATGTTCTTCACTTCTCATGGCGTCCCCGTGTACTGTTGTCAATTTGAACAAGCGATTTGGTCTTAAGTGTCTAAGACTCAAGTATTTGGAAGAGTCTTCTTTATACCCTTAGTGATAATTGACCATAGCTACTTTGAACGTGTGCCAAAAAAAAAATCTGTGTTTGGTTTATATGACTTTTGATAGAAAGGAAACTTCAAGTGCAGCTTTTAGGATTGGAGGGTGTTGGGACGTTTTACGTTTCGAGGCTAAATCAAGATATAAGGAGACCTTTTGAAGTGAATGGGGTCTTTCAAGTTAGTTATAGAGGTCTTTGGTTTTTAGAGCAAGTGACTATGAGCTTTAGGTTAAGCTGACCATTTAGAAGCAACTTTTAGGACCTCGAAAAGATCTCTAATTGTTAGTAACTCTTAAATTTTCTTTCACTATTTATTTTTCTTTGTTCTTATTTTTTTAGTAAATATGCAAACCAGATGCTCACACGGATGCTAAAAATAAAGGGTTGACAACTGATTGACAATGTAATATTGAAACTTCACTTTTATTAATTTTTAAAATTTTGGAGTTCAATAAATGAATGAAAGATTACAATGATAATCTATTTCCTAGCTATCTTAGTCTTCTGTTGTGGAGGCTCAGGCTTCCCACTGATGACGGCTTCCAGTTCTTTGACCTTGGCTTGACACTTCTCCAATTGTGCTTCTAAGGCCTTGTTTCTTTGGTCAGATTCCTTGAAGTGTCCCTTCCAGATGTCTTTCTTATAGTCTGCAGCTTCGAAGTATACTTCCATCCGGGCCTTGACCTGCTCCAAGTAGATCTCTGTCTCTGGATTGATCTTATCTGGTCTTGGCTGGGTGACGTCTGGAACCCGGTATGCTCTTTCCCCTGTCTGGTATAGCTGGTGGATTACAAACTCTCTAGTTGCTCGGTGTTTTCCCACTTCGCCATCTAGCTCGCCGAGGTCCACATTCGGGCTCTCGATTCTGGCTTCCCAAAGTGCTTTGACCTCTGCCAGCTTAGCAAACTTCTCGGCTACCAACATGTTTGGATCTTGATACTCAAAGGTGACTGCTTCGAGTGAAGGCCGATAAACTATGTCTTGGATGGTACCGAATTGGCGGACTACGGAGTTGGGGTGATATTCGATGCATCCGTTGATCCCGATTAATGGCACTGCTTGGAAATTACTGCAGGTTAAGATGATTTTATTGCAGCAACTCCACCTGGCTGTCCATAGAATATCTTCGGCGCTAAGGCTTCTAAGCAGATCTACCCAACTGTGGCTGGTAATGTCGTCGGGTAACTTCACCTTTTCTATACAAGAATCCACAAGATCTACCTGTTGGGCTAGGGTTTTTCTGACCGTGTTCAGCCCGAAGCACTTGAGATGGCTTACGAACCATATTAGCAGAAGGTTGATGCTGGAGCGCAGGATGCCATGACCCTTCTTCTTGAGGAAATTCAGGTTTCGGATCTGTTCAGCCAGTAGAGCCGGGATGTAAGATCTTCCCTCCAGGAATTGGGTCACCAGCTCTGCGACCCGGTAGTGAATATAGAAAGTTCCGGTGGGGAACAAAATGGTGGCGAAGACCGTCAAGATGAAGGCGTTCACCCTTCTCTGTCTGTAAGTCTTAGGGTTTCCACACAGGATGTCATTGCTGTCCCCATTGTCTTCCCGGGCGATAAACCAGGCTTCTAGATCATCCATCCGTATACAATACCCGTTACAGTCTGCCAGGGCTTTATTGAGTGCTGTCTTACGGATGCCTAGTAATCTGCTGAAGGTACCGACTGGCCCGGCCTCAAGGTCTGGCGTGTAAACCTGATCAGTCAGTGCTGGAGCCTGTAGCAACTGGGTATACTCCTCCAGGGTAGGGGTGATCTCATGCGGTCCGATGAAGAAAGCTGCGGGCTCGATCTCCCATAACTGGAGCATGGCCCGGACCATAGGCAAATTCGCCTCTGTCTTAGTCAGTGAGAGGACGGGGCCGATCTTCTGTTGGATGAAGGCTTGCTCCTCTGGGTTATACAAGGTAAACCAGTGGTCCAGTACCAATTTTGGGTCCAAAGGTTTGTACACCCGAATTTCTTTGCGGAGGAGGCGGTCGATTGCACTGCTAGCCATCTATTACAATAGGAAACGACCTAGTTACAACAAGAACTACAAAAATGTTACAGGGAAATAGTCCTGAACTCCAAGGACAAAACAACAAATCAATACATTGTCATTCAATTGTCAACCCCTTGTATGATGTCATGTATGCAAGTAGGTTGGTTCTAACTGGTTCCCGAGCTCTGTGGCCTCCCGCATTCTCGAAGAAATGGATCTCAGGCCATATCGAAGCATAGGGTGGGGTAGCCTAATCGGTCCCGAACGGTGAATCAACTCACTTCGCCCGAAACCTACACAATGGCCCCCCGTCTTAGGTTTCTAGGACGGTCCGGGTTCGACCGCATCTACTCACAAGATATATGCATGCAAAGCCCCCACAATAAAGAAAAACTGAAAATCTAACTAAACCCTGAAAGGTTAGCAACAGAGTAACAAAATGAAACACATTTCTTAAAGATAACAATCCGAAGAGAATCGGGTGGCTAGCCTGCTGGTATGGGTCCCCAGCGGAGTCGCCATCCTGTCGAGTCTAATTTTTGAATTCCCATTCCTAATCCGATCTAAACTAGACCCTATGCTCATCTAATCTAGATCCTCGACTTGAGTTAGGAATTTCGTTTAATTTTTGGAGTCGCCACCCAACTGTTGTTGGGAAAATTGAATTAAGACTAAAAGAGCGGATTAGTCTTAATTTGGACTACTAGTCGTCGTTATTTCCTCTTCTCGTTTTTGTGAGAAGAAAAAAGGGAAAACCAGAGTTTCTAAGTCCGGAGGCTAACCTATTAAAACCTATGCGGTTACCACCTAATCTCTCAAAATTGTTCATCTTTAGAAATGTGTTTCATTGTGTTTTTGTTACTTTTATTATGTTTTTGAATTTATTTCAATAAAATGATTTTTTATTCATTTTAGGGGGTTGACCCGAATGGGTGCCTACGTACCTGCTACTCAGGATCAAACAAGCCGTAGTTCGCTTTTTTTTCGAAAATCTTAAGTTTGTTGATGAATTTTAATTCTTGCAAACTCTTTTGGTTTACGTTCTTAACATCTTTGGGATTTTTCTAAAAATTTCTAAGCCTAAACTTTGAATTTGATTTTTTTGAAAATGATTTCGGGGAAAACATCTATTTTGAGTTTATTCGAAGAAAAGGATTTTCTAAGTGTTAAAACTTATTTTTACGATTCTTTTATAATTCTTTTGAATTTTTTATGATTTTTGTGATTTTTATGATTTTTGTGATTTTCATGATTTTTGTGATTTTTATAGGTTTTTTATGATTTTTATAAGTTTTTCTATGATTTTTGTTGAAAATTTCATCTTAAGTTTACTTTCTATCCTATTTTGAAATCTAAAATTTTATTATTATTTTCCTAATATTTTTATTGTTTTCTCTACATTTTTATTACTATTTTTATTTTATTTCCTATTTTCTATTTTTTTACATTATTAAATTCTAGAAAAATATAATTTCTACATTTTCCTATTTATTGAAAATATAAATAAATAAATGGCTAACAAAAATAATAATAATAAATAAATTCAGAATAATCAAGTAAACAAAATAATAATAAAAAATCTGGAAAATCCGACTTACCTGGATCCGGGTCGGGTCGGGTCGATCGGACGGGTCGGATCGGGTCGGGTCGATCGGACGGGTCGGATCGGGTCGGGTCGGGTCGATCGGACGGGTCGGATCGGGTCGGGTCGGGTCGATCGGACACGGCGGCGGGGTTTAACTCGTTCACGGCGTTCCGGCGGTTGTTTGCGGCGGGTGAAGTGTCGAATCCTAGCTTCTTGAGGGTGCTGAATCCGATGGTGGTGGCGGTTTACTCCCAGAACGTCTCCTTGCGGCGGCTCAACTCCGATCGGCGGTCGCGACTTTGGGTTTCCTCCGATTTACACTCTTTTCTCTCTCTCTCTCGCAATTCTGATATGTGATTTGGCTTCTTCACCTCCTCCTCTATTTATAGGCGTTTGAAATCGAGCTGGATAAGCTCGGATTTCCTCTGATCGAAGCTAATCGGATCGACGGTTAAAAGGAACGACCTTGATTCGTGTAAATCCCTCGTTTTGTTGTGATTTGATTCTAATTAGATAGTGTTTATCTTATTTCTGTTGAAGATCTGTTGGATTTGTGCAAAAAAATCGAATCAAAACGGCCGGAATACGGATTTTTCTTCTCGCCGGCGATCTCGGGCTCGAGGTAGGGGATGATCACGCGCCCGGCGCGTGCGTTTCTCCCAGCCAATCAGAGGCTGCCACGTGTCCTGGGCAAATGCAAAATTCGCAAAACGCGGAAATTGCTTCTCCCGCGATTCGAACCAGCGACCTCGACCCCCTGCGCGCGCGCCTAACCACGGTCCGGACCAGCTGAGCTAGCCCACTTTCCTGATTTTTTTATTTTCGCAAATTGCATATATGCAATGCGACTTTTCCATTTTTTGTATTTTTTGAAAATTCCAAAAATTTGTAAAAATTATTTATTATTTATTATTTCCATTTCTGAAATCATTTTTCAAAATTGAAGTGTTTTCCTATTTATTTTTATTTTTTGAACATTTTTATTATCTTATGCTAAATTAGGAAAAATTGAAAAATTGATTTATTATTGAGAATTGTTGATTCCGAGGGCAAAAATGGGGTGTTTACAGTGGGCTTGGGACAGATTTCCTTATATCATACCTATTAGTTGACACAGACTATCTATACCAGCTGGATGTCCACTGGCGACACGGTGGAACACGTGGAGGGACATGCAGTTTCACCCCACTCACATAGTCGGCACATATTAGCATGCATTGGACAGGCAAAATATATCGTAGGCACTTCAGTAATCAAATTTCTTTCATTGCAATTAATCATATTTATCATTTAAAGTAAATAAAATTTCCTATTTTCAAGTTGAATGGGAGCTGTATGACGTGAATTTAATTAATCTACTGCCCTATTTCTATAAAGCTAGCATACACGTTTAGATGACTTGGGTGCCACTTATTTGTTTCCACATTATTGAGTGGCATTTCCTAGATTAAGTGGCTAGGCAGTTTGGTGGGTTCTAATATATTCTGCAGTCAGACATGAAATCGACCTATGTGGCCAGATTGATGTTGATTGGATTGCCCCACATGAAGTGTATTTGAACATATGGGAATAGTGGGTCGATCAAGTCGTTCATATGGAGGGCTCTTGCAGTGTGCATGATAGTTACCTGCAATAGTATGGGTCCATCAGCAAGAGATACATTAGCCGCACAGGAGCAGTTCTTGGATTTTTGATAAGAACGATTTACATACTCTCTAACTAATGTCCAAATAATTACATGATCATGTTAACCTTAATTTACATTTTCTTCATATTTGCAAGGTGACACCTTATGATAGATTTGCTTATTGCCAGATATAGACATGGCCGTAAGAATAGCTACTCAAGGTCTTTAGTTCAACCTTCACCATTGGGGGGGGGTAACACTGTACCCGCAATCATGGCAGTAGAACCCTCAGGAGGAGGCAGAACCAGTTCCGGCGCGGCAACAAACGGGGGGATGACGGCGACCTCGAAATCACAGTAAGGTAGAGGAAAATCCTAAGCATGACGAATAGATACTTGTTGATCCCGATGCAATGCATGCTAGCATAGGGCCGGCGTTCAGCTAATATGAGACACCGTATTGGCATTCTATCAGTGGTCCTGGATCAACACTGCTAGCTCCACGAAAGCAAAAGCCTAGAAAACAACCTATGTATTAGGGTGAATCATTGAATTCGCCAGAATTCGCCATTTGAGTGGAGTCTTGTGCAGCCACGAGAGTTCGACAGTTCTCCTCACCAGCATCTAACCTAAGAGTTTGAGTCTCCTTCAACTCCACATATAAGGCCATCCAATACCTTCACTCGGTTAGCTAGGTATTTCATTAGGGGTAGGAGATAGGTTTTTAATTATTTGATATGTATATGGTCTATTATCATGATTAAATTTATGTATTATTATAATTTGTCATAAATTAGTATGCATTCCATGCACCAACACTGTCACCTCTAGCCGTTTTCACATGCAATTTGTACATATACGATTTTATAACTTTGAATATGTCATAATATTTAACAAATGTCTAAACAAATTAACATTCAAAACAACTTCTCAATAAATGAAAAAATTGCATGTATATATACAGAACATGAAACATCCCCCTTCTGTCATGTCTTTAAACAAACTGGATGAAGTAGTCAAGGATTTACCTAAGTTGCAAAAGAGAAAAAGCAAATGTTAGCATCACAAATGGAAGGTCGAACGTAATAAAATATGTAGTGGTATTCATCAATTACTATTATTGCATTGACGTAGGCATGCTCTTCTATTATGCCCCCCTCCACAAATTCCACATGCGATTTGATCTAGACATTCCCTAATGTCCATCTCTATGTGGTATCTTTTCCCCCTCGACTTTCCTTTTTTTCGTACTAGGTCTCTCTTTGGGCGGAGTCTCGAGAAGTGCTTTAGCTCCCAACCCAACTCTTCCCCTATAAGCATGAAGTGCATCGTATATGTTTGGTCTTAATGTGTCCATCTGTACCAATTGAGTATAGAATGCGTCATATCACACTTAAGTGAGGCAGCCACTGCATATACGTGGGAGTATGGAATTCTATATATTTGCCACTTTTGGCAGCTGCATGTGCTGTGGGCAAAGTCAATGATGTGCGTTCGGCCCCTTCCCCTTAATCGTTGGTGACACGACGACTATCGGTAAGGACTTCAAAAACTTTGCCGTGTCTGCTAAAGTCGATGACCCTATGGTTGTTAGCTTGTGAACTCCATTGGTCGATCATTTTGGCTGCATATTTGGTGAAAATCCTACCATTTACTATATTCTTCAATGCCTTCATTCGCTTCTACACGAAGTACTCGATGCAGTTGTAGAACATTTTCTTTACCAGAGCAGTCACAGGTAACCCCTGAGCCCCATTCAAAACGAAATTATAGCTTTCAACAACATTAAAGGTCATATACCTAAATTGATAGCGGTTGTCAAACCAATCTAACGCATTCAGCGAAATCATCCTTACCCACTCCATCACATAATTTAACTTGCGAGATTGTGCTTGCAATCAGCATATGTGACCAACTTCTTGCACCGGGTGTTTTTATGTGCCGAGTTGAAGTTGCTCGTAACGTGTTGGAGGCAGAACCACCACATCGCAAATGGAGGCCACCATCCATTCGCTTCTTCTTGAATTGCTGATCTGATGCCTACATGTCTATCCGATATGAGGCAGATGGTTTCACGACCTTCACGGTCGTCGATGAAATATTCCTTCAGTTTCTGCAAAAACTAACCCCATGTCTCAACTTTCTCTTAATCAACCAAAGCAAATGCTAGCGGAAGTATATGGTTGTTGCCATCAACGCCATAAGCAACTAGCAACTTGTGGGTATATTTCCTATAAAGAAAAGTGGCATCAATGGTAACAAGAGGTATGAGGAATCTCCATGCTGCGATGCACGGTCCAAAGGCCTAAAATACCCACTTCAAAGTAAACACACCGGAGGTACATGATTCACTCTACCCCCAATCTATTCATGCTTCAGGATTCGTATTTTCTATTGCATTGAAAAGTTTTGAGAGTTCATCGTAAGACTTCTCCCAGTTCTTATACACAACCTCGATAGCCCATTTCTTTCCCTCTTAAACCCGTTTCCTGCTGATCTAGTAGCCAAATTCCTGTTTGACAACAAAAGTCAGCTTGGTTACCTTCATATCAGGATTCTCCTTGAGAAGATTTACAAATCGGCTGGTAAGGAGATTGCAATCCGGTTGTAGGTGATCCTAACTAATCAGTGAGTTATTACATGTGTGTGGACCCTTGAATCTCGTTACTATGAACATGCCCTCTAACTTCTTCTTCTGGGCCCAAAGCCTCCATTTACAATCGTCATCCCTTTTCAAACAATAAACATACCACAACAGTGAGCTCTACAACAGTGGAGTTACAATGGTTCTTCACATGGTAAGACTTTACTGTTTGAATGACATTTGCTTTCCTCCTGAATTTCATGCCCCTATAAAAATCGTTACTACTGCTCAAACCACTGCAAATATCGGTTTGCTCCTACTAGAAATAAAGGTAACCATTATCACCCCCATAATTTTAATATGAAACAAGATCTCTTAATGGCATGGTTGGTGGTTCAGCTTGCTTTGCTTGATATATTGGTTATCTCGAGTAGGTATGTAAGGTTTAAGACTCTTCTTCCACTACTTCATCTCCCTCATTCTCACTCTCCTCATTTTCTTCATTGGAACTCTCCTCATTATCGTCACTCTTCTACTCAACACCCATTTCACCATTAGTGTCAGTTGCAACCTCTGTTCCCACATGAATTATGTATGGATCCCGTGTCTCTGGTCATTGTAACATTGTAGTAACTGCTCTATCTATTTCATCCCCATCATTCACTTCCATCGGGGTTGGAATTGAGGATTAAAATGTCAATGGCTCTGGCTGCATTTCTACAATGTGATGTGACGACTGTGGCTGATTGCTTGTATCGAATGTCTGCTTTATTGAGGGGCCCTCGAATTGTTAGAAATTTTGATGAATAATTGTTATATGCCATGATCTTCATATGATTCAGCAATTTCAATAAAATTTTCAACATCTTCGTTGTCTCTTATTGCCATCAACGCATAACATGTATTGCCCCTATGGAACATAATACGTCTGTGAATTATCTCAACCTCCACTTTGGTTGTATCAACTTCGATGCTGTGACATATTCTGTATAAAAATTCATTGTACTTGACTTTTTCTTCATTTTCAATTTCTTTATCGGATCCCTGTCATACTTCGGCCCTCAGTTACTAACTATAATATTTCCAAATGTATAGACTATCAACTTCATGTAATCAACCATTTTTTCCCTATCCATAGCATATATAAATTATAATCTTTTTAATAAATATGATAATTTCCAATAACAACATTCTAAAAATTTCAAGAAAAAAAATTAAATTTCCATGACATTTTAAATATTAAATTTTTTCCCCCATTGTTAGAAAATGATTTTTTTCTAAAAATTTATCAGAAGTTATTTTTTAATAATATTTTTGCTATTGAACATTTCAACTATTTACGTATCATTTTACAACACTGTAAAAAATATTTTACATTCCAGATATTATAAATTTTCATCACAATAATTTTTTTTCATAATTTTCAAAAATATTTACACAAAAAAATTTAGAATCATATTTATACAAGAAAAATTACCTGTCATTTCTCATTTTAATTTTAATTTTTGTCAGATTTTTTCCAAACAAATTTTTTTCCAAATATTTGTTCGAAATTATTTTTTAATTATATTTTTCCACTAAATATTTCAAAATTTCCATATAATACCGTAACAATTATTCCACATTCTACATATTTCACATTCTTTACAGTAGTTAATCCTCATTCTGATACAAAAATTAATATTGCATATTACGCATGCAACATCTATATAAATCATATTTAATAAATTATAATCTAATAATACCGAGTAATCTTTTCTATAAAATATATAATTATACTAATATTTTTCTAAAATCTTACATTAAAAACAAATACAGATAAAAAACTTCAATACAAATAAAAAACTTCAACTTTTCTAAAAAAAAAAAAATACCACAATTGAGATTCGCTATTCAGAAACACTTAGATATAGGTAAATTTTTATTTCCTATGCAAAATCACCGCTTCTTTTTCCTCTTTCCTACGTGCGAACGAGAGAAAAATGAGATTTAGGTTAGTGGGTATTTTGTGTGTGTTGTGTGTTTTTGTATGTTTCGTACTATTAATGTATTTATATTTTTTAGTTTTTGTACTATTATCACGTGTTTATAAATCAACAGTGAGTGTAAACGAAATAAAAAATTGGACGATGAGATGTGAAAATGGGTTGTGCTAAAGGCGCATACCAGGTCTGCGCCTTAATCTTGCAATTTTTTGATATCTCTAAAGTCGCATACGTGATCAGCACCTTCGCAACTCATTTTAGGAATATGTTTTATTGGTACAATATTTACGCAATTTAAAAAAAATATTTAAGTATGTAACTCGAAAAGAGTCAGGCGACCCGAGGAGCATACAATCTATAGTTATATAATACATATATATATATATATATGTATATATATATGTATTATATAATATAAAAGAAGAAGAAGAAGAAGAATTCCGGTGAGGGAGCAACGTGGATAGAGGAAGGGAATTCACGTGCTATGCAGAGTTAATTTTATGATTATATATATACATATAAGATTAAAAGGTAAAAATGAGGTTTATTGATTTTAGATAAAATCCAAAATTTCTTTGATCTATCTTGTTTGATTTGTGATTTTGAGTATGTCATTTTAAGACTGTAAATGCTTGATGTTTCCAGTATTTTTGCCATTGGTGTGATTATATCTTGCGTGATCATTTCGAAATAATAAATTAATTATTCTGACTTAAATAAAACTTGATACGCATTACACGAGACATTATATTGTGTTAAAGGCCATCACTGCTACAGGATGCAACGAAAGTAATTGGAGGATTACTGTTTTGCCAAGTGCGAACTAAGTGATTAGGAGATTATTGCGCCTTGACAGTTCTAAGTTCGATTTGTCCTTGAGGGTATTTATTTCTTAGTGTGTGAGTAACACTTGAGCTTATGATATTGAAATTAATGCACAATCCCTAATAAAGAGATAAGAGTAATTAATTGAGTGTGAGACCCGAGTACTAATGGTATGATTTGAATTCCCAACCCAAGATCAAGGGGGCGTAAACCTTAGACTTTATGCTAGTTATTGGAAGACCGCATTCGATGTTGTATTCATATGGTCGCTCATGTATAGCATATGATTTGAAAACTTGTTTGAAATTGCTTGTGCGTGTAAACAGTATTGAGAGATTGCACTCTTATTTCACTAGGCTGTTAGTTCACCTTCCTACAAATTTTGTAATACAGGTCGCAAAACTTCTAGGATAAGATGTAAGGGTGAGAGTTAGAATGATCTTCTTCTATAGATTTATGTAAGTATCAATTGATAGATATTTGTAAATATTTTAAATATGGTTATGTGAGATTTTCAATCTATATTATGGTAGGACTTAGATAAGGCTTACCTCTGAGATTCTATTGTGATCCATTTTGATGAATACGGAGTAGATGGAATGAAATGCAAGAATGCTAGAGGCATTCAACTTTGTAAATTATTATATTAAAGCAAGTAAATTGATCTTGTTAAGATGTGTATTAATAGATTATTTAGATAATTTTTTATTTATAAGAACTCAATGTAAGAATGAAATTTGTAAAACTTAGATATGTTTTTCCATTTTACTATTTTGGTAAATGATTCCGATTCTCCACAATCTTGATTAATTGTGGAATATGGGAATTCGTAGTTATATTCTTATTATATGATCATATATAATATGATTAGTTGTAATTAATTTAATATTTAATTAGAGTCTTGCGACCTTTAACTCGTAAGGTGGTTAGTATGTAACAGGTGCACACGTGACATGATAGCTTTTAATGAAAACTTCTAAGCCCCCTCTTGAGGCTTGACAATTGATGCGCTTAAATGTAATCGATCGTTTTAAGTTTTAAATTTATAATCAATAAAATCTACTATCAAGCTAAGTAGTATACGTATCGACTATAGTATAGATTTAACATGTGTCATCCTCTGAGATCTAGAAAACAAATACTAGTATTACCTTTCTCTACTATCTTGTCTAATTTATGATGTGGAAATTATGAATTAAATTAACAACTAACAAATCTTAGTAACCCTAGAATTGAATGATATTGTCTAAAAAAATGTATTCAATCACAATATATCCCTCATCTTGTTCCACCCTAATTCTTAAATTCTCAAAATAAGATATCGATTAATGAATCAATTTATACTTTGCACTGCAAGAATTCTCAAGTAAAATCAATTACTCCATCGAGTTAATCAATTCTAAATCATGCATAAGGTAATGGAGACCTCTCCCTTACTATCGTCATGCAAGATCTCACTAAGTTCACAAATTCCTATTAATTGTAGAAAATTAATGTTTTCCTACCTCTAGGTAAAACATGTAATCTCTCTATTCAAGAAGATTTAATTTACTAGACGAAACCTCTTTCAATCTAATAAAAATCAGACATGCAATTAATTTATGCGCATAAATCAATCACAAGAACAATGAAAATACATAAATAGATGCAAAGATATAAATAATTCATTAATCAATCAATGGTTCAGCTCATGAGCTAGGGTTTGACAAGATGAAAATATAAAGAATTACTCCTTCATGGTGTTTTCAATAAAAATAGAGAATCTAGAGAAATAGAATTGATTCATGCTAAAAAGAATAATCCCTTGTTTGTTTTGTAATCTCCAATGATGCTCGGACAATTCTCCTCTTAAAGTTCGTAATAATACTCTTCTAGGGTTTCCAGAACGAAGCAAGAAGAAAAAAGGTCCTTTAAAAATAAAACAAAGCGTCTATTTATAGTTTTGCGAAAGTAGGGTTCATCATGGGCGTCAACACGGCCATATTCAAGGTCGTGCTGACTTCGAAACACGTTATTTTCATTGCCTAGTTCAGCATGGCCATGCTCGGGGCAAGGCTGAAAAGAATTAGCAACTAGTAATTTTTTCCATCCAACATTAGTGTTTGCATGGGTTGTGCTGAACTGAAAATCAATTTTCTTTATTTTTCACCAAATTTCACCTCGCCTTTGCTCATATCATCATTAAACCTTTCTTTTGTCTCCATTGATGCATGAAATTAAAATTTAATTATATAAGTACCCTTTTCTCCATAAATTACATGAAATCCATATAAAATTATAATTAATAAGCACTAGAATTAAGGGTCTTCTAACACTTATCAATGATAGATTCTACAAAATTATATTTGAAACCTATCCTTTGACCTTCAATGCTCATACCCCTACTCACATCTACAAAGTGGATGTCTTTAGAGATTTAAATTTATAGTGTTCACATTAAAAGGTGCATCCATTTTCTTATAATATTATACATATATCTATGAGCAAGTTCATGCTGCAAAAGATCCTGTTTTGTACATTTATAGAATTTATTACTTGAATTGTTCAAACATATGATATGAAAATAAGCATCCTTTAGGTCAATATGCAGACGGACTTAAACAATTTATATGTGTTGTTTTGATTTAATGCTCTTTTGGACTTGAACAGTTTATCTAATGATAAATTATTTTCATTAATTTTTTAACAGTGTTTTTGTAAATACATGAGTAATATAATATATATATATCTAATAAAAATGCAGCTAAAGTTAATATCATAAATAATCTAAAAGGATTGTGGGCAATTTGGTAATTTAAATGAGAGCTATAAATAGGTCGTTATAAGCTATATTGATTTTTTTCCTCTCTTTGCATCTCATAGAACCCTACAACCTTTTTATGTGAATCTATAGAGAAGGAGAAGACCCCTTTTTCCACCACTAGCTTATCAGATTAAGATAAGTATATAGATCAACGATTATAAATTGTGATTTACGTATGTATATGGTAGTGTAAGGAGTAATGGATTAAGATTATTTATTGGTTAAGAATAATCTGTGCTACACAAGGTTTCAAGCAAGCACTTCAAGCATATCAATCACGATTCGGGTCAAGTAAGTGTATCTACTAATATATTACATTGTAAATTTTATGCTAGATAGATCAATTAGGTTGAATTGATTAGAAATTGGGTTAAGGGATAGATTTACAAAGTGTACAATGAGATACACGGCCTCTCAACATGATTGTGTTGGAACTGTGTTGAAGATCCAAAGTAAACTGGGAGATACACAGCCTCCCAACACGACCGTCTTGAAAATTTAAAGTGAATAGAGAGATACATGGCCTCTCAACATGATCGTATTAAAAAAAAAAAAAAAACACAACCTCTCAACACGACCATATTGAGGTCGTGTTGAGGAACAATGAACAGAGAGATACATGACTATGTTAAAAAAAAAAAAAAAGCAACACGACCTCTTAACATAAACATGTTAAGACCATGTTAAAAAAAAATGTATACGACCTTTGGAACAGTCATGTACTACCCTATATTCAACTACACGACTTTTAACATAACCGTATTGAGTTGAAACACATCTATTTTTCTTTTGATATTTATAGGAATACAATTTTAAAAGCAAATAATTTGGATCATGCATAGGTTTGGGAGACTTGTGAAGCTAGAAAAGTATAAGACAAATCAAGTTTTTTTGCAAAGTCAGGTACATGTATACCATGTTTGTTACTTGTGCCTAATAAATTAGATTTTTGTGTGTGAATTTAATAATATTATAAATGAACTTGATTGAGTGTGCATGTGATTGTGAATTGATGGGTTTAAGAAACCGAGTGTGGGTTGGTGTTCTTAGGGTGGTACCCCGATGATTGGTATGTGACGTTGTCCCTAGTGGAGTCGTGTACCGAAATGATTTGGGTCTTATGTGGAAGGTTGTATGTAGAAGGTTGTGATGTGAAATATGATGATGTGGAAGGTTGTGACATGTATTGTGAAATGTTGTAGTGTATGGACTCATGGATAGTGGAGAATATCCACTGTTATATATATACATATGTATATATGGTTGTGGAAAGTTAATATATGAGAACTCATGGACAGTGGGATATAACCACTGTCATATAAATATTATTATTATATATGGTTGTGGAAGGTTGATGTATGAGGACTTATGGACTCATGAACAGTAAGAAGTATCTACTGTTATATATATATTATTATGTATGATAAGAGACTCATGGACAAAGAAGAATACCTTTGTCACACACACATATATATATATATGTATATATTGTTTGTGGATAGATTATGAAAGAATGTTTAGGAATGTTATGTGTGAAGATGTTTTTGATGTGATTGTGTATCGGCTAAAGATTGTGAAGAATAAATAAAATTGTATACGAATATTATTATGTATCTTACATGTGTTATTGCTTTTGGCATGGCATGCGCGTGTGTGTAGGTATGCATTATACTAAGCATTAGCTTACCCTTTGTGGGATTTTATTTATTTTTAGTTACATATGCTACAAGAGAAATTATGGGATATGTTGAAAACCTAGGGAAAACAACTTAAGATCAGAACAATGAAGAAAATATAGAATACATCTATTACGATGACTAGTAGATAGACTAAGAAAAGACATGTTAATTTTTTTTTATTTAGTCATTTTGAGAATTTTTATTGTAAGTGAATGTTAATCGCTTTTGCTGTTAATTTGAGAAGAATGTTGATAACTTATTATTGAGGATGAGAAATTTTATTAATCTCTGTTATGCAGCAAATAATTTATGACTATTATCAAGAGTATATGGATGTGGGTATTTGGAGAATAGTGGTAATTCAGCCTTTGTGTATCTTCAAGAAATGAGGACACGTGATAGGCCATAGCGTGTCTGGGTTTTGGGGTGTTACAATTTTTTATAAGTCTCTATTGAAATGTTATTGGGAATGTGATGAATTTTGATATTGGCACTAAGGCCTAAATGGCTAGATTAAAGCAATAATCTAATACAATAAATAATTTACTTTATCTTTTTTTCTTTTGTTGCAAAATACTTAATTTTGCTCAAATTAGATTTTACTTTAGTTAAGATTTTTCTTAAATTATAATCTATTCTGTTTAAAAGTTTGACTAATTAGCTTTTATATACTTATGAATTTTTTTTTGTTTGCAATATTTTTATTAGACTTATGATTTACTTATTAACTAGATTTTGTTTCTTATTTCTAGGATTTAATTAGTTTTATTTTTTATTTCTAATATTTAGTTAAATCAATATCTTATTTTTAAGATAGCAAAATTTTTTAATTTCCTAGAATATTAAATTTTATTTTAGTCTATACAAAGGTAGAACTTGTAATAGGCAAAAAAGATGTCATTATTGAATAATAAAATTATTTCTCAAGTGAGGTATGGTGCTTTTTTTTTTATTGATGATGTGAGACAATAGAAAAAATTTATCGTATAATGTGACATATAAATCACTGATAATGTTAAGCCATTATATTATTAATCTAGTAGTGTAAGGCTACCAAATACATTTTTCCCAAGTTATTGTTTTGTTTCTTTAAAAAAAGAAAACTTTATTTATTTCTTAAGAATCTCTTAACATTTTTAGCATGTTTATTATTTTTATTACAATTTTTCAATTAATTTACATGGTGAACTAGTCAAATTTAAACAATAAAAAAAAATTATGGTCGGCTCATTTCGAGGAATCCCAAACTGATTTCAAGGTTATTGTTTTTTTTTTTTTTTTACTCGAGAATTGGCAAATCCGAACCGATTCAAAGTTGATTCGGTCCGATTCCAATGTTTTATAATACAACTATAGTACGGTTTAAGGATTTTAAATAAGCCCTTTTAAAAAACTGGACACATAACAAGTCGTGGCAGCAAATAGAAATTGCCAAGGCTATAAAGATTTGTATCTTATTATTAGATAGATGGCACAATTAGACAAGGGGGCCATAAAATCATCTTGACTTGAAATTGTATGGTCTTCGTGATATGGTGACCACGTCAAGGCTTCTTTAAATTTTCATTTTCCCTTTGGACAAGAGGCTATGGAACGGTATTCCAAAGGTTAAAAACACATGATCAGAGTTTATGGCAAGCCTATATGGTATAAAATATCACAGATAATCGTAATTAGTATTTTATAATAAAATTACCATTTATATTTATGTATAATAATGTATTAAATTTTATTAATATTTATCGGCCACTATATATATATATATATATATATATGAATCTTTTCTTACTTTTTACTCTTTCAAATCATTTAATCAGACTGATTCCCAATTCCCCTTTTTAAACTAGTATTGGCTAGTTTCAAAGGTGAAATCTTTTGATTTCTGTTTAGTTCATTCAGTGAGATTTTAGTTAATATATATATATATTTTCCAAAGTTCTTATCTTCAAGAAATCAGTGACCTAGTCAACAGAGGAATGCTCATTCTCGATGACAATAGAAGTAGTTCCTAAATTGATTTGTTTAACAGAAGTTGGAAGAGTCAATGACATTAATTGCTTCTGAGATCAACCATCATCTTTATTATATTGTTGAAGTTGATATTATTTGTCTTTTGCTTTCTGTAATTTTTTTTTAACCACCCACCAACCGATAGACCAGTTCTTCTTATTATGCATAATGAGTCCGAAAAATGAGAGTTTGAATTATTCAATATATGAACCCTATTGCAATGACCTATGTAAATAATATCTTAGATGATTATAAAAAAAAAGAAAGTATTAGTACTAGTTTATAAAGTTAAGGTAATAAATATTAATATTAGTTATAAACTTTTGAATTTAATAGATAAAAAGACTTATTAGTTATCCATTAATTTAGTTATTGATTATGTTTATGCTGGGTGTTGAAAATGGCATTAGAGTTAGCTCCTTAACCAGTAGGTTGATAAGGATGAATCGAGATGAAAACCAATAGCCTATTTCAATAAAATTTAGAAAAGAGGGTGAGAAGAATTGCCTAGGTGCAACTCTTAACAACTTTTAGAATGATCTAAAGATAGAGAGTGATAGGAAAAAATAAAATTACACAACAAAAATGGGGAAGAATCAAGCCAATCTCAAAGTTTCACAATGAGAATGTCATGTGTTTTTTAGAGAGGGGTTGTGATATTTTATGTAAATAAAGTTTAATATGAATTATGTAAGAGTATTAATAATGGTTTATAAAATAAGGATGGTGAATACTAAGTTAATATTAGTTAGGAACATTTTGGTCTAATGGTTAAAAATATGTGTTACCTATTGACATAATTATTGACTGTTTTTAAACTAAGGTGTTATATTTATCTGCCATATAAGAAAGTCGGTTAAAAGAAGGAAAAAGAAACATTGAGTTTATAATATCTTATGTTTCTTATATTTTATAATAGACTGAATTTTAAGCTATATGTAAGAAAAGAATTATTTAAAATAAATAGTAGTATAACAATGGATTATATTGCATGGTTTTGAAATGATTTTATTTATCTATTTATTTATTATTTATTTTTCAGTGATCGCTCTTAAAAAGATTGCACATTACTTAACTAAGCTTTTTAAACTTAGCATGTAATTAAACTCTAATCTTTTAGGCATCGTCTTTTGCTAAAGTTACTTTCTTTAAATTTTTCTAAATTTATCATTTAAAATATCGTTATATCAAATTTCTATATCATCGACAAACTCACTCTCTTTCTTTTTCTCTCTCACAAAATAATTATATCTAAAAAATCTGTGTTGAAAATCATAAATATTAAACGTGGTACAAAAAAGTTGTATTGTTTTATTTTCTTTCTACTGTACTGTCTAGTCTTTCCGATACTGTATTTTTTATCAACTAAATGCTACTTTACTAGTTTGCAATCAAACACTAAATTTTTCACATTTATCCCGTTATCTCATAACTTTTAGATTATAGCAAAATGAGGACTTTTGCTAATGATGTTTCTAATTGAGTTTACATTGATCAAGAAAAATATTGTATAATATTAATCTATCATATTACTTTCATTATTTTGTGAAATCCTTCCATATATAATATAATGGATGGAATCTTCCACTTCAATTAATTGTAACCATTCTTCCTTCTTCTTGATGATAATGATATGTTGAATTCCAAAAATCTCATTTAACTGAAGATTATTGAATAATCAATAACTAAGATGTGAAGTGAAAGTATGTATCCATCACACGTATGTTCCAATGTGACTGGAGAAGAAGACAACAATAAAGCAATTGTGTGAAGATGAAAGGTGTGCCTCCTGCGGGTAAAAGATATGCGTCTTTAGCCAAAAGCGACAAAACCATTGCCGGCAAAGTATGGCCCAATATTAAATTGGCCTTTTCGTCATGGTATTATTCTACTGAAAAAATATATTGGTTGATAATATATGATAATATATAAAAGAGATAATAAATAGATAGAAATTGAAAGAAGGTAAATATAGATTTTTCATCAATTGAATTATTTTTTTAAAAATTGTTTCCACATATTATATATACTTATTGCATCATTATGAATTGTTTTATCTATAATTGGATTAATGAATTAATCATCCTTTGAAAACTTAAATAAAAGAAATAAACATTTTAATTTATTATACACTTTAAAAAATGATTGATTATTTAACTTTTTCATAATTGGATTCCTTCAAACACTCCTTTCATTTGTTAAAATAACTTAGAAAGAATGTGTATGTTAAATATCTTAGTAACGTACCTTGGAAGATAATTAATTCGATTATCTAACAAAGTCAATTAGTCAGCCCAAGCACGCGCTGTTTCGAATTGAAATCGAAAGGGAAAGGGGAAGGAAAAGTCAAACAGGTCACATCCCTTTTCTTTTCTTTTTTTAATTTTTTTCTCTGAATTTGTTGTTTATCCCATTGTGACTATGAATCACGTTCCCTTTCATTTCATCATCCTCTCCTGTTCATTTCAATCTTAAATCTCTTTGTTGGGGTTTTAAAAATTCCAATTTTTTCTATTGCAATCTAATTTGATCCATCATTTTTTTTTTTCAATTCGTAGTGTATTTATCAGATTGACCCCCAATTTCCGTTTCTTTTTTATGTTTCCTCGATACCCTGATGAAGAATTTGTTATTTTTCTCTTTTTTCTTGTGGATTAAGACGTAATTGAATTTCAATTATTTAAATTTCTTCAGATGCTGTTTTTGTGATTTTCCCACTAAAGTTTGCAGCTTTATTCCTAAAAGGCGTTAAAGCTTTAAACTTTAATTGTAACTTTTGGTGTTGTCTTTAGTCTTTAAAGTGAAGAACGATCTTGTCAGTTATGTAACTTTGAGCGGAAAATCCTGAGAGCATTGAACATTCCGCTACTCCATTGCGTTTACTTAAAAGGGTAGATTTTGTTTTTGTTTTTGGGTTTAAAGTAGTTTAATTTTCTTTTATTTGTGAGATAAAGTCAAAAAAGATTTTCAGAGAATGAAACTTTACGTGCGTGTAAATGAAGCAAGAAATTTGCCAGCAATGGATCTGAATGGTTTTAGTGATCCATATGTGAGGGTGTTGTTAGGGAGGAATAGGTTTAGGACTAAAGTTGTGAAGAAAACTTTGAATCCAACTTGGGGGGAAGAATTTGGATTCAAAGTGGATGATCTGAATGATGAAGTTGTGATAACTGTTTTGGATGAAGATAAGTATTTTAATGATGATTTTATTGGTCTAGTTAAGATTCCTGTTTCTCAGGTTTTCAGTGCCGAGAACAGCTCTTTGGGTACTTCTTGGTATACATTGCAGCCCAAGAATAAAAAGTCAAAGAACAAGGAATGTGGTAGGTTTCTCGTAAGTATTCTGTTGTAGTGTATGTCTATCTTCTTTCTCATGAGGGAATGATTTATAAGGCTGAGCTTTTGTATTGTTTACTGGGACAGTGTTTCCCTCTTTGCAAGCCGCGTCCTTACGTCCCCAATCACATATTCTCATGTATTAGTGGAATAAACATTAAATATATTTCACGCATGATAGCATGTTATATTTTGTGTAGTTTATTGGTGATGGTGCATTCCAATATAAAGTGATTTTGAGTTATTTTCTAGCAGGATGTCTTACAGATAACTGCAATTGATTAGGAATTTTTTGGCATTAGTTATTTTTGAGCTGACCCCACCTATTGGAATAAAGGCTTGGATGTTGTTGTTGTAGTTAAGTAGATCTCTTGTAAAAGATTAGGTACACCAATCATTGATATCAAGCATCCATATTTCAAGTATTTGGGAGTTTGCATCTTTTCATTTCTCTTGTCTGCATTTGCATATTGGTTTGGGGCTGTGTGTGACTTATAGGACTGTCATATGATGGATATTCAAGTCTTTCATTGGTTGTTTGCAATCAAGAAGTTTTTGTATTGGTAAATGCCAATCACTTTGGCTACTGTTAGAGATCAAGTCAAATTCTTTCTATGGGAATTACATATGTGACACTGAGTTTCATATTATGATCAATCTCCACTTGTCATGTGGATCTTAAATTCCTAACTGTAAAGCTTAGCATTTTAATGTCTTATCTGCGTTTTGTAAATATTCCTGGGATTTTTGCACAATGAATGCTTGAATTCATGCATTTTTACATGAATTATTCTTGGACGCGCAATGCACATTTGTAATATGCATGTTATTGGTATAGTTACCGAGCTTATATATTTTTCTGCACATAGTTATTTTGCGCATGAGTTTATTTGGCAGGGCAGCTGCAACTTAGCTAAAACATGATGGCTTAGATTTTACTGACTTCTTTGTTATTCTTCTCCTGTCAGGTGAAATTTTTTTAACTGTATATCTTTCTCAAGGCAGTGCGCCGTTGGAAATGAATGGCAATGGAGAAAATGTACCCTTTGTGCGGAAACATGCAGACTTGGTTGATTCGTCTGCCCCATCTTTATGCGGATCACCAGTGTGGTCTTCTCTAGGAATGGATGAGGTTTCATCCTCAAAGGAAGAGAAAGTATCTGCACAGAGAACACTTGCTGGTCGTATTGTTCAGATATTTAATAAGAACGCTGATACATCATCAAATGGCTCTAGTGGTAGGGGCTCTGACACACAAGAACAACCTGAAGTTTCCAAACCTGAACTTTCTGAAAGCCAATTGGAGGACCAATTTGCGACTGGTACTTTTGAGGAGCTTATCAAAATCATGGAGTCCAGAGACCAAGGAGGTGAAGTTCCTAGCAATTTGCCTGGGGGAGTACTTTTGGACCAACTATATGTGGTCGCACCATCTGAGCTGAATGCACTGCTGTTTTCACCTGACTCAAACTTCATGAGATCGTTGGCAGAAGTTCAAGGATTTACAGAGTTAGTCTTAGGTTCTTGGAAATTTGAAAATGATGGTGAGAATTTGAAAAGAATGGTCACATATATCAAGGCTGCAACGAGATTGATTAAGGCAACGAAATGCTTTGAGGATCAAACTTACTTGAAAGCTGATGGAAATGTTTATGCCGTTTTATTCAGTGTGAGCACTCCGGATGTCATCTATGGAAATACATTTAAGGTAGAATTGCTTTATTGCATTACACCTGGACCTGAGTTGCCATCAGGGGAAAAGTCTTCACACCTGGTAATATCCTGGCGAATGAATTTTCTTCAAAGCACTATGATGAAAGGTATGATAGAAAATGGAGCTCGACAGGGTCTTAAGGATAGTTATGACCAGTATGCGAGTTTACTGAGTCAGACTGTTAAACCGGTTGACTCAAAGGACATTGGATCTGACAAGGAACAGGTTTTGGCTTCTCTCCAGCCGGAGCCTCAATCTGATTGGAAGCTTGCTATACAGTTCTTTGCAAATTTTACTGTTGTGTCAACTCTTTTCATGGGCTTGTACTTGCTTGTTCACATGTGGTTAGCTGGACCTAGTGCAATTTCGGGGCTGGAATTTGTCGGATTAGACCTCCCAGATTCAATTGGGGAAGTTATTGTATGCGGAATACTGGTTCTTCAAGCTGAGAGATTATTGGGTTTGATATCTCGATTTATGCAGGCCAGAGAACAAAAAGGTTCAATTTGCATGCAAATCTTTCCTACTCTAACATCAGTTGTAGATTAGAGCATGTGTCTAATTTGTCTTGGCATTCTTTATGGTGCATGGCTTACTAAATTGATTGTTCAGCTTCAACCTTATTTCTGTAGCTAGCATGATTTTACCTAATGTTTACTTTTTCCATTGTAAAATAGTTGTTCATATAGCTCTGCATTGCTGTTGAACTTGGATGCTTAGTGATCCTGTCAGCTTACTTATTGAGAAACTGGCCCTTCTTATTTCTTGTTTCAAAATTAGCTTATTCTTTCTTCTTTTTCTTTAATATTTTTATTTTTTATTTTAGGCAGCGATCATGGAGTAAAGGCCCAAGGTGATGGGTGGCTGCTGACAGTTGCCTTGATTGAAGGCTGTAGCATATCAGCTGTTGATTCAGCTGGGTTCTCTAACCCATACGTGGTCTTTACGTGTAATGGGAAGACTCGGACAAGCTCAATCAAATTTCAGAAAACTGACCCTCTCTGGAATGGTGACTTTCATGTTCTGATTTTAATTAATGCCATTGCAAGTGAATGTTGGAGAGTTTTTATTGCTTGAACTGCATTAAATAAATTGTCATAATTCTGTTGGAACTTATGCAGAAATATTTGAATTTGATGCGATGGATGAACCCCCTTCTGTGTTGGATGTGGAAATTTTAGATTTTGATGGGCCTTTTGATGAAGCTACATCATTAGGACATGCTGAGATTAATTTTGTAAGGTCCAACATATCAGACCTTGCTGATGTTTGGATTCCTCTTCATGGGAAGCTTGCTCAGGCATGCCAGTCAAAGCTGCATTTAAGAATATTCTTAATGAATACAAGAGGGAGTAATGTGGTGAAGGAATATATTAGTAGAATGGAAAAAGAGGTTGGGAAAAAGGTATAGCTGCATGCGGTGTTCTCATCTGCTAGCTTTTGATCAATAAATTTAATTTTGTATCATCCAAATTTCTCTGTTCATTTCTTTTCTTCAATTATACAGATAAACATGCGGTCTCCCCAGACAAATTCAGCATTCCAGAAGCTCTTTGGTTTGCCACCTGAGGAATTTCTCATCAATGATTTCACATGTCACTTGAAACGCAGAATGCCTCTCCAGGTTTCCTTTTTTAGTTTATTTTGATCCATCGTGAATGAAAAACTCTGTAATATTCTTTTTGCCTTTGCATTTGGCTCTGGCATCTTAAGTAGTAATTGCTTTTCTGCAGGGACGGCTTTTTCTATCTGCAAGAATCATTGGCTTCCATGCAAATTTGTTTGGGCAGAAGACAAAATTTTTTTTCCTCTGGGAAGACATAGAAAATATTCAGGTCTTGTCTCCAACTCTTTCATCTATGGGAAGTCCAATTGTTGTCATGACTCTTCGGCAAGGCAGGGGGATGGAAGCGAGGCATGGTGCAAAAACACAAGATGCAGAAGGGAGGCTGAAATTTCATTTTCATTCCTTTGTATCCTTCAACGTTGCACACAGGTAACGGTGATCATAATCAGCATGTACTGTTTTGATGTGGGGATGTTATGGTTGTTGGTTGTTTTTTCATGTCATTTTATTGTAAAGACCCAATAATTTATTTAAATACTTGTTTGTTTTCTGTTAATTCTGAATAATAAGAGTTGTTGGCTGCTTGAATATCCTGTAATGCTTTTGGGAGTAAATATTTTGTTATATCATTAGGACAATTATGGCTCTATGGAAGGCTAGATCTTTGAGTCCTGAGCAGAAGGTGCAGATAGTTGAAGAAGAATCTGAAGCAAGAAGCCTCCAATCTGAAGAAAGTGGGCCTCTTCTGGGTCTTGAGGACGTCTCTTTGTCTGAGGTTTATTCTTCTGCTCTCATGGTTCCTGTAAGCTCTTTTCTTATTATCTCCTTTTTTTAATTATGGTTCTCGGCAGAAGGGTGGAAATTACAATTGGGGAGAAAAGTATCTAGGTCTGATTGCATATAGAATTAGATGAGTATTCATTCATTGTTGCTCACTTTGGAAAACATGCTCCACATATGGGTCTACTTTTCCATGTGTGGCCCAAAAAAAATTAGCGTCTAGTTTGTGTAGTTTTAAATGAGTGGACTGGACAAATCATTTAGTTATTTGTTTGGTTTGTAATATGAATGTAGTACTAGATAAAAAGTCTATTAAAGAACTAGATAAAACTTAAAAATTTCATAACATCTAACAAGTGGTACAAAAATCTTGTTACTGGATAGAGTAAAAAAAGTAACAAGATTTTAAAAAGCTACTAAAATAATTGTCTTATTTTTTCAAAACATGTATAACACAATACAAGTGGTTGTGCTGTGCTATACTTGTCCTTTGTTGTTCTGTATTCCTATTGTGGTTAGCAAACGCTATGTTAGTGTTGAAAACTTAATGGAGTTTACATTTAGAAATTGGGGGGAAATGCAAATATTCCCTTTAATTTTTGATAAATTGGCAAATAAATCTCAACAGTTGTAAATAACCCTTCTAAACTTTGATTTTGGTACAAAAAATACTACTTAACTTGTCAAAAATTTGCTTTAACATCTGCTAAACTTTGAACTTAATGCTCTTTTTTTTTTTAACTAAAAAAGCAAGAGCACTTTATGTTACTAATTTATCAAAGTTTAGGGATGTTATTTACAATATTTGAAAATTTAGAGGAGTAAATTTGTACCTAAGTCAAAGCTTAGGGGAGTTATTTGCAATTTCTCTTAGACACAAATGGATGCACCCATCTGTGTCTCCTAAAAATGTTGAATGTTTATTTTATATTTTTATTTATGTTATCTTGCCTCTCTCTCCCCCTCACCCCCACAAACAATTTTGTGATAAACTGGATTTAGCGTTTAGTTTTAATGGTCTCTATTTTGACTGCTTGTTGTCCATTATCTTGTACATGTATACCTTTTTATTTCCTTATGATGAACACTTTGTTTGGCCACTCCAGACAAGCTTTTTTATGGAAGTTTTTGGTGGAGAGGATATGGAGCGTAGAGTTATGGAGAAAGCTGGATGTGTTAATTATTCTTACACCCCATGGGAGTCAGAGAATCCTGATGTATACGAAAGGCAAATATATTACAGATGTGATAAGCGCGTTTCCCGTTATAGGGGAGAGGTCACGAGTACTCAGCAGAAATCTCGTGTGCCAGACAAAAATGGTTGGCTTTTGGAAGAGATTATGACTCTCCATGGGGTCCCCCTGGGCGATTATTTCAATGTAAGTGTTGGAATGTAATTGGTCAGCTCATGGTGTCATGTGATCAATTATCTGGTCTGGAAATGCACTTCTTGTAGGCTTTGTTGATTTTATTTTTATTTTATTTTTTGCAGCTTCACCTTAGATATCAAGTGGAAGATATACCCTCAAGATCAAAGGTTTGCAATGTACAAGTTTTCTTTGGTATTGCATGGCTGAAAAGCACCAAAAATCAAAAGAGGATTACGAAAAATATTCTTGAAAATCTTCAAAATCGGTTGAGGGTGATGTTCAGCAGCGTTGAGAAAGAATTCACATCTGGTTGATTGGAGCTGTTGATTTCATAGCATAGTATTCTTGCTGAACCGAGCATCCTCTATAGAAAGGTCTTCATTGCTGTGCATATCTTCTTGTGCATCTTCTGTGAAGCAATGCTGCTGGAGCTGCATTTCACATTTTTAAGGAAGTCTTGAATGGGCTGCACTTTGCAGTATGACAGGTTTTTGAACATATAATTATGCTGAACGCCACACACGGACTTGGAGATTTTGAAATCTGCCCCTTCAGGTGTGCAGACTCATTATTCAGGAAGGGAAGAAAACAAGACGCATGAGGGTCTGCCGAGACCTAATGTGCGGGTAATTTTTTTAAACAGCTTGCACATCAAATAGCATTCATCTCAAGTTGGGCATGTATTGTTGAACGAAGCCCATATGTACGTATTGTTTCTTGTTTATATAGGAAGATTTTAGAACGTAGTAGCTCTGTTCATTTTCTCTTTGTTCAACCGGGTTTTAGGAAGAAGATGATTTGTTTTGTTGGCCTCCATGAGTCATGATCATGCTTTATGTAACTATGTGAGTTAGCTAAAATGCACATTGGATTCTTATAATCTCGATATTGTTTTGACACCGATTTGAAATCGGATATTTGGCCGATAGATCAAATAGACTCACACTTCAGATATTAATAAGGTATAACAGACGGGCACTAGGCAGGATTGATTTGCCAACTACTATTGTTATCATTTAATCTAATATGCCGAGGATAGCAATTGGAGGTCAGAGAATGCTGACAGGTAATTTTCCCATTGGAAACTTCCTATTTTCGAGCCATGGCATTAGAAAGATTTAACTGGGAACTGGTTGCCTCGATCGAGCCCATCCATAGTTCTTCTGCATTTTTAACTGAAGGACCATAAATGCACAAGCTTGGAGCTCCTTTCCCTGTCCAGGAGCAAGTTTATCTTCCAGTCCTAGGTCTCAAGACACTGTTTTGTAAATTACTTTCATTCATCTTTCCCAGTGATTTGAAGAGTTGTGATTTCGTGGCCTTTCTTTTAAGCTCCGTTTCTTCAAAATTCTTTATCCATTTTATTGGTTTTCTCTTCAACCTCCGAACCAGTTTTGCGAGACAGGCTTTGTTTCTCTTCTTAAGATTCCATATTCTCAGGCACCCAAGGTCTTTCGGTTTTGTCACCTTGTACCAAAATATCCAGTGCAAATTTCCTTATTCCTCTGAGGAATTCCACGGAAAATAACAATTCAACCAATTTTCACAATCATACTCCTTGAAAGCTTACCCTTGCATATAATAACTTAAAATTCCTTCCAGAATAGACTTGATTAGGACAATCCTGCTTGCCATACTCAAAAACTTTGCTTTCCAACCAATTAGTTTAGATCTCTCGTTTGCCTCGAGCGAACGAATGAGTTCTCTCCAGGACAGATCTCTCTCTACTTGGTTTAACTAAGGTCTATCAAGATGTACACTTCGAGGATGAAAATTCACAAGGACAATGATGTTGAGCCTACCAAATTCGAGGAGACGGTTGCTCACGCATTGTTTGACCTGGAGAATACCAACGAGGAGCTGAAAAAGTGATTTGAAAGACCTTTTCATTAATTCAGCTGTCCAAATGGATGTCGCTGGTGGGAAAAAGGCTCTGGTTGTTTTTGTTCCTTATAGATCGAGTAAGGCTTTTCGTAAGATTCACCTCCGTCTCGTGAGAGAGCTGGAGAAAAAGTTCAGTGGGGAGGATGTTGTCCTTCTAGCCACCATAAGGATATTGAGGCCTCCTAAGAAGGGGTCTGCAGTGTAGAGACGTCGCTCCCGCACTTTAACAAGTGCCCATGATATTATGCCTGAGGATGTGCCATACCCTGCTGAAATTGTTGGGAAATGTGTCAGATATCGCCATGATGGATCCAAAATAATCAAGATTAACTTGGATCCCAAAAAGAGCGCAATGACATTGAATACAAGCTGGAGTTGATCTCTGGAGATTACAGAGAGCTTACAGCAAAAGATGTAGTGTTCGAGTATCCTATTACAGAGGCTTAAAGAGCTGTGGTTAGATCCATGTTTTGTGGAGCACTTTATTTTGATTCAAAGTTTTAGTTGTTTGAAATAGGATATTGTTAAAGTTTTGATTCCCCATATTTGGTTTAGTATCTTTCTACATTGATGAAATGGAACCTGTTTGTCGGAAATTTTTGTGTAAACTTACGAAATCGTTGAGATTTGATGGATAAAAAAAAAAGTTAGTTTAGATCTCAACTTTTCAATTATCAACCCTCCATCCACCTACGAAGCATTTCCATAGCTAATGTGAATGGATAAGGGGAGATTGGATCCTCCTACCTTAGCCCTTTGGAGGGCAAAAATTCTTTAGTAGGACATGCATTAAGGATTACAGAATTGCTGGTAGTGGACATACAAGATGCCACTAGTTTTATCCAATTTTCTAGAAAGTTTAAGCATCTCATGGCTGCAAGTACAAAATCCCACTCCATGCTGTTGAGGTCAACTTATGTGTTAGGGTTTTACGAATCCCTAGCAAATGATATATATATATATATATATATATATATATTATAAATATAAAATTACAAAATTATCCTTGACTAATATATTTAACTATCCTAACACTCCTCCTTAAGTTAGAGCATATATATCATATACTCCTAGCTTGATACATATATAATTCTTTCAAATTCCTCTAAGTAACTTAGTGGATATATTAGCAAGTTGGTCTTTTGACTTTATATAATATATCAATTTTCTTGCTCAGTAACTTTTCACGAATAAAGTGACAATTAATCTTAATATGTTTTATGAATTCATAAAATACTAGATTTGATGTTATGTGTAGAGCAGCTTGGTTATCACGTATCAACTTCATTGTTTATGATTGTGGAAACCCAAGTTCTAATAAATGCTTAAACCAAAGTAATTCATAGGTTGTGAATGCCATTACTCTGTATTCAGACTTTGCACTTGATCTTGCTATTACAGTTTGCTTCTTACTCTTCCATGAGATAAGATTACCACCAACAAACACGCACTATCTCGTGGTTGATTTCTTGTCTAATGGTGAACTTGCCCGATTGGCATCTGTGTATCCAACAACATTAATGTGCTCATGGTCTTTATATAAAATACCTTAACCTGGAGATCCTTTCAAATAATGTAAAATGCAAATAGTAGCATACCGATGGCTAGTGCAAGTTGAGCCCATGAATTGGCTAAGTACATTGACTGCAAAGGATATATCAGGACATGTCATAGTAAGATAATTGAGTTTACCAACTAAACTTCTATATCTCTCTAGATCATTTAAAATATCTCCTTCACTAGGGAAAAGTTTTACATTAGGATCCATGGGTGAATCAACTGGTTTTACTCCAGTTAAACTAGTCTCAGACAATAAATCAAGTATATATTTCCGTTGTGACAGATATATTCCTTGCTTAGATAGAGCAACTCCAATTCCAAGGAAATATTTTAAACTGCTCATGTCCTTGGTTTGGAAGTTTTACTGTAAGAGATTCTTTAGTTTCTCAATGTTTGTATGGTCATCTCTTGAATCACAATATCATTGACATATACAACTAATATAATTTTCTTACCATTATGGTGTTAATAAAACACAGAATGATCCAAATTACATATGTGGAGACCAAATTCAATCACAACTGAACTAAATCTACCAAACTAAGCATGTGGAGATTATTTAAGCCTATATAAAGATTTCTTTAAGTGACAAACCAACCTTGTCTTCCCTTGAACAACAAAACCTGGTGGTTGTTCCATATACACTTCTTCTTCAAGATCAACATGGAGAAAGGCATTTTTTATATCTAGTTAGTGTAGAGGCCAATGATAAGTAGCGACAAGTGAGATTAGAAGACATACCGAAGTTATCTTAGCTACTGGTGAAATAATATTCCAATAATCAATACTATATGTTTAAGTGTAACCTTTGGCAACTAGACGTGCCTTTAGTCAATCAACAGTGCCATTAGGTAATACTTTTATAGAGAATACCTATCGACATCCAATTGTAGATTTACTAGTAGAAATAGATACAAGATCCTACGTATCATTATGATATAAAGCAGACATTTCTTCTTACATAGCTACTAGTCGGTCAGGATGAGTTAAGGCTTCTAAAATAGAACTTGAAATAGAAATGGTAGATAATGATGCAATAAAAGATGCATATGAAGGTGAGAGAAAAGAGTAGGTAAGAACATTTGAAAGGGGATGATGAATAAGAGGGCAGATGGAACGCTTACCCTTTCTCAATGTAATGGGAAGATCAAGATCAGTTGAGGGAGGACTTAAGTCTGGAGGAGAAGTTGATGGAGGAGAATAGTCTTGTGGGATAGTACGTTGTTGGCAAACATAGACTTGTATATCTGGCTAGTTTAGATGAGAGAATCCTTGAGACGATGGCAAATTAGAGGAATCATCCTATGAGGTTAGTACAGTAGTAGTAGTACTTTGGTCAACTAAAAAGGAATCATGTGAAGATGGAGAAGGTAATATAGGGGGAATACAGTTAATAGGAGACTCATCTCTAGAAGACACAGACGAAGTAGAAAAATATGGAGTAAACTTAAAGAAAGACACATTCGAGCAAACATAAACTTTATGATATTCAGGAGAATAACACTTGTGGCCCTTCTGATTACGAGAGTAACTAAGGAAAATGCAACGAATCAATCAAGGATCAAGTTTATTCGTCCCTGAATATAGTTGACAAACAAAACACATACACTTAAAGACATGAGGAGGCAAATGAAAAAGTGATTGGTCTGGGAAAAGAAGATGTAATGGAACTTTACCATGCACGGCAGATGACATTTTATTTATAAGAAAACACGCAGTAATAACAACATTAGCAAAAAAATACTTAGGTACATTCATATGAATTAATAACGTCCTGGCAATTTTAATGAGATGTCTGTTCTTACGTTCAACAACTCCATTTTGCTATAAAGTATAAGCACATGCAGTTTGATGAATAATGCCATGCTTTTGCATATATGATTGAAAAACATTAGTGTATTCTTTGGCATTATTTGTGCAAAAAACATGAATGGTGGAGTTAAACTGATTTTGAATTTCAGCATGGAATGCACAAAATAAATTAAATAACTCTAAATGATTTTTTATTAAATATAACCATCTCATTCTAGAATAATCATCAATAAATGTGACGAAATATCTAAACACAAAAAGGGAATTGACATATGCAGGTCCCCATACATCATAATGAAGTAAATGGAAGGGAGTAGTAGCATGCTTATTAATTCTATGACTAAAAGAAACATGACTGAAATTAAAAACTAGGATAAGACTGTAGACTAGGACACATAAGATGAAGAATCTTCAAGTATGGATGGTTGAGATAGGATCTGGTGTAGTAACCGAGCAAGTAGTAGCTATAGGTGTTGAATCCATATAATACAGCCCATTGGACTAATCGTCTTCCCTATTCTCAAATCCTGTATCACAAAAGAAGAAGAGTAGAATGTGATGGAACAATTAAAAGAGCTGGTGTGTTTACTAACATATAGTAAGTTAAAAGGTAATTGAGGTAAATACAAAACATACTTCAAAGGAAATGAATGGATGATGTAAAACCAATTCCACTAACAAGTGAAGTGGATCTATTGGCAAGAGTGACATTTGGTGATGAGGAACAATGTGTAATGTGTAAGAAGCAATCTAATGTACCTGGCATATGATTAGTGGTGCCATAATCAACAACCCAAGGCTGTAGAGAAGCCTGAGTAAGGCAGGTAGTAGGATTACCTGACTGGGCTAGTGGTGAAGAAGAAGAACATAACTGTGAGGCATATTGAAGTTGTAAGAGTCTAGTGTATTCTTCTCACAATAAAGTAACAGTAGGTGACTTGGGTTCTTTTGTATGCATATCTGGAATATGCATGGTATGCATTAAATTTGAAGAAGTATGGGTAAGTATATATGTACTAGAATGAATAACATTAACTCTAAGAGGACGTCCATATAAATCCTAACAAGTCTCTTGAGTATAACCTAGGTGATGACAGTGATCACAATAATGACGTAAACCATGGCTTCACCTGCTACGACCTGTATGACTTTCCCCTTGACTAGAAGATCCTCTATGCCCAGCATTAGGCATATGACTAACAAGAGCTGAATGGTCACTAAGAGGAGTAAGAGATGACTTAGATTGTGTCGAAACACAACTGATGCAAGAATAAACCTTTGTTAAAGATGAGAGCTTTGATGATCTAAGAACCTGTGATTTCATTGATTCTAGCTTCAACTTAAGGCCATGAAGAAGTTTAACAAGTGTAAGACGATCACATTGTTTTTGCATCTCCTTCAGATTAGTACTAAGAGGCATCACATCATTCATCTCTTCAAGGCATTTCTTAACCTCCCCATAATATTAAGTAAAATCCTTATCCCCTTTGCTACAATTGAAAGAAATTTGCAAGAATATTATACACACACATATCATTCGAGGCATATAGAAACTTGAGATAATCTCATACTTCTTTACAAGTATTGAAACTATTACATAGGTTGAATATCTGAGGTTCTATCGAATTCCATATCAAATGAAGATATTGTTGATTAATTGGATCCCATTTTCGTATTTGTTGTCAGTTTCTTTAGGGGGTTAATCAATCAATATCTTAAGATGATCTTGATCACAAAAAAAAAGAAAAAAAACACTTGAATCATATGTGCCTATTGATGGGAAATGTATTGGCTCCTAATCCAACTCGTTGCCTATAAACATGAAGTGTGTCCTATATGTGAGCTTCTAATGCATCAATCTATACCAATTAGGTATAAAGTGTGTCATATCGAGCCTAAGTGAGGTAGCTACTACATAGGCATAGGAGCATGGAATTCTGTATATTTGCCACTTTTAGCAATTGTATGTGTTGTGGATAAAGTTAACAATGTGTGTTCAGCTCCCTCACCTTAACCTACTTGCGATGTGACGACTACCGATGAGGACTTCGAAAAGTTTGCTCTACTTGCTATAGTTGATGACCCTATGGTTGCTAGCTTGTGAACTCCATTTGTTGATTTTTTTCGTTTGCATATTTGGTGAAAATTCTACCATTTGCCATATTCTTCAATGCCTTTGTATGCTTCTTGACGAAGCACCCAATGCTGTTGTAGAATTTCTTCTTCATAAAGGCAGCCATAGGTAATCCTCAAGCCCCCTTCAACATGGAATTGTAGCTTTTAACAATGTTGGAGGTTATATGCTCAAACCAATAGCAACTGTCATGAGCTAATGTCTACATATCCAACAACACGTCGTCAAACCGGTCTCAAATATCAAGCTTAATAATCCCCATCACATAGTTCAACTTGTGAGATTATGCTTACAACTCGGTGTATGTGACCAATCGCTTGCATTGCATATTTTTATGTGTCAAGTTGAAATTGCTTGCAAAGCATCGTAGATAGAACCGCCACACCACAAATGGAGAGCGCCATCCATTCGCTTCTTCTTTAACTACTGACTTGATGCTCACATGTTTATTTGATATGAGGTAAATGGTTTCACAACCTGTCCGGTCGCCGACAACATATTCCTTCAATTTTCTCAAAAACCAACCCCATGTCTTAGCTGTTTCTTGATCAACCAAAGCGAATGCTAGCAGAAGTATATGGTTGTTACCATTAATTCCATAAGTAACTAGTAACTTGTGAGTATACTTCTTATATAAAAAGTTGCTTCAATCGTAATAATTGATCTGAGGAATCTCTATACTGCAATGTACGACCCAAATGCTCAGAATACCCACTTTAAAGTAGACACACCGGGGGTAGTTGATTTACTCCACCCCCAATCAATTCGATTTCCAAGATTTTTTTTTTTATTGCATTAAGAAGTTTACGTAGTTCATTGCAAGACTTTTCCCAATTTCCACACATATGCTTGATAGCCTGTTTCTTCCACTCCCAAACCCGTCTCCTATTAATACTGTAGCCAAATTCATGTTCGACAACAAAAGCCAACTTGGCTACCTTCATATTAAGATTGTCCTTAACAAGATTTACAAATCAACTAGCAAGAAGATTGCAATCTAGTTGTGGGCGATCTTAATTAATCAACGGGTCATTGCACACGTGTGGACCCTTGAATCTCATCACTACAAACATGCTCTCTAACTTCTTCTTTTAAGCCCGAAGCCTCCATTTACATCTATCATTCCTTCTCAAACAATAAATAAACCATAGCAATGGACTAGACTCTATAACAGTGAAGTTATAATGATTCTTCACATGATAAGCTTTTACTGCTTAGATCACATTTGCTTTCATTCTGAATCTTACGCTCTTGTAGAAATTGCCACTGTTGCTCGAACCACTGCAAATATTAGTTTACTCTTGCTTAAAATAAATGTAACCACCATCACCACCACTGTTGTAGTACGGAACATGATCTCTAACTACTATGCTTGATGGTTTAGCCTGCTTTGATTGATATATTGTCTATCTTGAGTACTTATGTATGGTTGGAAAGCCTACTTTAGGTTCTGCATCTCTATTGTTTTTACTTTCCCCATTATCCTCAACGAAACTCTCCTCATTATTAGTATTCTTTTCCTTAATACCCATTCCTACATAGGTGTCAGTTGCAGCCTTCGCTCTTAAACAAACCATGTATGGCTCCCGTGTGTCTGGTTGTTGTAATATTAGAGTAACTGCTCTATTTATTTCATTTTCATCATTGACTTCCATTGGGGTTGGAATTGAGGATTCAAATGTTGACAACTTGGGTTACATTTTTTGCAATGTCACGTAACAAATGTGGTTGATTGCTTGTATCAAATGTCTATCTTACGGAAGGGCTCCTAAATCGTCAGAAATTCTTATGTACAATTGTTGTATGTCATAATCTCCATATGATTCAACTATTTCAATAAAATTTCAACATCTTCGTCATCTCTAATTATCATCAATGCATAACATATACTGCTCCTATGGAACATAGAATGCTTGTGAATTATCTTAACCTCTACTTCGATTGGATCAACTCCGATGCTTCAGCATATTCTATATAAGAATTCGTTGTAATTGATGTTTTTCTGCTTTTTCAACTTTTTCAACGGATCCTTATCATATTTCGACCCCTAGTTACCAATCACAATATTTTCAAATGCATAAAGCATCAATTTCTGTTGGTCCCAATTAGATTAATCATGAGGGGGGTGAATTGATTAATTACTTAAAATTTCACTTTTTCGCAAATCAACTAAAACTCTTGACTAATAAAATCACGTGAATAACAATAATGAAGAACAATAATGTGCAGTAAATAAAAGTAGAGAAGAATAGAATGCTTAGATATTTATAGAGGTTCCGCCTCGAGCGTTAGTCCTCTCTTCCAGCTCCACGCCGGGGTCCCGGTTGTCTATACCGGTTGTGTTTCACTAAATCAACAAATTGAAGATATACAACATAAGCCTCTTCAAGGCAAAGTCTCACTGTTGAGTCTTTCTAGCTTCTTCACTAAGCTAATCACTCAACTACAGTGATGAAACAACAAACAATTCCTTATTAACGAAAGGAATTTCAACAACATCAATGAGGAATATCAGATTTCCTCTAGATCACATGTATATGTAAAGATTTTTGCTTGAAGATGTATGAGTCTTTTCTTCTCGTGTGTCGTTTTTCTTTCAACAACGTTCTCTCTTTTTTTGTTGTTAATCAACGTTCTCCACTCTCTTTTTTCATTTGAATTAAACACTTTATATATGGAGAAAACATAACGGCTACTTTCCACGTGATAATCTTGAATTTATTTTTGAATTTTCAATTCAAAAATAAGTTGGATTTGTTGGAGAAGATCTGCATTCCGTGATATTCTTGATGAGGATAAGCTTGGATAATTAGTTTGACCGAGATCTTCTTTGGATATATCTCTTGGATCAAGTTTGTTGAAGATATCCCTCACATTATGGAATCATATCTTGATATAACAACCATATCTCTTATCCTTATTTTTGTAACTGCTGGATCTCCCAAAATATAGTACAAATATCCAACTTTAAATTTGGATAAAACTTGTAAATCTTATATGATATCACTTTATCATAAAATGAAATCTTTGAATAAAATCTTGTAAAACTTTATGTAAATTAAAAAAAAAACCCTTGATATAAAATCCAACTTTAGTAAAACACATCAAGTATGTTACCCAAAAATACTTGACACGTAGAGCTAGGCCTTGAAATTTATTAAAACTATCGATATAAAATTTAGAACGTAATCTGGAAAAATTCGTAACAGACATGAAAGGTTCTGAAAGTGCTTCTGAAGCAAACCTGTTAACTGTCCTCCTATTATGAAGGTTCTGAAAGTGCTTCTGAAGCAAACCTATCAACTGTCCTCCTGTTATGAAGGTTCTGAAAGTGCTTCTGAAAGGTTACCACGATAACTACGGATACATTACACAACTTTTGAAACACCTTCTGTCAGAATAAAAATAGTTTATATAACACTTTTGAAGGTTCTGAACAAGCTTCTGTCTCCTTGTTCAACTTTAGAAAAATTACGTGCTATCTTAAACATTCGTTACACATTATTCCTCTTTTGTTAACATCAAAACTAAATTAGAGAACTTAACATTCTCCCCCTAACATCAACATTCTCCCCTTTTTTGATGATAACAAAACACCATTAGATAATCAAAATATACACAACTTTCATGTTTAAGCATATATTCCTATAACAGAATCTCAAGATTCTTATAACAGAATCTCAAGCACAATAGAATCATTATAAACAACATTGATAGATATAATAGAATAGATATAGAATCATTCTTCTCCCCCTTTTTGTTAACAGCAAAAGGGATATCTCCCCCTTTTTGTTAACAGCAAAAGGGATATCTCCCCCTTAATCGATGCATAAAAGATAAAAGAAGTCTTTTACAACTTGATTCGAAAACAAAATTTAAGATAAAGAACTAAGATTTTCTAGATCTTGTGACTCGAGAGGTAGAGGGAGTGGTGGAATGTTTGGTTGATGAAGGTTTCTCTGGTGAAGTATCCAAGTCGATGATATGAGCGCCAGAGCGAACACAATCTGGAAATTTGTTGGATAAGAAGAGCTTGATTTCACCATAAAGACTTGTGACAGATTGAGAGGTTTTATCCGTCTTGGAGTCCAAAATCTTAAAGGAGTTAGTGACTGAATCTCCAATCTTCCTTACTTGAGAGACAAATTTGTCAAACGCAATTACATTATTAGATAAATCTTGTTTGACTCTCGCACTAAATTCATCATAGAGAAATATATAGTGATGGAGATCGGTAAGCATTTTCTCAGAATTCTTCTTGATATCAGAAAGAATATCAGAAGTTTGTTTGACTTGTGATTCCATTGATTCTAGTCTCCTCAAATCAGACTTTTGAAGAACTTCATTTCTCAAAGTTGTCTTAACGAAATCTGATAGTTCATGTTTCAAACTTTCTTGAACAACATTCTTTATTTGTTCCAGATCAACATTGGATATAACTTCTTTTGTTCCACTCTTCCCAGCCTTATCAGCATATGATTTCTTCCCATGATCTGTTTCAACCTCTATTCTAGGTTCTGAACTAGGTTCTGAACCTCCTTCTTGAACAGATATTCCAAAAGGAACTATTCTTTTCATATGCTTTTGATGGACAAAATGTGCACCATCATTCGCATACCACAAACAATCCTTAATAAAGATGGACATGTGATGTAAAACTTCTTTACCTATCCTCTTTAATTTAATAGGTTCAGATGAGCTGGTAGGCAAAACTATCCCTTTAAACACAAACAATCTCATCAGTATATTCCCAAACACCAAACTTTCTGTATTCCTCCAAATTTGATCAATGACTCTAGAAGCCATGTCCACATTCTTTTTGTTAATCATTGCATAGATAATTTGAGCATGTTCTATGGACATTGAAGTAGAACTGCCCTTCCTTGGACATAGACATTCAACAATTATCTTATGAATGATTCGAGGAAACAACTCGAAATCAATGACCATTGCTTCTTTTCCATAATCCATTTGTAAGCCTCCATTTATAGTAGCAAACAGATCATTCCTAGGCATGTTCGTAATCTCTACATCATCATTTACATCATGTAGATGTAGACATTTAATCACATCTTCCCTAGAAATTGAAATGTATTGATCACATACTCGGGAAACTAAAACATTCCCTGCCGTAAGACTTAAACTTCCATAAAATTCTTTGACACACTCGCCATAAACTAGAACTTGAGTAGAGCAAAGTTCCATGCATCCTATAGGTTCTAACAGTTCATTCCAGTAAAATCCATTACTAGTAAAGAAATTAAAATCCACAAAACTACAAGAACACACCTCATTTTTCTTCTTTCGAAGAGATTTTGAATTTGAGGGTTTCAGACTTGGTACATTCTCTTGTTTCGTTTGCTTCTTGGTTGTTTTCTTGAGCGGAGAGATTTCTTGAGTAGCCTTTTCTTTTCCTTTTGAAGACGATGCAGCTCGTTTTCTTTTGAAAATCTTCTTGGAACCTATGATAGATTCGGAATCAGGGGAACTCGGATTCTCCTCTATTGAAGGTTCTTGATATTTTTCCGAAGAATTTGAAGATTCATCATGAATCACTAAAGGCTTGTTTGATGATTTTGTTTTGAATGATTTTTGTTTGAGGCGTTCTGAAGATTTAGGCGCCATTGGAGTTGCAATGAGAGAGAAGGAAAATAGAGAGAGAGAGAAAAAGAACAGATTTCGAAGGAAGAGAATTAGAGAAGGAAGAAAACGAATGAAAAGAAAAAATATTTTAAATGAATAAAGATTTTTCAATATTTTCGGGGGGGGGGGGGGGGGGGGGGAATCAAAAGGGGTTACAAATTCCTAATTCATTTCTAATAAATTCAAATTTTACCTTTTCAAGAGGTTTAGTAAAAATATTTGCAAATTGATTATCGATTGACACAAATTCAACATTTATATCTCCATTATGCACATGATCTCTAATAAAATGATGTCTAATTTCTATATGCTTTGACCTATAATGATGTACTGGATTTTTTGTCAAATTTATTGCACTCGTGTTGTCACATTTAATTGGCACAGTTTTAAAATTTATTCCATAATTATTCAATTGTTGTTTTATCCATAAAACTTGTGCACAGCAATTTTCAATAGAAACATATTCAGCTTCAGCTGTGGATAGAGCAACAGAATTTTGTTTTTTAGAAGATCAAGAAATTAATTTATCACCTAGGAATTGACAAGTACTAGATGTGCTTTTTCTATCAATTTTACATCCAGCATAATCTGCATCAAAATATCCTATTAGATCAAAATTCTGATTTCTAGGATACCATATGCCTAAATTAGAAGTATTAACTAGATATTTGAAAATTCGCTTTACAGCTGATAAATGAATTTCTGTTGGTGCAGCTTGAAATCTAGCATACAAACACACACTGAACAAAATATCAGGTCTAGATGCAGTCAAATACAATAAAGAACCTATAAGACTCCTATAAAGTTTTTCACTTACCTTCTTTCCATTTAAGTCAGAGTCTAACCTTGATGAAGTACTCATAGGTGTTGTAACCTTTTTGCATCCATCATATCCAAATTTCTTCAATATTTGTTTTGTGTATTTTTCTTGATGAACAAAAATTCCTTCCTTTGTTTGTTTTATTTGAAGTCCCAAAAAGAATGTCAACTCTCTCATCATTGACATTTCAAATTCTGCCTGCATGGTCTCAGCAAATTCTTGACACAACAATTCTTTAGTAGATCCAAAGATACTATCATCCACATATATTTGTACAACTGAGATATCATTATCAAAAGTTTTCAAGAATAAAGTAGTGTCAACTTTTCCTCTATGAAAACCTTTAGAGATCAAAAACATACTCAATCTTTCATACCAAGCTCTTGGAGCTTGTTTCAAACCATATAGAGCTTTATTTAATTTAAAAACATAGTCTGATTTGAAAGGATCTTCAAAACCAGGTGGTTGTTCCACATAAACTTCTTCCTTTATAAAACCATTTAAAAATGCACTTTTTACATCCATTTGAAAAACTTTAAAATCCTTATAAGATGCATATGCAAGCATTAACCGTATTGCTTCTAGTCTACCAACATGTGCATATGTTTCATCAAAATCTATTCCTTCTTCTTGTGAATAACCTTTAACTACTAATCTTGCTTTATTTCTTATAATTTTACCGTCTTCATCTAATTTATTTTTAAACACCCATTTAGTTCCAATTATAGACTTCCCTCTAGGTATACGAACTAAATTCCATACATTGTTTCTTTGAAATTGATGTAATTCTTCTTGCACAGATATAATCCAATTAGCATCATTCAAAGCTTCTTCAATCTTACTAGGTTCAATTTCAGATAACAACACAAAATGATTTTCAAGATTTTGTAGTTTAGCTCTTGTTTTAACACCCGATTGTATATCACCTATTATTTGATCAGAAGGATGTGCAGACTTATACCTCTAAGCTTTAGAAGCCTCTTGTTCAGATCTTACAACTTCTGAAGTACCTTCTGTATTTGCCTTTGAAATAGGTTCTGGATGATCAGATCCTCGAATGTTAACAGCAAGTGCTTCTGACTTAGGTTCTGAACTAACTTCTGCTTTAGAATTGGAGTCCTTTTCTTCATCAGAATCAACATCCTTTAAATCCTCAATAAACTTAACATTTATAGATTCTTCAATAGTTTTTGATGACTTATTGAAAACACGATAAGCACGACTATTTAGAGAATATCCTAAGAAAATAGCTTCTTCAGATCTTTCATCAAACTTACCAAGGTTGAGTGGATTCTTTTTCACAAAGCATTTAGATCCAAAGATATGAAAATATGAAACGTTAGGTTTCTTACCTCGAAACATCTCATAAGTAGTCTTTGATATCATAAGTCGAATGAAAACTCTATTGATGATATAGCAAGCTGTAGAAACTGCTTCTGCCCAAAAATACTTAGCAATTCCACTCTCATTTAACATAGATCTAGTCATCTTTTGTAAAGTTCTATTCTTACGTTCCACTACTCCATTTTGTTGAGGAGTGTATTGAGCTGAGAAATTATGAGATATACCATGTTCTTCACAAAAATTTAAAAAACTTGCATTTTGAAATTCTGTTCCATGATCAGTTCGAAGACTAATTATGGAAACTCCTTTTTTCATTTTGTATTTGTTTTGCAAACTTTTGAAAAGAATCAAAAGTATCTCTTTTGTGTCGCAAGAATATAACCCAAGTGTATCTTGAAAAATCATCAACAATAACAAGTCCATATTTGCTTCCACCCATGCTTAAGACTCTAGTAGGTCCAAAAAGATTAAGATGCAATAATTCAAGTGGTCTCTTAGTTGAGATTACATTTTTACTTTTATGAGAAACAGAAACCATTTTATTCTTTAAGCAAGTATCACATTTCACATCTTGTTTAATATTTATCTTAGGTAATCCTTTAATAATATCCTTTTTAGATAATTTTTCTAGGTGATTAAAATTAACGTGTCCTAGTCGTTTATGCCAAGCAAAAACATGATCATTCAAAGAAATTAAGCAACAATCAATATTGATTTCATCTGGTTTTATAAGATAGATATTTCTTTTCCTAATTCCTTCAAATAATCTTTCATCATTTTCATTAAAAGCATAGCACTTGTCTTGATCAAAAATCATCCTATAACCTTTATCACATAACTGACTAATACTAAGTAAATTATGTTTTAAACCTTGCACAAGATATACATTTTCAATAAGAAACGTAGGCATACCAATCGTTCCAGTGGCAATTATTTTACCTCTACTATCATCTCCAAACTTTACATACCCTTTTTCTTCCCAAGTTATGCTATTGAACAATGAAGCATCTCCAATCATATGTCTAGAACATCCACTATCCAAATACCAAGTTCCTCTTATTTTAGCTTCATGTCCCTGTACAAATGGAATGAATTAAGTCCTTTTAGGAACCCAAGCAAGTTTAGGCCATTTAAAAGATAAGCTCATTTGATTTCTTCGATTTACTTGTTGACTACTAAGCTTATTCCTTTTATAATAGCAAAATTTCTCAATATGACCAAATTTATTACAGAAGAAGCATGTATAAGAATTAACATTCCTATACCTGTCATTTACCTGTTTCTGGAAATTCTGGTTTGTATAACTTCTGTTATACCTTCTGGTATTTCTTCTGTAGTACCCATTGTGTGGATACTTCTTGTCAGAATAACTTCTGTAAAAGTCTCTGGTATTTCCTCTTTTAACAATATTTGTATTCGAAATGTACTCTTTACTTTTGAATTTATCAGTTAAGACTTGCTTAGCTTTAACAAAAACTGTATTTTGATTCGATTTTGAACTCGAACCATGCTCATATCCTAACCTATGTTTTTCATTTGAAACTCTTTGTGAAGAAATTAACATGGTCAATTTCTCGTCACTTTCATCAAATTTCTTAAAGGTAGTTTTCAACGAATTGGATAGTTCATTAATCTTTACCTTCATGTTACTTGTTTCTGCTTCAAGTAGTTGATTTTCTATTCTTAGTTTTTCTATACTCACATGCATGGATTCATTTTCTTGTTTCAAGATATCATTTTCATCCGCAAGTAACGAATTTGTTTGCTTAACTGCCTCCTTTTCATTCTTAAGAGCTTTTATTTCATTTTCATACTTAGCTAATTTTGTATGAGCCCTTTTTAGTGCCTTTAGTAACTTACTCATTTCCACTAGCATGTCAGTTTCAGTTACATCTTCATCAGATTCAGAATGTACCTCAGAACTAGCCATTAAACATAGATTTGCCTCATCCTCTTCTTCTTCTGAATCTTCTGAATTTGTCTATGTATCCTCTAAATCACTCCATGTTACTAGCATTGCTCAACTTTTCTTTTTATAATTTTCCATTTTCTTGATTAGTGTTGGACATTCGTATTTGATGTGTCCTGGCTTTTTGCATTCATAACATTGAATCTCCCTTTTCTCTTTCTTCTTTTCTTTCTCCTTGTACGCTTTTCCTGCATCATTATGCTTATATTCAGTACTTTTCTTGAAAACATTAAACTTCTTACCTCTTTGCTTCTTGAGCAGCCTATTGAGTCTACATGCTAGAAGACTGATGTCCTCTTCTTTCTCATCGTCGCTATCATCTGTTTCAGTTTCATTTTTCTTTATTTCCTTGACTTTAAATGCAATTCCTTTGGTACCATCTTCTCCTCTTTGCGTGGTTTTTATGTGTGACTCATATGCCATGAGCTTTTCTCTCAATTGACTGAGAGTTAGCTTGTTTAGGTCTTGAGCTTCCTCTATAGCAGTTTTCTTTGCATCCCAAGATGGTAGCAATATCCTCAACATTTTCCTCACAAGATCTGGATCTGGAAGTTTCTTTCCAAGTGATGCAAGCTCATTTGTGATAGCTGTAAACCTGTAAAAAGCATCTTTGACATCTTCATTAGATTTAAACTTAAATAATTCATACTGTTGAATTAAAGCATTTATCTTAGTTTCCTTGATGGTATCAGTCCCTTCATATGTATCGGATAGGATATCCTAAATCTCCTTTGCACTTGCACACGATGATATTAAATAGAACTCTGATGGAGCAATTGTAGTCAGTAATAAATTTTTTGCTTTGTTGTTCTTCTCAATAATTTTCTTCTCCAAATCTGACAAGGTTGAATCTCCGTTCAAGGTGATCAAACTGTCTCCAAGTGAAATGACCTGCCATGAATCATAATCATTAGCTTTAATGTAAGTTTCCATAGGCATCTTCCAATATGAGAAGTTTGAGCCATCGAAGTAGGGAGCTCGATTAATTGCAACATTATTTTCAACCATTTTGGATCACTCAAAATAGATGAGTCCTGCTCTGATACCAATTGTTAGTCCCAATTAGATTAATCAAGAGGGGGTGAATTGATTAATTACTTAAAATTTCACTTTTTCGCAAATCAACTAAAACTCTTGACTAATAAAATCACGTGAATAACAATAATGAAGAACAATAATGTGCAGTAAATAAAAGTAGAGAAGAATAGAATGCTAAGATATTTATAGAGGTTCCGCCTCGAGCGTTAGTCCTCTCTTCCAGCTCCACGCCGGGGTCCCGGTTGTGTTTCACTATATCAACAAATTGAAGATATACAACATAAGCCTCTTCAAGGCAAAGTCTCACTGTTGAGTCTTTCTAGCTTCTTCACTAAGCTAATCACTCAACTACAATGATGAAACAACAAACAATTCCTTATTCACGAAAGGAATTTCAACAACATCAATGAGGAATATCGGATTTCCTCTAGATCACATGTATATGTAAAGATTTTTGCTTGAAGATGTATGAGTCTTTTCTTCTCGTGTGTCGTTTTTCTTTCAACAACGTTTTCTCTTTTTTTGTTGTTAATCAACGTTCTCCACTCTCTTTTTTCATTTGAATTAAACACTTTATATATGGAGAAAACATAACGGCTACTTTCCACGTGATAATCTTGAATTTATTTTTGAATTTTCAATTCAAAAATAAGTTGGATTTGTTAGAGAAGATCTGCATTCCGTGATATTCTTGATGAGGATAAGCTTGGATAATTAGTTTGACCGAGATCTTCTTTGGATATATCTCTTGGATCAAGTTTGTTGAAGATATCCCTCACATTGTGGAATCATATCTTGATATAACAACCATATCTCTTATCCTTATCTTTGTAACAACTGGATCTCCCAAAATATAGTACAAATATCCAACTTTAAATCTGGATAAAACTTGTAAATCTTATATGATCTCACTTTATCATAAAATGAAATCTTTGAATAAAATCTTGTAAAACTTTATGTAAATTAAAAAAAAAAAAACCTTTGATATAAAATCCAACTTTAGTAAAACACATCAAGTATGTTACCCAAAAATACTTGACACGTGGGGCTAGGCCTTGAAATTTATTAAAACTATCGATATAAAATTTAGAACGTAATCTGGAAAAATTCGTAACAGACATGAAAGGTTCTGAAAGTGCTTTTGAAGCAAACCTGTCAACTGTCCTCCTGTTATGAAGGTTCTGAAAGTACTTCTGAAAGGTTACCACGATAACTACGGATACACTACACAACTTCTGAAACACCTTCTGTCAGAACAAAAATAGTTTATATAACACTTTTGAAGGTTCTGAACAAGCTTCTGTCTCCTTGTTCAACTTTAGAAAAATTACGTGCTATCTTAAACATTCGTTACACATTATTCCTCTTTTGTTAACATCAAAACTAAATTAGAGAACTTAACATTCTCCCCCTAACATCAACAATTTCACGTAGTCAATTATTGTTTCCTTATCTACAGTATACACAAATTATGAGCTTTTTTAAAAATATAAAAATTTCAATAACAACATTGTAAAAATTAGCACAAAAAAAATAAAAAAATTTCGTATCATTTTCAATTTAATTTTTTTCCCATTAGTTCCTGACAAAAATTTGCAAATTTAATTAACAACATTGTAAAAATTATTTCACATACAAGATATCACAAATTTCCGTCAATATATATATTTATAACAATATTGATAATATTTTCAATTTAATATTTACAAATATATTAAAATTTTTTTCATAATAAAATATTCTCATATTAACACAAAAATTAATATCTCATGTTACATATTACGAGATCTATATAAATCATATTTAACATATTACAAACTAATAATAACTAGTAACATTTTCTACAAAATATAACGTTATAACAATATTTTTCTCAAATAATAACATCAAATATAGTAAAAAAAACTTCAATTTTTTCTAAAAAAAATACCACAATTGATTAATCGTTGACAAAATGCTTAGATCTCATTGTATTAGTTCAAATCTCTCCTTTTGCTTTGCATAGACACCTCTTCTTCTTCCTGTGAACGAGAGAAAAAAAAAATAGATAGGGTTTGTAGATGGAAAATTAAAGTAAATGACTTTTATTTCTGTATTTATATTTTTAATTTTCCATATTGTTGTCTCATGAGTTGCTTTTTATATTAATGGTGGATGTTAAAGTAAAAAAAAAAAAGGTTGGTGGGATTAGTTAAGGTGGTAAAACTGAAGGCGTAAATTGGGTTTGTGCCTCAAGGTCTGTGCATTCAATATAAATTGTATTGGCGTAGACCAAAATTTTTTTTGCACTAAAGTCGCAAATCGTGTCCGTGATTTTGAAACCTATTTTAGGAATAATTCTTTTAAGTATAATATTTGTGGAATTTAAAAAGAAGAAGAAGCTATAGTTAAGAGTGTTGCCCTTGATATATGCAATGAGGTTTTATTATTATTTTTAGATAATTCTAGTTTTTATATTAGTCATTAAGTAAAAATACGAAATAAAAAAAAGTAGTAAATTACTTGATGAAAACTATATAAGAAGTGTAATTAAATAGGCGATGTGCATTCCTCTTATTTTTGTAATACATTCTCTAGATTTTTACCCCCCCCCTTTTTTTAACTTTTTACATTTTGATTTGGTTCATAATTTTTCGAACTTAAGAAAAAAAAAACGGTTTGATTTAGTTTGCAATTTTTTTGAATATAAAAAGCTAGTTTGAACCTAATTTGCAGTTCGGTTCACAGTTCAATTGGTTCTTTTGCCTAGCCCTAATGGTTAGTATCTACATTTTTGGGTATCTAATCCCACCTAAGAGAAGTTAAGAGCAAATGAATCAGTTCAATGATTTCTATTTCAATCCCTTCAAGTTGAATCTCTTAAGTTATTCCAATTATGAACTGGACTTGCTGGGCTATGTTACTCAGCTCAAGAATTTAAGGTTAAATAAATAGTTTATAGCAGGCTTAATCCAATATTTTAATGTAACAAGTTTGGCCCTCTATAAATATGATGACCAATTTCTATAAAATTTTAAATTTAATATAAAATAACATAATGATAAATGTGAATTAACTATTAAAATTAGCTAAATGATTTTATGGATTCATATCCAAACACAATCTTGAACTTTAAGGTTTAATTATGATTTTGATGAGATAATGCAATTTGACTTTGCTAGATTTATTTGTATAAGTTCTTGTGACATATTTGATTGAGAAATAAGCAAATTGCTTGGTGTTGCTCACAAAATAAATCATGGAAACATTCTATGAACTTCAACTGTTGAAAATTGTTATTTTCATTGATAGTTATCACTTTTGTTCGAATCTCATTTAGAGGGATTTGTACAAAATATTGAACATCTAGACTTATTTTTGCATACAAAACTTAGTCTCACTCTCCCCTATGAGAGATTCACATGAAGCTTTACCATGAGTAAGGCGCTTCAGTATTAAAGAACTTCATTTTAATTTCACTTGGTTGGATTTGAACAAAGTGTCTTAAGTTATTTCTTGTTGTAGTGTTTGAGAACTTCATCTAAATTTCAAGTGCAATATTCAATGAAGGTACTTGTTGAGATTTGAGTGTAAAAGATTCAAACAATGTCTCAAAAAGTAGCCATTGTAGATATCTTTTAGTTTTTAGCAATCTAATGGGAAGATTTTCATTAGAGTTTATAAATATACTTTTAAGGGAAGATATTGAGCAATAAATTGAGCTCTAACAACTTCAATTACATTATTGATTTGTTCTTTTGTTCATTAATTTTACAAATTTCTTAAGAGAGAAAAGTCTTGTGGTTAAGTTTTTGTGTTGTAAATTAAATACATTAGACTTGTAATTGTTTGTAAGTATATCTATTTGTATATTTGGTCATTAAAGACCATTATTAAGAAATCAATAAAAGTGTTGTATGAAGATCTCTTAAGAGGCATATATAGTCATAGACAATAAGCGGTGGAGTTGACTTCCTTGTCAATCTAGATCGTTTGATTTTCTCCTCTTTATCTCTTTTATAATTTTACTTTCATTTATTCACTTACATGTATAAACCTCATTTTTATCACTATTATACTGTCTTTGGTATTGAAGAAATCAGCAAAAAAAACTATGGAAATTGGCGAAATTCAAGAAAAATATTGCATTTGGGCATTAAAAATGAAAAGTGGAAGATGGTAGAAAGAAATGGAAATATTTCCACTTTTTAAGCTAATAAGTTTCTTTTCAAAAGTGAATAGAAAAGGGTGGAAACTAGTGGAAATGAAGCAAAATTATAAAAATACCTTTAAAAGAAAAATTAAATGAGTAAAGTTGAAGGTATTTTTGTCTATCAATAACATATTTCTTTCCATTTCCTTCCTATAAATCCATACAAGAAACAAAACCTACAATTTCTTCCATTTCCTTTCCCTTAATTTCCTTTCTACCTATTTTCAATGGTTTATACTATTTTTAAAATTACCAAATACAATGTTAAATTACTAGTTTAGTATTACACGCTATCTACATGAAATAATTTATAATATTTAAAGTGGAAGAGGAGGTTTTGTGTACACATAAAATTTATCAAATTAACATCTTATTTTTCAAAAAAAAAAAGTAGTTATCTTAAACCATACTTTGGATTTTCAAATATTTCATATAATTTAATATGATAAATTAATTTTTTTAAATAATAAAATATAAATGTTTAATACTTTATTATATAATTATTTTATATTTTTTAAACCCTAACAATTACTTTATACAAGTAGGTAAGTGGGCTTAGGGCTCATGGGCCTTTCTTGCCCTCAAATGTGAATTCACAGAGACTAGCGCTCCATGCTCAAACGCGCAGCAGGATCCCCACTAAAGCAACAGTCACTCTTGATGAATTCTAATTTTAATTCCAAAATTCCTTGTCTTTCTAGTTTCATCCATATTTATGTCATCCGCCAGTAAATTCACTGCCAAAATTCCAAACCCTAGATTTTGTGGAAACCCTAAACCTGGGTGAGTTAATTTGTTTGATTTTTATGCTTTTGAATCATTTATCTTTCTCACTTTTTCTACATATTTTTTTTAGTTTCAATTAAAAAATAATCGATTTGTCAATATATTCAGTTGAAATAAATTTAGTACGAGGATGTTGCTGATTGAAAGTAATTGAAATAAATTCTGTTTCTTTTTTGCAGGCAATATTTGAAATTCAAGCTAACTACTGCTTTATCTGTGAAAAGGAAAAGATTTTAGAATCAGGGTTTTCTATGGTTAGAAATGGGAGGGATTTTGTAGGAACTGTTGATATGAGGTTTCAGGTTGCGGATTTTCTGATATTTGCTTTTGTGTTGTTGCTGTGTCTTGGATGGTTAATTATGGGAAGACTTGGTTGGAATTGATATGAAGTTTCGGGTTGAGGATTTTCCGGGTGACTCATGCTGTGTGCTTGTTGTGTAGGATAAGTGAAGCATATATATTCATTTGAAGAATGTACGGGAGGTCGGGTCTTGATCGGTTTAAGAAAGCCCAGTCATCGGAACCATTTTCGGTTACAGAAAATTTTAGTTCCAATAAAACCAATCATTCTAGCTCTCGGGGTAGTCTCACGTCATCAGTTCAATATCCTCATTCCCAAGTACATAATGTACAGAATGAGTATCAAAAACAGCTGAATGTTACACAGAAAAATGTGGGACCTGAGGTTGTGCCGTTGGTGGGGCAGACACAGACTCAGTCAGTGACTCAGGCTGGTGGGGGACAATCAGCGTGGCAGCCTCCTGATTGGGCGATTGAGCCAAGGTCTGGTGTCTATTATCTTGAGGTTTTGAAGGATGGTCAGATTCTTGACTGCATTAACTTGGATAAGCGGAGACAGATATTTGGGAGACAGTTTCATACTTGTGACTATGTTCTTGATCATCAGTCTGTTTCTCGCCAGCATGCTGCAGTGATTCCTCACAAGAATGGGAGGTTGTATCTCAGTGCTCGTGCCATTTATTTCCTCTTTAATTCTGCCTTGAGCTTATTGCTGTTTTGGTTTGGGGTTTTTAGTGGGAGGAATCTGGGTAGTTCAGTAATAATATAGTGGTTAGAGATGAACCAAGTTATATATTGATCAGCTGCTATAATAATTTCTCATCAAGAACTGTCTGTGATGTCATATTAAACAACGGTTAATATTGTTCCCCATGAAAGGATAAATGAGTATAGAAATAACACCTAGTTCTGACATTAAAACAAAAAAGGGGAAGGGGGAATATAGTCCTACCTTGTTTAGTGGCTCTGAGAGCAGCATCAGTTTGTTGATCGTGGAGGAAACCAACTCTTGCATATCTTGGCTGGAGACTAGGATTACTGTTAAGTGACTCTGGTCAGATTGCACGTGGAAAAATGGATGTTACTTTCTTGATAGTAGTTTACACCTTGATAGGGCACTACCAATGGTGAATCAAGAATGTTGCCCGAGAGGGATCAAGTTGCTAGGTGAAAAATATAGGAAGAGAAAATATAAATATATATATGTGCTTTTCTATTTTTTTTTTGGTTAAATTTTTTGATATAATTCAAAAAATTTCCAAAGCTGAGGTGGCACTGCATATTGATATGTAGACCAGTGAGCATAAATATTCTTTTATGTGATTGTTGAAGCATCTAATCTCAATATTTCACAATAAAGTTTGTTATATTTCTCTGATTTGGATAATAAGTACTGGAACCGTTCACTTATCCCCTCATGATCATGTTGCAGTATATACGTAATTGATCTGGGATCTGCACATGGTACCTTTGTTGCAAATGAGCGTTTGACCAAAGATACACCTGTTGAACTTGAGGTAGGACAGTCTTTAAGGTTTGCTGCATCAACTCGGACTTACATCCTGAGAAAGAACAATGCAGCTCTCTTTCCATCAACTCCATCTCCTGCAGAAATCAATTTACCACCCCCTCCCAATCCTTCTGATGAAGATGCTGTTGTGGCTTATAATACTCTTATTAATCGTTATGGCCTTGGGAAAGCAAGCCTCATATCTCAATCAAATGGAGATGATGATCATCCACCGGAAAGAGTGGCTAAGCGAGCTAAGAAAATGAGAGTGGCTTTTAGGGATCAAGCTGGAGGTGTGTTGGTTGAAGTTGTTGGGTTCTCGGATGGTGTTGATGTGGAAACTGAACCAGGTCCAATAGGTGTTAAAGAAGGGAGTCTTGTTGGGAAATATGAATCACTTGTGCAGACAACAATAGTTCCCAAAGGAAAGGAACAGTTTCATGCGAAGGAAGACAATGGCCAGAAAGGAGTAACTGATAAACTACAGCAGGTCTTGAACAAGGTTAGAAACCCACTGAAAGGTGGGATTTACGATGACCTTTATGGTGAATCATTTTTGGGCAAAGTTGGATCCTCTTGGGCCAATCCTCCTTCAAATGATGCTGGTAGAGTTGATCCTCCTTCCAAGGATGCACGGACTAAGAATTTGGTCCATCTTAATGATGATAATGACGATGACTTATTTGGTGACTAATTTTCACAAGGTTACTGTATGGTGATTATCGATTCAACCAATGATGTATTCTATAGTTCTCATCCTCTAGCTCATTTGTGATCATTGAAGTGATAAATCTGCAAGTTTTACTACAGGGATGCTTCTGTTGTAATTTAGGGAGCCTTTTTTGTCCATAGATAGATGAATTGGGTGTCTCAGATATCTAAATGATTTGGATATTTGAGTGTATCTAAATGACTCGTTTTTGCTCTGCCTGTTCTGTAGAGGTACCAAAATCCAATATTATGTGAGGTCAGCTGCAGTGCAAGAAGTTGTATTTCTGAATGCCCTGAACTCCCAGGAAAGGATGGAAAAGAAAGGGGGAGAGTAAGGTGCTGGTGGTTTTAAGGAAGTGGTCTCTTGATTATTCTCATTGACAGGGAGATCAGAAGATATTGAACTATCTTTTGCTATTAGTCTTGTGACTGCATTACCAGAACAATCTTGCTGATGGATACTTTTTCAGTTGTGTTTTGGCAACATTCATTTCATCTAACTTCTTGCACATTTGTATCTGTCAAGACAGAGTTGCTCGGGAATTTATGTAGCTATCAAGCTCTGTTCAGCTTAGTCACTGAAATCTGAAAATTTGTTTGGGATAATGGTTGCTGATCTATCCAGGTAATTAGGTTCATCTTTTGCTGCTATGTCATTGAGCAACATTGAATTTATGTGGATATATGGCATCTATATGGATGAGATAATTAAGGTATCTTAGATGGCTTTTTTTGTTCTAAATCTTTTGAATGATTAATCATCTGAATGCGTTTGTATTTTTGCAGCATTGTATTGGTAAGTTCAGATATCTTAGTTCTCTTTTATTGCTAAAGGTTCCTTAAAAGTATCAAAACTTGCGTTTAAAAACTTCTCCATTTTATTCTTTAACTCCATAATTTAGATCTTAATCCTTTCTTGAGCTTTTTTCGCAGCTTATTAACTTCAACAAAAGAAAAATGAAAAATTAAAACCTCAAGAAGCAGATCCTTGTCAAAGGACCGACTCCTTTTGCAAGGATTTGTCCTTATCCCTCCAAGGGTTCCTTGGGGGAGATTGTCAAGAAACTGATGTTAAGGATGGACTTTCTTGTGGATTAAGAATAACTGTCATCTTTATTCTCGAGAACCCGTACCTGCAGTGTTTGTTGATAGTGGGAATGGCTTGAATGTTTACACCTTGAGTAGTATAAAGAAAGGCCCTGGGACTGGGGCATAGAGAGATGAATAGAAAGACATGACGGTCCAAGCATTCAAAAATTCTGTCCGCCAGGTTTCTTAGAATGTTATATTAACACTTAATTCAGGTTTTTGACGAAGCAGCTCTCGTTCTAGGACCTTATTATGATCTTAATATTATTATTTTTCAGGCAAACAACAGCTTTGTGATGGAAAAAAGGGGGAGAGAAAAGAGAAATTTCAAGGTGCGATCCTTTACATGTGACTGCACCTTAGTGATGGATCCTTTTTATCTCAAGGGGATCCTTAAGGAACATCTATTTTGCAAGGCGTGTTAGTTTTAGGTAAATCATCCTTAGAATACCCATCAAGGACCCTTTTAATGGTAAGCTGAGCATGGGGAAATTTTAAAATGCTCAAAGCACGTTAAAAGAGCAAAGTGGAAGTAGCATTGATATCTGAGATTTTCATGGTTTTCTTCGCCCTTTTGTGCCATGCATTATATAAGTTGCATGTTACAGGGTTTTCTCTCCCTCTTATAGGGCATTGGCAAACGTTTGTGAAAATCATGTGTCATGGCTCATAAAAAAAAAATCTGGCTTGGCTGTCTAAACTTAGATGACAGGCTTCTAGATGTACAAGTATTTATCCAGTATGTGATATCATGTTCTTCGAGGAATCCTAAATGCTGCAGGAGGAAAGGATCATTAATAAGGGCATTTTAGTGCATTGTAGATCAGTAAGAGATGACCTTTTTCAATGTGGCCGTGGCTTAATCTATATTGCTGTTGCTAAACGTAGGAAACTAACAGCATTGAAATACCAACGGCTAGTTGCCTGATAGATCATCTGTAATTCAAGCTGCATGCATCTACATGTTCACATTTTTTCTTGAAGTGTTGATGACTCGACCTAACTTAAATTGGATTTAAAAGGCAAAGTTGGAAGTATGCTTCTTGTGGTGGGTGCGAGTCCCCCTCACTCAAAGATTGTTTATTTTGAGCAAATGAAAATGTCTACTTTCTGATCTTCTTGTATAAATCACTATCCACCCTACTCCCAAAATAAATGAATAAAAATCCAATGAGAGAGGCTCGCAAATGCGCATCGTTTGGTTGTTTTGTTTGACATGAAATAACAAAAGGTCTTTCATTTGTTGCTTGCATATTAGTATATTATATTTTTAGAGTAAAATAAAAAATTCAGTCCTCAACGTATGCTATATTTTCTATTTCAATTATGAACATTTATTTTTTTACATTTAAGTCTAAAACATTTGTAAATATTTACAATGAGTCCATTAAATAATGGTGCTAACTTTTCTATTAGGGATTAACATGTAGTGTAATTCAATTGGTCCATGTAATTATATAAAATAAATAATAATAAAATTATAAAAATTAAATAAACTTAATTTAAAGAAGAAAAAGTAAAAAAAAAAAAAAACACATACATACACACACACATATATATATATTTAAAAAAGAAAACATCTAGAAAAAAAAAAAAAGTTTTGGCTATCCCCTAACATTAGAAGTGGTTAGAATGGCAAAAAGATTTTTTTTTAAAAAGAGTGGTGAATTGCTATTCACTAATTAAATTGGATTGATTTGACTCACCATTAGGTGAAGGGTGATTACTCACCACCAATCCACTTTAGTTAGTGGGTTGCGACCCATTACTTTGTTTTGGCTGTTTTGGTCACCCCTTAGCCTTAGGGTAGGTGATTTTTTTTTTCCTAGAATTTTTTTCTCTTATTTTTGAATTTCATTACTTTTATTTATTTTTTCAATATTATTTATTTAATAGAAATATGTGAACCAATAAGATAGTTCTACATGTAAATCTTAATGGAAAGAGTAATGACGAACCAATGGTAGAATTGTTTGCAAATGTGGAGGATTGAAATAAAAAAAAATGTTTAAGATTGAAATAGAAAAAGTTGTAAACGTTGAGGACCAAATTTATATTTTTTTCTATCCCCTCCACTTCCCTAGACTTTCCCTTTTCTCCTAGACTTTCCCTTTTCTAATGATGTCATTGTACATGATTAATTAATGACTTGCATCTTGTGTGCTTATGCTTTATGAGATAGGGATGAGTGTTGCAGTTATATTGCTCTGATAGGTGATTGAAAGGAAGTTAGGGAGTTTGGTAAAGTCCAAGCTCTTAGGTAATGTTTAGAGAGTAAGATCTCTTTATGGGAAGAATTAATGGGTATTTATAACAAGAAATGGTAAATGACCACTTTTGGATTGCTTTAGTAATCAATGGTCTACATTGAATAGGCTATGACCATAAAAAAAAAAAAAAAGGATTTGTTAGCAATATAATGGATGAAAAAGTTATACAATGTCATAATATCTTGCTGATTGGGTTTGAGCCTAAGAGTTTAAAAGGGACTTGAACCTTCTTGAGGAAAATTAGAACCTGTGAGTCGACTTAACTAGCATTATTCTAAGCCCACAAATCCTAATTCTCCATTTAAACATGTAGTTAATCATAAATTTGTCTCATCCATCCATTTAAGGGATAATTGACGCTTGATGGATGCATCATATTTAATTTAAAGATATGTACAATTGGTACTCTCTCTCCTCTAGAATGAACACGCATATAACTTCTATTACAACAGTGTGTAGAAAAGAAAAGAAAAGGAAAAAGGGAAAGAAACTATTTATCAGATTAGACTATAATTTCTTCTTCATTTAACCCACCTAAATGAAGATCATGGTTTCTTAGACTTAATGAATTTATGCTTTTGCTTTAATGTGGTATCATAGCATGGTTGAGAAATTTGTAAATTTCCATTCTAGATTTCATGTTATTTTCATTTTTTAAAAAGTGAATTTGGTTTTTATTTTCTTTTCTTTTTCCACTATGTTGAAGTAGAATTATATATTAGTTAATGAATGAATACAGGACTTAAGCAATTGAAGATTTTAGTGTTTTGCTTATAGCTTATACAACTTCCATGGCAACTTAAATAGTAAAAATTCTTCAATATTCTAAATGCCCATGTTTGTGATTTTATACATTATAAAATTGTTTGTTGATATATATTTGAGTGGAGTTTCAATTTTAAATAAAAATTGTCCCATTTGTTTCCAATATTATATTGTTTAATTGGCACAAATTGAAATGAATCGTTGAAAAAATTGTCCATGCCTTGCTTTGTGGGACGTAAGGATGTAAGCAAAGCAGGTTTAGGTCGGGTTCAACAATCCCATTACCTGTCCTGTTATCCTATGAGCATTCTTAAACCCTACCCAAATCCTATAAGGTTTTTTCATAAAATACCTGCTAGCCATCTCAAACCTTATAGAATTCTAATAAGCAACCTGAAATCCATTCTAAACCCGTTAAATTGTTTTTTTTTTTTAAATTCTATTATTAGTTTAAAATCTTTACTTATTCATTATGATTATTTTTATAAAATATAGTTTATGTTGTTGGCAATAAATAATATTTACACTTTCAACATATTTAATCATTATATTTTAATATTATTCAAAAATCTATATATTGGTAAATAAAGTTATCAACGTAAAAACATTTTTAATGATAATAAAATAAAATTACTGAACCAACCATACAATTTAATAAATAACACAAAGAAATAAAATATAGTTAACAAGTCTTAATAAAAATAAAAAAATTCGGAACCATATAATAAAGACATTAATCTTATATTTTTTAGAATTCTTATTTGACAATTGACTTTTATAGTCTTCAAATCCCATCTTCATCATCAACTATCTTTGAACTTATCGAAAGGGGGAAAAATCCCATAAAACACATTAGAGATTAGGTAAATAATTGTTATTCCATGTATAAAAGAACTCATTATTGTATAATCAAAATTTTTACCTTTCATTTCATTTGATAACCAATTTTAACTACATAGCAATGCTTCTATTGTATCAGGATTTAGTTTGCTTCTATGTGAGCTAATTACTCGTCCACTAGTATTAAATGTAGACTTATAAGCAATGTAGATACAAGAATAGCCAACATATCTTTAGCTAGTTCTTGTAATATAGGATATTTAATTTCATTTACTTTCCATCAGCTAAGAATATCAAAATCATCAATCCAAGGTAACACAAGTTCTTCTAAATAATAATCCAATTCTGACTTGACTTGGCCATCGGTATTAATAGTGCTTAAAAATTGCACCAACCTTGATTTTCTTGAAGAATCGAAAGGAACAGTTTAAGCAGTTGCTGAAGTGTCTACAAAAGAACTATTGTTACTATTCAAACTTTTAGAAAGTCGAGATTTACTCCTTGATTGATATTTCTGAATTAACTCGTAACAAATATTTCTAACATTTTGAATCTCTACAAATGCATTTACTGCATAAATAGAAGAAAACACAAAATCCATAGCCTTCATCTTAAAATGTAGATCCAGAATAATATAAACAGCCATAATGATGTGTACATCATCTCAATATTTTTCAAACTTATCAAACATTTTGCCCACCATCATTCTAATATTCACATATGAAGTCTTTCCACTCAACCAATGATTCCCTAATCTTAAAAACCTTTTCAAAATAATAATTTGTAGTCGGATATTGGGTATAAAAAAAATACTGGTTACCTCATAAAAGATTGCCAACTTCTTGCAAATTGCTTTCGCTAACTCTCAATCATCATCGGTGGGAAGACATTTATAATGTCTATTTATAAATTGAACTTTATAAAACACTTCTTTGTATCCAACAGCTGTCATCAACATATCATATGTAGAGTTTCATCGAGTTTTACAATCTAAGCTAAGCTTTCTATCATATGGAATACCTAATTGCTTACATGTCTCTCCAAATTTCTCGATCTTGATGGTGTCGCCGACTAAAATGCAACACTATCACGGATCTTCTCAATCGCACTTTCCATCATGGCCACACCCTCCTTCACAATTAAGTTTAAAGTATGCACACAACAATGCATGTGCAAGACCTTTCCCTGAAGAATTAACTCATCTCTTCGTAGCTTCATGGTCAAAGTTGTAATCATTGCATCATTCGTAGAATAATTAGCTACAATAATTATAGATAATTTTCTATCTAGTCCCCATCTCATCAATGAGTTAAACAAACAATCGGTAAGCACCTCATTTGTGTGTGACAATAGAACATATAAAAAATTGCATGAAAATATAAAAAATGTTAATATAATATAATTTTTCATTATTTATTATGAAAAGATAATATAAGTAAAGAATCTTACTCCATGAGTCAATTTTGAAGCCTCCAATTATGATCAATGAAGTGTGCTGTGATAGTCATGTATCCCTTTTTTTGATTTGATGTCTATAAATTTGTTGTTACTGCAATTCAAGAATTTAGTACTTTCAACAATACTTTCAATTTTTCCTTCTCCTTATAGTAGATGTTCATGATTTCCTTTTTCATGGTGTTCTGACTAACATGCTTAAAAAGTGGTTGCATATTTTCAAGAAAATCCTTAAAATACTCATGCTCAATTATTGAAATGGGGTATTCATGAACAATTATTTCCTTTGCAAGTCTTTGCCTACAAATATCTTGATTGAAAGTCCAATTTCCTATGTTCAAATAACTCTCATTCTCATTTTGTTGTTTCTCGACGGATAGTAGACATTGCCTTATGTCTTTATGCTTCTTTCTTTGTGTACACTTCTCCAAATGATTGCGCAGGTGCTTAGTTTCATGTTTACTACATATTTTTAGTGTTCTGGAACAATGATTGTACATAACAACATCTTCCCCATTAACCGTTTTTCTCACCATATCATTTTATACAAGAGAAGTCAACTTACATTTATTGGGATTATCATGTTAATCAGCATTGCTTCCTACTTGAGAACTTGTTGTGGTTGCGGGATTTGATGCTAATGCTTCTGTTTCAGATCTGAGTAATGGTAATGGACCGTCCTCTTCCTCAACATCAATGGGCATATCGAATTCGTCCATTTCTACATTATATAAAAGGAAACAAAAACGAAATTCGTCAACTTATCTTTAAAGATGATGGAGATAATAAATTTAGCAAGTAAAAGTTTATCTAAAATCTTAATAGAGGCCATTTAGGGAAGTTAGCTTGGAGAATTCTTAAAACCCAATTGCTCTCTAAGTAAACTTCATGAAAGCATTTATTTGTATGCAAGCTGAAAACCACAAAGTCTTCTTTGCCCATTTTGTATGCAAGTTGAAATAGTTGAGTAAATGTCTTTGTAATGCTCTTGGGTTTGACTAATTTAATTCGTAATGTACCAATCAAAATACATGAGTATGATACTTCTAAATTTACCAAGTGGTTAGATGGTATGATATAAAATAGAAGTTAAACATCATCCTTTGTCAAAGATCTATTGGTGAAGATAGCAAATACCTTTTAGAAATTTTGGATTTGTAGAAATAATTGCATTTTTCATTCCTGTATACTAAATCCCCAAGCTAACAACTAAATTGCTTAGAGATTTCTTAGTAGCCTTAACTCTTATGAAGCAGCACAACACATATAGTAACTTAGAGTAGATTGCAATAAGTGATCAACTCAACTATCAATCCAAACTTACTTAGAACAAAGAACTAAAAAAAAAAAAAAAATCTTTAAATTGAATTTGGAGAGTGAGAGTGAGATCTAAGCTTACCACCACCGAGAGATGAGAGACACTGGACAATGATGGAGATGAAGGAGACAACGGAGGTGACGGAGACAATGAATGAGACAATGGAGGCGACAGAGATGATCGAGACGACGGAGACAACAGCTAAGATGATGGAGACAATAGAGGTGATGGAGATGACCTAGACAATGAAGACAATGACTAAGATGACGGAGACAACGATTGAGACGATAGAGATAATCAAGACGACTGAGACAACAACCGAGATGACTAAGACGATGACCATGAGACGACATACGAGCCGGCCGACGATAGGCGATGAGTGATTGATGGTAGCTTGCATAGGTGGAGGAGGACAAGCGAGACGATGAGTGACCGACGGCAGCTTGCACAAGAGGAGGAGGACGAGATTGAGATGATGAGTGACTGACGGTAGCTTACACATTCGAGATTGAGATGATACGTGACCAATGATAGCTTGCACAGGAGGAGGATGATGATGAGATCGAGCGAGACGATGAGTGATCGAGGGTTTCACTGTTTGCGGTTTCTTTTGATTTTTTTTTTCAATTGCTGTGGTCCGTAGATGTCTAGTTCCAGTTTGATGAGGACTTGGAGTTTGAAAAGTGAGTCAAATGTGTGAGTTGTATAAAATTAGAATAGACGCCTAAATTATGGTGTAGTGATTAATGTATATCTTGGTTTGATTTAATTTTTTTTTCAAAATTTTTTATTAAATATATAGTAATATTTATTACTAAATTATAAATATATATATATATGTTAATGGGTTCGAATTCCCAACGGGTTTAACATTTGTCTCATTACTCTTCCCAAACCCTATAGGGTTTTTAGTGGGACAGGCAGGTTGGGAACCCGATAATACCCGTCTTGCTTACATCTCTAGTGGGACACAAACTTTTCCTTGTATTGGCCTTGGATTGAATAATATATATATATAATTAATTTCTTTACTGTTATTGTCAACTTGATATTATTCTGTTAATTAATTTGGTCTAGGCCAATTGTATGAAGTTCAATTATGATTAATGTACGTGATTCATTCTAGACATATAGAGATGAATATATGAAATTACGGGGTCTAGTTTTTTATCATGTTAAAGTTGGCATGAAAGTTCATGTAAAAATTATGTGTTTTTGCAGTATTTATGATATAAATGCATAACCTTGTATTAATTATCATAGTTTGAGATCATCAAAGTGACCAAGTTATGATTATTAAATCGTTCTACGTAGAATAGTCATTTATTTACATGTGGTCAAGATTAGAACTAGACAATAGAGTGTCATAGGGCTCAAACACCCACCGAACATCCCTAAAGGATAGAACTGCACTATTATGCTCATTATTAAACTTGTTGAACAGATAAAATATAATCTAAGTAAGCCAACAATCATCCTGAGCCAGGATTGAGCTTTCTTACTCAATAAAGACTAAAGTCATCTTGGAGGTATAGGATTATTTCCTAATCAAATATGCCTCCTCTACCTAAAGGTTATAAATGTTATAATGCTGAAAAGTTTGGGTAGAGTTGGATTGAAATGTTAACTAGGTAGGCAACTTGCTTCCCTAGTGGCAAATAAAGAGAAGTAATAGCTAATGGGGGCCCTTGTTTTTTTTCCTTTTCTATTTACTTAGATCTCTTCCCCTCTATAGGTTCTAGGGGTAGGTCTCTAGGTTGTTTGGAACCATATCTATTAAAAATAGTGGCTAGGAGTCTATAGGCTTGATGGGTCAAAATCTCATTATGGATCTAAATTCCTAAACTATGTCCTCTTCCAATAGCATAATATTTTAGTGCTTTCTTCTTCATTTTTGGTATTCATTAGTAGGGATTATGATTTATGTACTAGGCTTGTTCATTTCTACTTAACATTGTTTTCTCCCTTTTTATTACCATAAGGTATCCTATCAGAACTAGGAGTAGGCCCTTCCATCATGATGTTCCACAAACATCTTACTTGAAGCTTAGTTCTAATGTCCCTATCATCTAGTGGTCTAGGCCATCTCTCTCAAATATGAAACCCTTTTATGCATTGGTGAATAGATGATGTTTATTGGATAATAGAACTAAAGGATTTTCCCATAGGAAAATCAATTTTCAATGATCAACAAACATGATTGGAGAAAATTAAAGTTCTTTAAGCACCTATTCATTTAAAGACGATATATGTATTTGGTGGAAAATTTTTATTTTCTTACCAATGATAAAAGTGACATTTATTTATGATACTATGTTATAGTGCTACCTATAGATATAATGCAAGATGCTTTATGTTTGATATGATACTATGCAACTAATTTGAGCATTTTGTCATTGCAACAACTATCTCTTCATTTGCTAGCTTCATTTGTAACCATGTTTAATGGTTTGAATTTCTCTAAAAGGAATAAGTCGATTTTCATTTAGGTGTCCTAGATCTTAACTTAGTACTTCAAGAAGAAAAAGCCCGTTGCTATTACCAAAAAAAAAAAAAAAAAGCAATGATGAAGAGAAGTTCAAATACACAACACATGGTCTAATAGATCAAGCCTTATGCTTATGGAAATGACAACTGCTATCAACATCAAGACCACAAACTAAAAGTGCAAACAACATGTGAAGTTTGTGAAAGAAGGCTTCCTTTTTGTTGATAATTCTCCCACTAGTATGCTAATGGCGCATTCTTGACCATGAAAGTTCGATAGGTCATAGAGTTGCAAGCATATCATTGAGATAACTAATAGAGCAGCAAGACTAATGACCTTAGATATGGTTTTGGATAACTATTTTTTGGTTAACTTATTTCAAACTTCGCCTCCTAAATATGGTGCTTTTTAAGTTAACTATAACACCATTAAGGGTAAGTAGGATGTTAATGAATTGGCTAGTAAATTAACCCAAGAAGAGAATATACTTAAAAGTATGGAAAGTTATTCAATTAACCTAGTTGTTGCCCAATGAGTTAGTATATGACCACTCTTGGATTACTTAATCCGTCATCCCAATTGAACAAGTTATGACTATAATAAAGATTAGTAAGTAGTATAATGGGTGAAAAAGTCCATAAGGGATCTTAGTGAATGGAGTTTGAGCTTAAAAGTTTATAAGGGACTTAAACCTTCCTAAAAAAAAAATTAAAATCAGTGAGCTATCCTAATGAGCCATGTTTCAATTTCATACGTCTAAAATTATTTAAAACATCTTAATCAATTCTATGAATGAGCAAAGGCGAGACGAAATAGTGTTGAGCTCTACTTGAAATTTTAAAGTTCAAGCTCAAACTTGATCAAGCTTTTAATTTTAAGTGAGAGCTTGACACTATGTGGTATTCGAAAAGTTCAAGCTTAACTTGATTAAACTCATTTTGACTTAGTGATATTAAAAAATATTATTAATTTCATTAAAATAATATTGATACTTAAGCTTAACTTGGAGTTAGCTAACCTTTAGGCTCAACTTAATTCAATTAGGTTCACGAGTTAGTTAAGTCAAACATTATAAAACTTGAACTTATCTTAATAAACTATTTGAGTAGCTTGAACTTAAGCCTGTCTTGACTGTAATCGAGTTGAATTCAAATAAATAGCAAATTGAACTTGAGTAGCTTGCAAGTATACTTTTTTTATTTACTCCTTTAATCCCAATATTGGACCTAATTATTTAGATACTATCATTAATTTAAATAACTAGTTACATGATAGTGAAAATATTATTAAGTTTAACTTAATTAATATAATACTATTTTTTGTTGAACCTAAAGGGTTCGATTATAATTCTAATGAGACAAATTTAAGTGAGCTCATATTGTTACACCCTTTGGTTCAAAGTCATTAGTGTGAGCCCAAGTTGATGCCTTTCATTCTTGGGGCCAAACTTTATGATGTAACTACAGATATTAGTAGAAGTGACCTTGTAAAGTTGATTTCCAAAATAGAGAAAATAAATAGACTAGTTTCATTATCAATGCTAGTTAATGGTTTCACTTGTTATTTATCGGAAACAGTGAATCACAATATATATATATATATATATATATATATATATATATATATATATATATACATGTAAAAGGAAAATTAGAGATAAGATTAAATAACATGTAGAGGCAATAGTTAAAAATAATAATTAATAAATAAATAAACAAATAATATATATATATATATATTTATAGCATGCCATATCGTTGTATATATAAATTATCAACAAGATAGTGTAGCCAATGCAAAATTTATTTATAAAAAAAAAACAAAAAATAGACAAAATGACCTTATGAAGTTCATTCCATATAATATGGAAAAGAAAAGGTATAATCTCATTTGTAGCATAATAGAGCGATTTGAATCATACTTATTGGTAATTTAGGGATCTACTTCCAATTAAACACTGGATGTACAAATCATCAACAAGATAGTGTAGCTAATGCAAGATTTATTTATATAAAAAAAAACAAAAACAAAAAATAGACAAAATGACCTTATGAAGTTCATTCCATATAATATGGAAAAGAAAAGGTATAATCTCATTTGTAGCATAATAGAGTGATTTGAATCGTACTTAATGGTAATTTAGGTATCTACTTCCAATTAAACATTGGATGTAAGAAAATGGATTACTTAACCAAAAAAAAAAAAAAATGATGAATAATTCTAAATGAGAATGAGCCTTTGGAGTATAGTATTGCTATGGCCATATAACGTAGATAGATAGTATATACTATATATGCTCAATACCTTAACAAGAAAAAAAAATTGTAATTGAAAATTTAATAATTGGCAAACTAATTAAGTTAAGACTATGGGATATGTTATGATGTGTTGGTAGCATAGGATACAACTTGTTTTGGGCAACTAAAGGTAGTTAATGAAGTATATACCTTGAAACCATAAAATATTATAGTATAAAGAAATGACATAAATATGATCGTTTTATAAAATGAATAAGTTATCTCTAAAAAACTCTCATTTACCACTTACTTCTATCTCTCCTAAAATTTTCAAAAAAATGTAACATGTAAACACCACTAGATTATTAGTGGCTAGGAGAAAGGGAAAATCAAGATAAACTTTAGAGAATTATTGAGGAATTAGGGGGGGAATAAAGGTTTGGCGTTAGTCTTGCTGGTGCAAGGGGATAGAGGTGTTCGGTTATTGCATGGGTGGAGGGGTTGAAGGAAGCAACCACACTTGGTTGGTCGACAAGGAAGCCACCAAAGCGGGTCATTGGAAGGCCATACATTAGTTGAGTGGGTTTTCCATCCAAACTTGTTGATTTTTGTAATAAAATAAAATAAATATTAAGAAAATCAAGAAATTATGGGGAAAAATTGTTATTCTTGAAAATGTTTTAATGTATTTTATAGAAGAATTATTAGTTTTGTAAAACTTGTGGTGTAGGTAGTGGACCCGTAAGAAATTGCAATGCTCATAATTGAATTTGAACATATTTTGCAAAGTCCTAATGACTAGGTTTTTGAGCTAATTTCTAGTTTGTGGGATCCTAAAGTGTTATATTACCTTTACATGGAATTGATTTTTGGATTGGTAACTCATTTGATTTTTTCAAAATTTATTTGAGGAATACACTTTGTTTTGGAAGTGAATTATTTAATGGAATTTGTATGGAAGGGGCTATTTTTATCCAAATTATGTTGATCCCTAAGACTTACGGATGATAATGAGAGTATTCAACCTTGATTTGAAATGTTACTATTAAAACACATACATGTGTGTGTGTGTGTATGTGTATAATTTTGGGTAGTTTATGGAGTAATTAGGAGTAAGATGGAAATTTTAGAAATATATGTCGTAATGGTTAGTATATAGCAAACATATTTTTGCAAGATTACAGTATTTTTTGTGAAATTATTCGAACTTGATTACTCCCTATTACGTAATTTAGTAGATATTTGGCTATATAATGACTAATTGATTAATGGTAGTGGATCTTTTGATAGTTTAGATAATTGAAAGACTTTAATTTGATGATGAACAAGGTGAAATACAAGCTAGCCGGTTTTGATTTGGAGAGAAAATGGTTGTTTTGATCGATTTCAAGTGAAACACTAACTTAAAATAAACTAAGTTTATAGATAATATGGTTTAAAAGTGAATTAGTAACAATCAAAGGTAATTTGGAAATTTATTACACATGACGGACTCGTATCTTAACATATATTGGTAGTTTATGAGATAAGATTATAAAACTATAGATTTATTAAAACAATGGATAAATGATGAAAGGGATATGACTACTAGAAGTTAAAAGTTTAAAAATAGAAAATGAGGAAATTACCAAACATTGTATGTGCCTTGTTTTAAGTAATTATTGACTTATTGAAGTGCATTTAGGTGATTTTGAACATATGGATTGATCCTTAGATTTGATCTTTGAGTTACCTATGACTTCTGCTTGTTGAGGTGACTACCCCCTTTCTACTTATTAATGTTGTGAGGTGGTTGATAATGTAGACCATCCGCCTTATTGTTTAGAGCTTTATATAATCACTTATGTGACCATTATAGGAGAATTTAAAATGAAGTTTTAGTTATGTTGTGGAGCTTGAGTGTTGTTTGTTGTGAATTGGTGTAATTTGCTTATTGGCTTTGAATATTGAATTGGCTAAGCATATTAGTATCACTAGTATGTGGAGCAAGGTATTGAGAATTGAGATTTGTAATTATATTGTTGTTGAGTATGAATATGAATTGCCTAGTTATAGATGTATATAAGTTTACTCTTGGTTATTCTATGATTTAAAAACGACTTCAATTTTCTTAGTGACACTCAAGTGTAGTGATTAGAGCAACCATGGTCTAATGAGTTAATCCTTGCTTGGTTGACAAGATTAAGTTTTTGGTATCTTTGATTTCATGCATGAGGCACAAGTAGACCTATAGGTCTTATTTTGTTAAGTAATAAGTAAGGGTCTCAGTTTTCTTCATGTATTTGCATGAGTCTTTTATGACTCTCTAGGTTTTAAGTCTCTCATGATTCTCTAGGTTAAATATTTTTAGTCTTCTACGACTCTCCAAGTTAAATTCATGAGTCTTTTGTAACTCTCCCGAGTGTAAGGAAACTGGCTAGTGCATTTTAATTACACATGCATCAGCTTGGTATTTGTAAGTGATATTGACTTCTAAAATGGTACTTGGATTATAAAGAGTGTGATGACACCTAGGCTTGTCCTTGGTTAATGAAAGGCAGATATGTTCATGCTTAAAGTAACACTTTAGCTTTTGATGGTATGCTAATTGTCTATATATGAGTGCTTGCTATATGTAAGTTGGTAATCTTAGTTATTTAGACTTTTGCACTCACTTTACTTCTCAAGAAGCTAAGTGTAAATAAAATTAACTACTAATTTTAGGATTAGCTGTCAATTCTTAATTCTAGGAGATCAGTATTGATTTGCAAGAGGTTGACTCCATGACAACTATATATATTTACCTCTTGGATTAATAGAATTTTTCCATTGCTTTGATAAGAATAAATTAACACTTATATTTTGTATGGGTTTGAGTTGTTTTTGAAGTAAGTTGATTATGTTTTAAAAGACTTTGGTACTTAAAGAAGAGCTATTTGATGTTTCAGGAAACTAAAGGACCTATCAAGGAAGAATGATCAACATGTGCAAGAGTCGGAGCGGATTACACGAAGAAAAGTGTCCAAAAGTGCAGCAGGAGAGATACATGGGCGTGTATGATAGGGGCACGGCCGTGTATTGTATTTAATACATTTACAGAAGGTTACATGACCATAATACACGGCCGTGTGTTGAGTTGGGATTGTTCACAGAAAGATACATGGCCATGCTACACGGCCGTGTATGTTAACCGTGTGTTGAGTTAGAATTGTCCATAGAAAGATACACGGCCATAATACACGGGCGTGTATGACAGCCGTGTAGTTGATGCAACTCCGCATTTTACAAGCTTCTTCCAACATTTTGGTATCTTTGGACAGGAAGAAGGAGGAATGTCAAGGGGCGGAGTGCAGAAAAGGAAAAGACACTTGAAGCAGAAGGGGCGACACGAATTAAAAGAAGGAGGAAGGGAGGAGACACGAGGGAGAAAAAGAGAAAGGACCGACGAAAGAGACAGAGAAAGGGGACACAGAAAAAAGAGATAAGGACCCGGAAAGAAGAGAGGAAGACGGGGAAAAAGCTTTCGGAAGGAAAAGCAACTTCAACGGATTCATCCTTACCTTGTGGAGTGTTTTATGCACACGGGTTCTTCATCTTTATTTAATTGTATCTTGAAATCATGAGTGGCTAGTTTATTTCATACCCGAACCTTATGAATTCTAGTTGTCATGTAATGCGGGATTGATTGCATAGTTAGTGAATAGTGGAAATCTCTGAATTTATTCATGTTGTTTATATATTGTTGCTAATTTGATGTATGGCCAACATTGAAATTGCATTGATTTCTTAGAAGTTGATTGGAAAATCTCTTATTTGAATAGATCATGCATGAATAAAGGAATTCGTATGTAATCTAGGGATAGAGAACGTGAATTTTCCGTATTAGATTAATTTAGATAAATTGATCTAATTGAGGGTTCAAGAGTGTTAATGCAATTCTAATCGGTTTTTGATAAAAGAGGGATCTTATCAAAGCAATTGGGGTTAGGAGCTAATGAATCTGGAAAGAACATTAGTTTAGTGTTAGATACTTTGCGGTTTAGAGATAACTATTGCTCGTTAACTAGTTTATTGAAAGAGTGAAGTTACATGGCAATTAGAGGAGTAGTAAGGGGTAGGGTATGTTCTTAGTTATCGGATTTAGTAATCAAGTTTTTCTGTTATTTTAAATTGCTATAGGAATTGTTAAGTATTTTAAATTTAAAACTAAACATCTCAATTTTGTGCGGTTAGATAGTAGGTTTAAAGTTATTACTGGTACTTGCTGATCCCTGAGGATACGATACCCGAACATAGTGCTATACTATTACAATCGATAGGTGCACTTGCCTATTGGATCGTAACAGAGAGTCATAGAAAGGGATTTTTAAACTTGAGTGATTACGATCATCAACAAGTTTTTGGCGCCGTTGCTGGGGATCGGCGATATTAAGAAAGCTCAACGCTTACTAATTTAACCATTTATTCTTGGTAGTATATGACAAGGAGTTCATCATCAAAACTTCTTGATTTTGACCCAGAAATAGATCGGATATTCAGAAGGAAACCTAGGAGCATTGAAGAGCAACAAGTGAGTGAGGGAGAATTATCATCGAGTGAAGGCGAAAGTTCAGTTGCTAAGGAAGAGCAACCTGTGAACAACAGAAGAGTCAACATTGAAACAATGGCAGACCAACGTCGGACTATGGTTGATTATTCCAGGCCAACTTTAGATAGCACTGGTTCATGTATCATAAGACCTGCAATAGAGGCTAATAACTTCGAAGTTAAAGCCTCTACAATGAATTTGATACATAATCAGTGTCAATTTGACGGCTTACCTGATGAAGATCCCGACGCTCACATTTAAATGTTTCTGGACATCTGCGCCATAGTGAAACAGAACGGGGTGACTGAAGAGGCATTGAAGTTGCGGTTGTTTCCCTTCACCTTGAGGGGAAAAGCAAGGCGGTGGATAAGTTCACTAAACCGGGAATCCATTACTACATGGGCTCAATTGGCAGAGTCTTTTCTAGACTTTTACTTTCCACCATCCAAGACTGCCAAATTGAGGAACGATATCACATCATTCATTCAATTAGATAACGAGCCCCTTCATGAAGCCTGGATAAGGTTCAAGGAATTGCTTAGGTGGTGCCCACACCACCAAATGCCTAACTGGCTGCAAGTTTCAACTTTTTACAACGGGCTCGATTATTCGACGCGACAAACCATCGATGCCGCTGGTGGTGGTACACTTAATGTGAAGACTCCTGAAGAGTCTCTGGAGCTATTTGAAAATATGGCCAAAAACAATCATCAGTGGAGTAACGGCAGGTTGAAGCAAAGGGTAGCAGGGGTTTATGAGGTTGATATGATGACCACTATTGCTGCAAAAGTGGATGCCCTTGCTATGAAGGTTGAAGGGATGGCGTTGTCTCAGCCATCCCAATACCAGTTAGTCGATTCAGCTGCCAATTCCATAATCCAAGAGACCAATGAGCAAGTTGGCTATGTTGGAAATTCCACACGACCCCAGAACAATCCCTACAGCAACACATATAATCCAGGCTGGCGCAATCACCCAAATTTTTCATGGAGTAATCCACAATTGCCTAGGGGTAATGTGCCCGCGCCTGGATTCCAAAGACCTCCACCACCACCTGTTACAGAAAAGAAGTCCAATCTAGAGGATATGATTGCTAAGTTCATTTAGGTCTCAGAGCAGCATTAGCAATCAACAGATGCTACTTTAAGAAATCATGAGGCTTCTATACACAATTTGGAAAATCAGGTGGGTCAGATTGCTAAGATGCTCTCAAAAAGACCTCAAGGGTCTTTGCCTGGAAACACTGAACCTAATCCTAGGGAGCACGTAAAAGCAGTGACCCTAAGGAGTGGAAAAGAACTGCAATCTGACATCATTGGGGCACCAGTGGTTGCACAAAGAAAGGGAGTTGAAGAGCCACATGATGGGGGTAGTGAGAAGGAAGATGCTACTGAGGAGGTAAAGGAAAAGGAGTCAACAGAAGGGAAGACTAAGGCATCAACAGTTCAACCATACAAGCCTCCAATTCTATATCCGGGACGGCTGAAAAAGGATTAAGACAAAGAGCACTTCGGTAAATTTTTGGATTTGTTTAAGTAATTACATATCAACATACCGTTTGTAGAAGCTCTTTCACAAATGCCTAGATATGCTAAGTTCCTGAAGGATCTACTGTCAAATAAGAGGCGACTGGAAGAAATTTCTACCGCAGTTATAGGAGCGGAGTGTTCGGCTATTTTACAAAATAATTTACCACAAAAACTCAAGGATCCGGGTAATTTCACTATTCCATGCTTAATTGGTGAATTGCCTGTGGAGAGAGCTTTAGCAGACCTTGGGGCAAGCATAAACTTGATGCCCTATTCCTTGTTTAAGCAATTAAACTTGGGAGAGCCAAAGCCCACCAGGATGAGTCTGCAGCTGGCAGATCGCTCGGTTAAATTCCCTAGAGGGATCATTGAGGATGTCTTGGTAAAGGTAGAAATTTTCATTTTTCCTGTTGATTTTGTCATTCTGGATATGAATGCGGATGTAGAAGTCCCGCTGATTTTAGGAAGACCTTTCCTGGCTACTGCAAGAGCTGTGATTGACGTAGCAGATGGAAAGCTGGTTTTGAGAGTGGGAGCAGATGAGTTGGTGGTGAAAATTCCAGCAGCACTGAAACAATTATTGAACGCTGATGATACTTGCTATGCTGTTGATTGCATTGACAGGTCAGTAATAAGCGTGATGCAAGAACTGTTATGTGGAGATTCGTTGAAATTCAGTTTAACTGTGAATGATGATGAAGTGAGTGAGAATGTAGAAATACAAACTGTGAAAGCTCAGTTGCAAGCCTGTGAGGAAGTAGTTTGTCGTAGAGGATTTGAAAAAATAGGGCCCAATGAAAAAGGGAGGTTAAAACCATCTGTTGAAGAGCCTCCTGAACTTGAGTTGAAGTAACTTCCTGAGTACCTAGAGTATGCTTTTCTGGAAGCTAACTCTAAACTTCCCATCATCATTTCTGCTAGCTTGACGAGGGAGCAAAGGGATGATTTACTAGGGGTCTTGAGGGAGCATAAGTGAGCTCTTGCTTGGAAAATATCGGATATTTAAGGTATTAGCCCCTCATTTTGTACCCATAAAATCTTGTTGGAAGATGATTTTAAACCGATGGTACAACCTTAGAGGAGGTTGAACCCTAACATGAAGGAGGTTGTAAAGAAGGAGGTGATTAAGCTTTTAGATGCGGGGTTGATCTATCCCATTTCCGATAGTCCCTGGGTTAGTCCTGTACAAGTTGTACCAAAGAAAGGGGGAATGACTGTGATCCCCAATGATAAAAACGAGCTCATACCTATGAGGACTGTAACCGGTTGGCGAGTGTGCATAGATTATAGAAGACTGAATGATGCAACTTGCAAAGATCACTTCCCTCTCCCTTTTGTGGATCAGATGCTAGAGCGATTAGCAAGACACCTATATTATTGTTTTTTAGATGGAATGTCGGGATATTTCCAAATCCCAATCGCTCCAGAGGATCAGGAAAAGACTACTTTCACATGTCCATATGGTACTTTCGCTTATAGGCGCATGCCCTTTGGATTATGCAATGCACCGGCTACGTTTCAACGGTGTATGATGGCCATTTTTGAAGACTTAGTGGAAGGGATCATGGAGGTCTTTATGGACGATTTCTCTGTCTTTGGTGATTCTTTTAACGCTTGTCTAAACAATTTGAAGAGGGTTTTGATTCGATGTGAGGAGACGAATCTTGTGTTGAACTGGGAGAAATGCCATTTCATGGTAAAGGAGGGCATAATTCTGGGGCACAAGATTTCTCATAAAGGAATCGAAGTGGATAACACAAAAGTGGACACAATTTCAAAACTTCCACCACCTTCTTTAGTAAGAGCCATCCGGAGCTTTCTCGGGCATGCCGGATTTTATAGGAGGTTCATTAAGGATTTCTCTAAAATAGCCCGTCCATTGACACGGCTATTAGAGAAAGACATGCCCTATGATTTTACAAGTGAATGTCTTGAGGCATTCAACATGCTTAAGGAAAGGTTGACCCAAGCACCTATTATGGTGGCTCCTGATTGGGGTCTTCCTTTCGAATTGATGTGTGGCGCAAGTGATTTTGCTGTGGGAGCAGTCTTAGGACAAAGGAGGGACAAGCACTTCCAACCGATCTATTATGCCAGTAAGACCCTCATAGGTGCTCAGGAGAACTACACCACGACCGAGAAGGAACTTTTAGCTGTGATTTTTGCATTTGATAAGTTTCGGTCATATTTGATTTTGTCCAAGGTAATTGTTTACACTGACCATTCAGCTCTCAGGTACCTTTTGTCCAAGACAGATGCGAAACCGCGCCTCATCCGGTGGATATTGCTTCTACAAGAGTTCGATCTGGAGATTAGGGACAAGAGAGGAACTGAAAACTTAGCTGCTGATCATCTCTCTCGTTTGGAGAACCCATATTTGGAGGAACTGAAAGAAGAAGAGATTGATGATGCTTTTCCGGAGGAAGGATTGTATTAGATTAACAAGGTAAGTATTAATTCTGAGCCTTGGTTTGCTGATTTTGCAAATTACCTTGTTTGCAGAATACTCCCGAGTGACAAAACTTATCAGCAAAAGAAGCGGTTCTTTGCTGAGTTGAAGCACTATTACTGGGAGGAACCCTTCTTGTTTCGTTTGTATGCTGATCAGGTAATTAGGAGATGTGTATCTGAGCAAGAGGGGTAAGAAATTCTAAGACACTATCACACCGGACTAACAAGGGGTCACTACAGTGTGAATCGAACAGCTCACAAAGTGTTGGAATCGGGATTTTATTTGCCAAACTTATTCAAAGATTCTTTCAACTTTGTAAAAACATGTGACAGGTGCCAACGAGTTGGAAATATGTCAAAGCGCGATGAGATGCCCCAAAATTTCATCCTGGAGTGTGAGGTGTTCGACGTATGGGGGATTGATTTTATGGGACCATTTCCCAATTCCTTCGGGAATAAGTACATATTGGTGGCGGTAGATTATGTGTCTAAATGGGTAGAAGCCCAATCTTTGCCCACCAATGATGCTAGAGTAGTGGTAAATTTTTTGAAGAAACTTTTCTTTAGGTTTGGAACACCACGGGCTTTAATTAGTGATAGGGGAACACATTTCTGTAATGTGCAATTGGAGAAGGTGCTGAAACGATATGGGGTCACCTATAAATTAGCAACCCCTTATCACCCACAGACAAGTGGTCAAGTAGAAGTTTCTAACCGTGAGCTAAAAAGGATTCTAGAGAAAATAGTGGAGCATCACCGAAGGGATTGGTCGGAAAAATTGGACGATGCGCTGTGGGCCTATAGGACAGCTTTCAAAACTCCTTTAGGTACCAGCCCATACCGACTAGTGTTTGGGAAAGCTTGCCATTTGCTAGTGGAGTTAGAACATAGAGTTTTCTGGGCTTTGCGTACTCTTAACATGGATTTAGAGGCTGCTGGTAAGAAGAGAAAGTTTCAGCTGAATGAATTCGATGAATGGCGTGCAATGGCCTATGATAACATGCGGGTTTATAAGGAGAGGATGAAGAGGTATCATGACATTCGGATTCATCATCCAAAACAATTCCGTGAGGGAGATCATGTTCTCTTATTCAATTCTCGATTGAAGCTTTTCCCAGGTAAGTTGAGATCAAAGTGGTCCGGGCCGTTTAAGGTGATAAGTCTTTCCTCATGGAGCGGTGGAATTGGAGCATCCGAGTGGACACACTTTCAAAGTAAATGGGCAACGTTTGAAGTTATATTTTGGGACTCATGGGGAAAAAGAGGGCCAAGAGGAGTTTAGACTCCATCCTCTTGTGATTTAATCAGATGCAATCTCATTTCGTCGAGCAAACGACGTTAACCAAAAGAGCTTGATGGGAGGTAACCCATGTAGTTTTAGATAAACTTTTGTTTTTCTTTATTGATTGAATGTCTGGAAAGGGCTAGAACACTCAATGGAGGTGAGTATTGTGTTTTAATGGAGATACACGGCCATATATTCTTATTTTACATAGGGCGTGTAATTGCAGATTTCATGCACAGAAAGTTACACGGCCTACATACACGGTCGTGTACCATAGGGCGTGTAATTGCAGATTTCATGCACAGAAGGTTACAAGGCCTACATACACGACGGTGTACCATAGGGCGTGTATACTGGAAATTTTTACACGTTCGTGTATGTGACCGTATATGGAGTTAAAAAAATTACAAAGGGATACACGCCTGGAAGGCACGACTTAAGGCACGGGCGTGTAACGTGGCCGTGTATGCGGCCGTGTAGTTCATAAAACACACGGTCGTTTGGGGTGAAATTGATTTGAGCAAGCATATCCTTTCATCTCTCTTCATATTTTTTTTTTATTTTCTCTCTCACTCCTTATTGATCATAATCGTCTCTCTTCACTTCCACTAATTCTTCTAGTGATTTTTGCACTCATTCCTCTGGATTTATAAAGGTATGGATCTCTACTTTCTCTTCTCAACTCTCTTTTATTTTTCCTTGCAATGTTGAACTAAAGAACACTCTTTATGTGTTCTAATCAAGGGGCTTTCGTGTGATTTATTCATTGTTGATGATTTATCTTCCTTACTTCGAATCTGTCATACTTTTGTGTGGAATTCATGATGTTTTTTTTTTTTGTTTTTGGACACAACCCTAGGGTTTCTACCTTTTGAGTAAATTGTGTCGATTTTTAAGTGTCATTCACATGAAAAATTGTGTAAGGAAGGGATTTCTGTGCGGAGATTGTTACATGATTGATTTTACACGGCCGTAGTTGCAAGGTGTGTATTTTTGAATTGAGGTGAGACTGTGTGATCCGAATACACGGCCATGTATGCTGGGCGTGTATGGGCATGTATGCTGGGTGTGTATTTCCAATTAAGTCTAATTTGTGATTTTTTTTCCTTGTATTGTAACTCTAACTTTCATATTATCTGTCATACAAGAGAGAGTGTTGTATGTATAAATTGTTAGCTATGATCTTACTTATCACCTCAAGAAGGTATAATCTGGTTTTGTTTTTTTTTTTTTTATATATCTCCAGATGCCTCGGACAAAGACTGTTGCTTAGAAGAGGCGCCATGATGACGAGGCCAGTAGTAGTAGGGGGGCAAACCGCTATCCTGTTAACATAAGGGCCGAGCATCGGTCGATCTATCATAACCACAAGAGCACAAAAATCATTAGGCCAAATGTAGCTCTTGATTGGGATGTTATGGAGCAGTTTGGCATTCGCCAAGAGGTTGAGGGTCTTCTGCATGACCCTGCTTGGGTGAGATTGTTTTCAATCGAGGAAAAAATCTATTCGGGTCTGACACTCACCTTTACTGCTACCTTCACCATCAAGGAACCCATGAGTGCTGGGATAGATAATGAGGTTGAGTTCCTTGCAATGGGTCAATATAGGAAATATTCAATGATAGACTTTATTGAAGCTATGGATATCTATGAATCAACATATCTCCGCTCTTCCGCCTTCCGTCAACTACCCTTAGGATTTCCCCACAGATTTCGTGCAGGAAATTATTGGCCCCAATTGGGAACGGGCATTTACACTTCTTCTTCCACAAAAGGTTCCACCTTTAGTCGGCTATTTTTTCGGGTGCTTCATTACATTTTTGCTCGTTCCACTACAGGCCGTATTGAATCAGAAGGAGTGGTCAATGCCCGGGGTGTGCTTCAGCTATGGAGTATGAAAACGGGGACTCCTATCAATGTTGGGGTGTTTGCTGCATTTTGTTTACTCCGACAAGTAGAAGCAGGGAATAGGGGAATCTTTGTGGGTGCCTGGATTACCCGGATTTTGAAAAATTTAGAGCTATTCCTTGTACGTGAACCTGGCAATTGTATTGGAATGACTATTCGGCTAACAACTGCACCCATTATTGGGTGGGGTCATAAACCTCAACAAAATGAGGAAGACTTCGATGATGATATGGATGAAATTGATAGATATGACCTTAACCAAGAGTCTGAAGTCGGGGAAGGTGAAGAAGAAAGAGCTGCCCCAAGGGAAAGGACTCAAGAAGATGAAGTCCAGAAAAATATAGGGGAGTTAAAAACCCAAATTCAAGGATTGAAGGAGCAACAAGAAAAAATTAAAAAAAAAAAAGCAGATTGAAAAGTTTTATAAAAAATTGTTTTACTAAGATGGGTGAAAAGTTGGACATAGACTTTACATCTTGCAATTGTTCGAGCGATGAAGATATCCGGGTCGATGCACATCAAGTTCCGGGTTCTTCCTCTCGACATGAAGAAGGCGGTTATCGAGATGACTCGGACAATGAGGATGAAGATTGAAGAACGATTGTTAGATGTTAACTTTTTGAATTCCCTCTGTAGGATTTTATGTTTTCTTTTTGTTAAGACTTTGCATTAAAACAGGGTTGGATGCTATTATTGTTCTTTCCTTATGCCTTTATTTTATTTTATTATTTTCTTTTTGTTTGTTTTGTTTCTTTTCTTTTCTTTGGTTTTTCATTTCAGAGATTCTGTTCAATTGATGAAGTACATAACCTTAGTGGAATGACAAGATTGGGGAGAATAAATATTTGGAGTTCTTTCAAGAACTCATGGTCGTGTACGCGTGAACGATATTGATTTGAGTTCTTCTACAAAGGGGGATGCCGAATGCGCGATTCTAATACCGATCCAGGGGAGTCTTGTTTCTTTTTCTCTTTTATTTCTATCTTTTTGTGTAGTTCAATATAAAACATTAGGACAATGTCTTATTCTAAGTGTGGGGATGGGATGGAGGAGGATGAATTCATGAAGTATAAGTGTTATGAACTTAATGATATAAAATTTCCCTACTTGAGATAGATTTGATAAGTTATACTTGATGAGTTATGCAGGAAGGCTGAGATCCCAACTTTTATTCTCTTATCTTGTGTTATGAATACGTTGCTGGAATTAGAAGATGAAATATGAGTGAAGTAGGCTTATTTTGGAGTTAGGATTGATTCAAGGTTGTTAGTAGAATTGAGTAAACTTTTCTTTCTTTTACTGGTTAAGCTATTCAATTTTGAGTAAAGGAGTACATATAGCTTGGTAATCTCTTGAAAAAAAAAAAAAGAGGGGGTTCAGAAGTGGGCCTCATTGACTCGAGTAATTAAGCCTGAGGGGTGCCCTTCCGAGGGAATAACACCTATTGACTTGGGTGAAGAACTTGGGATCAATGGCCGAAAGCTCGTTACATGGGTCGTGAGAAAAGTTCGAGAAAACTGAACTTGATAATTAATAATATTTTGATTGAGATGGCAAAGGTTCGAAGGGGTATTTTAAAACCTAGTAGCCTAAGGTCATCTGGCCTGAGACTTACTGACCGAGGAAACCGTTTCAGTTAAAGGGACAATCTGAAAAAAAAAGAAGTTGATTTGACTCGAATAAGTAAATCCGAGGGACGCCTTCTATGTTAAGGGAATAACGTCTGTTAACTTGAGTGATGAGCTCGGGATTATCGATCGAAAGTTCGTTACATGGGTCGATCGACTAAATTAAAGTAAAAGAATGATAAAAGAGAAGGGAAATCCAGGAGATCAGTGGTTATGATATGCTTTTACTCTCTATTGTGTTGTTTGTTTCGGTTGTGGAAAGAATTGTTTACTCTATTTTTGCTGATATGATTTTGTGATTTATCCTAACTTGAGGAATTGTTGTTTAAACAGTGAAGGTAATAGTTTGATTTACTAGGATTAATTTTGAAATTCCAGTATTAGTATTTTGTATACAGTTAATGATGAGATTGAATGAAAAGTTAATAAGCTTGAGTATACAAAGGATCAATGATGCAGAAATCTTCATAAAATAACTATGCATGAAAGAGAGGTTGTTTTTGTAATTCTATTTGAATCAATTTGCTTGAGGACAAACAAAAACTCAAGTGTGGGGAAGTTTGATAAGAATAAATTAACACTTATATTTTGTATGGGTTTGAGTTATTTTTGAAGTAAGTTGATTATGTTTTAAAAGACTTTGGTACTTAAAGAAGAGCTATTTGATGTTTCAGGAAACTAAAGGACCTATCAAGGAAGAATGATCAACATGTGCAAGAGTCGGAGCGGATTACATGAAGAAAAGTGTCCAAAAGTGCAGCAGGAGAGATACATGGGCGTGTATGACAGGGGTACGGCCGTGTATTGTATTTAATACATTCACAGAAGGTTACACGACCATAATACATGGCCGTGTGTTGAGTTGGGATTGTTCATAGAAAGATACACGGCCATGCTACACGGCCATGTATGTCAACCGTGTGTTGAGTTAGAATTGTCCACAGAAAGATATACAGCCATAATACACGGGCGTATATGACAGCCGTGTAGTTGATGCAACTTCACGTTTTACAAGCTTCTTCCAACATTTTGGTATCTTTGGACAGGAAGAAGGGGGAATGTCAAGGGGCGGAGTGCAGAAAAGGAAAAGACACTTGAAGCAGAAGGGGCGACACGAATTAAAAGAAGGAGGAAGGGAGGAGACACGGGGGAGAAAAAGAGAAAGGACCGACGAAAGAGACAGAGAAAGGGGACACAGAAAAAAGAGATAAGGACCTGTAAAGAAGAGGGGAAGACGGGGAAAAAGCTTTCGGAAGGAAAAGCAACTTCAACGGATTCATCCTTACCTTGTGGAGTGTTTTATGTACATAGGTTCTTCATCTTTATTTAATTGTATCTTGAAATCATGAGTGGCTAGTTTATTTCATACCCGAACCTTACGAATGCTAATTGTCATGTAATGCGGGATTGATTGCATAGTTAGTGAATAGTGGAAATCTCTGAATTTATTCATGTTGTTTATATATTGTTGCTAATTTGATGTATGGCCAGCATTGAAATTGCATTGATTTCTTAGAAGTTGATTGGAAAATCTCTTGTTTGAATAGATCATGCATGAATAAAGGAATTCGTATGTAATCTAGGGATAGAGAACGTGAATTTTCCGTATTAGATTAATTTAGATAAATTGATCTAATTGAGGGTTCAAGAGTGTTAATGCAATTCTAATCGGTTTTTGATAAAAGAGGGATCTTATCAAAGCAATTGGGGTTAGGAGCTAATGAATCTGGAAAGAACATTAGTTTAGTGTTAGACAATTCGCGGTTTAGAGATAACTATTGCTCGTTAACTAGTTTATTGAAAGGGTGAAGTTACATGACAATTAGAGGAGTAGTAAGGGGTAGGGTATGTTCTTAGTTATTGGATTTAGTAATCAAGTTTTTGTGTTATTTTAAATTGCTATAGGAATTGTTAAGTATTTTAAATTTAAAACTAAACATCTCAATTTTGTGCGGTTAGATAGTAGGTTTAGAGTTATTACTGGTACTTACTGATCCCTGAGGATACGATACCCGAACATAGTGCTATACTATTACAATCGATAGGTGCACTTGCCTATTGGATCGTAACAGAGAGTCATAGAAAGGGATTTTTAAACTTGAGTGATTACGATCATCAACATGCTCCAATATTTATCATATGGTATTAGAGCAAAGAGCCTAAGGCCAATACTTCATATTCTATACACTTCTTCTCCTTCAAACAATGGCCTTGCAAGATCTAACACTTGTTGCCACCTCTCAACCATTTATTCCTAATTCTCATGAACCTAATCATCCTCTTATTGCCATAAACATCTCCTCCCATTCCACCGTAAAACTCACACCTATAAATTATCTCTTATTGAAATTATAGTTTCAAGTAACCCTAATTGGCTATAATCTTGAAGGATACATTGATGGCTCAATTAATGCTCCATCTCCCACCATTACCACTGATGGTAATGAGTCACCAAATCCAGCATTCCAAACATGACTATGACAGGAAAAATTGATATTTAGTACCATGGTTGCATCGTTATCGGTTGTAATTATTCCACTCTTAAATCGTACTACCACCTCTTGTGATCTTGGATGATTCTTGAAAACACATATACAAAGCCTACTCGTGGCCATGTTAAACAGATTAAGGAGCAACTAAAGGATCCAATTAAAGGCTCAAGTACCATCAGTGAATGTATGCAATATGTTCGAAGTTGTGCCAATGAGCTTACAATTCTAAGCAAACTATATGATGAAGAGGACTTGATTAAAAAAGTCCTTGATAGTCTAGATGAGGAAAACAAATCAATCATTGACGTTGTTAACACTCGAGATACAACCACCTCATTTGATGAGCTTCATGAAAAACTTCTAAATAAGGAAATGACTTTGCATCAATCCCAACCACCACAACCAGCCTCTCTTCCGGCAATAGCAAATCTAACAACCGTGAACCCTCGAAGCAAACCATGGCATCTTCCTTTCAACTCATCACTAAACTAATGGCTACCATCTAACAACTCTTAGACTGAAAGGCCTTCACCGTGTCCTTATCTTGGAACATGTTAAGCGTGCAATACTTAAGGGCACACAGCCAAATGATGCCCACAATTTCGATTGATTTCGACTTAACCCAATTTAGGCTACTCATCAACAACCCAATGATCATTAAGTTTCCAACCAACAGGTCCATGTTCATTATCTCCTTGTCAAACTCGAGTCAATTGTACAACAACTAGCACATCCAACACTCCATCATAGCTCTTTGATAGTGGTGCATCTCATCATATCACCGCTAACTTGAATAATCTCTCTTTTAATGCATTATGTAATGAACATGATGATGTCATGATTGGCGATGGCATAGGTCTTTAAATCACCTACACCGGTTCTACCTCTATCTTCCTCCATTTGTGATTTTAAATTACATAATATTTTGTGTGTTCCAACCATGAGAAAAGAATCCAATTTCCATTTCTCAATTATGTCTCACTAATAATGTTTCCATTGAATTCTTAACCTCTAGTTTTTTGGTGAAGGACCTAAGCACGAGAGCAACACTTTTGAAGGGACCAACTAAGGATGGCGTGTATGAGTGGCCAATCACTTCAACTAACAAATCTCCCCTTGTTCTTTTCTCCAGTATCAAGACAACAACTATCGAGTAGCACAATCGTCTAGGTCATCTTGCTTTTTCTAATTTACAAACATGTCATCTTTAAATTTCAATTTCCGTTTTCTATCTCCTCTATAAGTAACCATTGTAATTCTTGTAGTTGTAATAAAAGTTATAAGCTTCCATTCTCTATGTCTTCTCTTATATCTACAAAACCTCTTGAAATAATTGTCTCTAATGTTTGGACCTCTACTGTGCATTCATATGATAACTTCAAATACTATGTCATTTTTGTTGATCACTTCACTTAATATGTTTGGTATTATCCACTTATACGTAAATATCATGTATATGAAGTCTTCATTTGATTCAAAGCACTTGTAGAAAATTATTTCAATCATAAAATTAAAAGCTTATACTCTAATAATGGTAGGGAATATTAAGCTTTTAATTCATTTTTAGCTACAAATGGCATCACTCATTTAATCACTCCACAACATACACTTGAACATAATGGATATTCTGAAAGACAACATCGTCACATTGTAGAAACTGGTCTTTTACTACTCATACATGCATTTATTCCTCTAATTTGCTGGAGTCATGCCTTTCCTATGGCTATTTATCTCATCAATCGGCTTCCCACACCCACACTCAACATGTATTCCCCATTCGAAAAAATCTTTAGCATTACTCTTAACTACTCTAAACTTAAAATTTTTTGTTGTCTTTGTTATCCATAGTTTCGACCTTACAATAATCTCAAACTTGAAGCCTGATCCACTCCTTGTGTCTTCTTTAGCTACTCTTCTACCCAAAGTGCGTATCCATGTCTTGATACCAACAAATCTTGCCTTTATATTTCTTGTCACATCAAATTCTTCGAATCAATCTTTCCCTTCAAATCAACTCACACTCATCTCAGTCATCCCAAGTCAACTACCATTTCTCATTGGTTACCACTTACCTTACCTACATAATTTTTGTAGATTCTCTTACTGCTACTACGCTTAACATGTCATCAATGAAAGGTCTCTCAAATGCTACTCCTGTATAAATGACACTGACACTAGAAAATCCCTATACCCTTAACCAATCTTTGGTTGACTAATCTACCACAATTGACCCACTAACCACCACTAAAGACCAACACTGGCCATCTTCTTCCTCCATTCCTAGCTTAGAACAAAACCAAAACTCACCACCCACTGCATCCAACCACTTAGACCCAACAAACACCCATTCTATGACCACAAAAGCTAAAAATCATATCTACAATCCAATAAAAAAGCTCAATCTCAATGCTTAACTTATCTCATCTGGTAACCTAGAACCAACAACGGTGACTTAAGCCTTAAAAGACATTAAATGGCAATGTGCAATGTTTGAAAAGTTTGATGCTTTTGTTTAGAATGGTGCATGGGAGCTTGTTCCGCCCAACCAAGCTTACAATCTTATCGAACGTAAGTGAATTTTTTGTACTAAATGCTTATCAGATGGTTCTGTTGATAGGTATAAAGCACGTTTAGTAGCTAAGGGTTTCCATCAACATCTAGGCATTGACTACCATGATACTTTCAATCTAGTTATTAAACCAACAACAATTTCCATCATTCTCACCATTGCAATTAGTCATGGATGGTCGCTAAGACAACTTGACATCAACAATTCCTTTTTACAAGGTCATCTCATTGAAGATGTCTTCATGATACAACCTGCAGGCTTTATTGATAAAGAATATCTAGATCATGTGTGCAAATTACAGAAAGCCATCTATGGTTTGAAACAAGCTCTATGGGCATGATGCCATGAGTTACAAAAATATCTTCTTACTAAGGGATTCAAAAACTCACGTGCAAATACTTCTTTATTCATATACAACACTATAAATACCATGATCTACTTACTAGTATATGTAGATGACATCATCATCACAGGAAGCAATAACTCCATCATGCAACGTTTTGTCACTCAACTCACGATACGTTTTTCTCTAAAGGATCTTGGTAGTCTCTTATTTTTTGGGTGTTGAGGTTCTTTCGCACAAACATGGTCTCCTTCTCTCTTAATGTCACTACATTAATGATCTTCTCGCACGCATTCACATGATCTATGCAAAGCCAATTTATACACCTTTGGGAATCAATTAAACTCTGAGTCTTCATAATGGCACCACCTTGACAAATGCTTCAGAATAACGAACCATTATTGGCTATCTTCAATATTTAACTCTCATAAGGCCTGACATTGCATTTGCAGTAAGCAAGCTTTCTTGATTCATGCACAATCTTATGACATATCACTAGAATGCATCTAAGCAATTGCTATGATACCTTCATGGCACATCTGATCATGGAATAGTACTTCATTGCATCCCATCACTTTCTCTCCATGCTTTCTTAAATGTCGATTGGGTTGGTGATAAAGATGACTACACATTAACCACAACTTACATTGTTTATCTTGGTCATAGTCCAATTTCTTGGAGTTCTAAGAAACAATGCACTATTGTACGCTTGTCAACTGAAGCTGAGTATCAAGTTGTTGCAGTAACTACTGCTGAATTTTGTTAGATCTATTCACTTCTTACTGAACTTTGAATACAAACTTCACAAGCCCTAGTCATCCATTGTGACAATATTAGAGTTACCCACCTTTGTTCTAACATAGTTTTTCACTCTTTAATGAAGCATGTCGCCATTGATTTTCACTTCATTCGTGAGCAAGTCCAAAGTGGGGCCCTCCATGTTGCTCATGTCTCCATTGCAGATCAGCTAGTTGATGCGCTTACAAAGCCACACTCATGTGCTCAATTTCTTCATCTCAAGGATAAGATTGGAATCTCCACTAAGAGCTCCAACTTGAGGGGGCATATAGAAGGCAACAATAGCTTGGCATTTTAAATAAAATTAACTATTGATTTTAGGATTAGCTATCAATTCTTAATTCTAAGATTAACACCATGACAACTGTACATATTTACCTCTTGGATTAATAGATTTTTTCCATTGCTCAAATATTCATCATACTAAGGGGTTAGTGTTTTTTATTTGTACAAGTGAAAAATACTGATATGGCATTTGTTTTTTTCGGGAATATGTTAAGAGCAATTAGTAAACGGGAAAAAGACTCGAGTTTTAAACTTTCTTATTTATCTAATAGATCACTATGTTACATTGTAAATTGTTTTGTGGATCACATGTAAATAGGTGGTCAGTTGTAATTCCCTGGCCATAGTTTTGTAATTATAATACAGGAGATGTTGGGAGGTTAGAAGATCAATTAAGCTAGGTGTCTAGCTAGCTAAGTTTCCATAGGTGCTCTTAATATTTCATATGATAGGTGTTGATTTGCTAGTTGGATGTGAACTCTTGAAATACATTACAAGTTGATTGTGCGAGATGCACTGTTTATTATAAGTCACTTGAATTTCCGTGCTATGATATGGATGGTGGAGATCAAGAATAGGTTTTAAGTGAGAATTGTCTTATCTCTATCTTAGGGATGGCATAGCAACACCACTTTTAGGTACCAAGTTGATTTATTCCAATTGGCTAGACAAGTTAAGCTAAGTCTTAAAGGATAGGTTGTTATACTATGGGTTGTAATCTTAATATAAGTGTTGATCATGACTTAATGACTAAAAGTTAGGTAAGTCAGGTGTTTGATCATCGTAGGAAGATTGTTGATTCTTATGGTATATGGTGTGATAGGTGTGAATTGCCATTGAGAGTGGGCTTAGGGTATATTTATATTATAAGGTAATTGTACGAAGGTTGCAAGGTTTTACATGTGACCTCAAATTGAAACTTGTTAATGTTGTTGAAAGATATAGGTGTAAAATCTTGAATACAAATTGGCGTTATCTTTACTTTAGGGATGATAGAATGATTCATCTTCTAAGTATCAGGTTTGAACAGTTTAAGTTATAAAATAGGTAAGTAACCGCTTAGAAAGCGGGGCATTCCACATATAATGTCTTTATTGGTAAACAAACAAAAATGTTTGTCTAGGGGTGAGTTTCAAAGAAGTTAGTTTTATTAGCATTTAATGCAAGGGAAAAAGCAAGCAATGGGAAAAACTATTGAATGGGCTATAAATTTAACTTAAGACTAGTTTTTCAAGTAGTGAATCAAGCTAAACACCTAAACTTTAACTTTATCACATCCTTCGATTCTTTTATTCTCTATATCGATTTGAAATTAATTCTCAACAGACAAAGTCTAGTGCATTAGCAAGCTTATTTCTTACAATTTAAATGGACTATGCTTGTGATTCATTAAGTGTACCAAAACATGTATTTGGCTTGAGGACTATATTTGATAAATTAATAAAAAGTTTCTTAGAAGCCCTCCTAAGAGGCATTAATGATAGTGGGACTTAGACAAGTGGCATTTAACCCCTTTTTTTGGTCAAGCATTCGCTATTACTCTCTTAGTCTCTTTATTTTCATAATCTAATGTAGAGAAATAATTTAGTAATGAGCTTGGGCTAGTTTTATTTCATTAACTAACTCTTTTAGCTAGTGGCAAGGCTCATAAAGTTAAGTCCATTTATTAAGAATGTCTTAGTGAGACCTAGCTTAGTAGGCTCTAAATAAGAAATGCTAGACCCATTTGCCCATCTTTGACCTTTCTCAAATAGCATGTCCTTTCAGTAGACTCACCTCTAGGATTAGGCTTCAATAGACTAAAGACAAATATTATCGATATAAGAGGTTACATCTTGCCCATCAATCGACAAAAGTGATCCCATAGATGTCATAGAAGCTCATCTCACCCGTTGATCTTTAGAGTCATCTAATGGATGAGGTGAGTTAGAAAATCCATAAACAAATGCTTTCTTCTCCTTATTTGTCACAATTTAGAAAATTAAGTCAAACATTATTGTAATGGTGGAGCTTTGCTATTAAGGGATTAAACAACAGATTGGGTAAATAACACATAGTCATTGCTTAAGAACAATAAAGTCAATACTTTAAACTCCATTTCCTATCATAAGCTCATGATGCTACTAGTTCACTTGTTCCTCATTCCATGCCTATCTAATTACACCTCTTCACATGTCATTAGATTGAAACTTCTCTAGAGCCATCAGAAGCATAAGATCATGCGGTGAGCTTGTGACTATCATCACCCCTAGGCATCTATTATCTTGATCATATGATTTTTTTTTTAGGTTCATTCATTCTTTAATTAGTATTTTTTTGGTAAAATTTTATCAAAATTCAATTTTCCCCTCTTAGGTTTCCTTGTTAGTCTTTCATTTTTCACACCTGTTAAAGATGATAGGATGAAATTTAGTTAATTTTTTTAATTTAGTGAATTATGTTATAAACTTATAGAAATATGTGATTGATGAGCTAAACTTTATTTAATTAAAAATTTGAATTTTTGGCAAAAAAAAAAAAAAAGAACAAGAATATAGACGAATGTCTACAATATATTGAATAGCATACTGCAACGGCTTTCAAGTGCAATTTAATGAAGTTTATTTCATTAAATTTACGTCTTCAAGTATAATTCAATAATATGTACATAAGATCCTTTTATGAAAATTGTAATTATAAGTGATTATATTTATTATAGTTTTTGTCTTATAAAAAATTTATGTCATTATATAATATGTTATTATTTTACTTTTAGTATATGTTTTTATGAATAACGAAAACAAATTATAGGACTTTGGATAGTAACTTATCTTTTTAATTTGATAGAAGATATTTTGTATAAATTATAGTGATAGATTGAGTCGTGAATTTATGGTATTATTGATGAGATGAATTTTGGATGTTAAATAAAAATTCTATAAAATTTTAAAATAAATTATGAATAACCTTACATGATAATGACTTCAACTCGAATTTTATAAAATGCATTCCAAACCCGATCACTCAGATCATCCGTAGCACGACTCCTATAATGGCTATGCTACGGTGCTACTAATAAATCTTCCCTCCAATCATTCATATCTAGAATGTCTGGTCCACCCGACATTCCACAGCCCACCGATCAAATTCAACTCCCACTACTCAAGTGTTGCCAATGGGATCTGCCTTCCACTGGGGCGTTTAGATCTCCCTCCCTCCTCCTGCCCTTCTGTTCTCCCCCATTTTAATGGAATCTTCCTTCTTTTCTTATTTCCTTTCTCATGTATTTTAATAGCAAATAATTAAATTACAATCATTATTATTTGGAATAAATAATTAACCCCACTTGTAATTCTCAATAATTATCAATATCTTCTTTCTTAGCCCTTATCATTAACCTTTCATTGTCAAAAGAAAGAGATTTTTTTTTTTAAAGGGAAAAAAAAACCAGAGATGATAAAAGGTATTGAAACTTTAAGTCGGAACATAACATAACATGTCTGAGAATCTTCTTCATTACCCGCCTTCTTCACCATCCTTAATCTTCCTTTGAAAAGGTCAGTTTTTTTAGAACAGCCTGTGTTTTAATTTCTCATAAATGCCTCCTTTCGTGTTGTTTTGTATTGAAATTCCTCATTTTGCTTATGGGTTGTTGCTAAATTGTTGTAAAGATTTAGCCTTCTGGTTAATTATTGCAATTCGTAATGAATTACGCCAGAATTTTGTTTGGAAAAAAAATTTGGGTCTTCGTTTTTGGCATTTTTGTGGTTTAGACACGGAATAACAGGTTGGCATTTATCATAGATGTGTTATGCATAATGATACCGTGAATGTTTTAATCTTATGTTATGTTTTGATTCATTTTGTTATTTTATGGGATTTTTTTTTCTTTTAAACATTTGATTAGTTTTTTCTTGTTGTATAGGCAAGCCATAATTTTATTGAATACGAGAGTCTAGAGCTCTCTAGGAATTTTACTTTGTAACTGAATTGTGATCCTTTTCAATTATTGGTTACATATGGAAGACAATGAATGAGCTGATATGTCTTTCGTGTGTTTGCAAAGATTGTTTCGATGAAAGTATATTTCTAGCCAATATATCTTTTTGAAAGTGCAAATGCCTCAAATTAAAGATGGCATGACATATGATCGGCTTGTAAACTTACAGTAAAGGGAGAGGATGAGAAGGATGTTGATACTCTAGAATCCGAGGAAGGTTAAAACTTGAGTTTGCTGTCATGAAGAGTTCTCAGGTAAATCCAATCTGATGGGGGATTGCTATGCTAAGTGTAGTTTTGTCAGCGAAAGCATATGAGAAACTTGAGAGGTGAAGGAGGAGTTTTAAGTGCTTTTCTTTTAAGATGAATAAATGAAGTATAGGAAATGCAAATTTAGTAGAGAAAGGAATAGAAATGAAGCCAAGGTGGCTGCTGGGAAATGGAATGGTATCGTGACAAATTCTTTAATTAGTTATTCTAACATTGTGTTTTAGTTTTATATGTGGGAGTTTATGGGGTTAGTTTGTATGGATAAACCAAAAGATGATGCAAGGGAGCTTCATTAGGCATCAAAGAGTATTTTGTATGGCTGTCAAAGTTGAAATATCCATGAGGAGGCAAACATGATGGATTGTCAGCATGTATGAAGATTGAAAATGGTTAATGCTTTTATACATGCAATAAGACAGAACAAGATGAAACTAAGTAAGCAGTTGGAGAAATTGGCAGCACAATGGGGATAAATGGAGGAAATTTAGGTAAAATTATATCGAACATATCAAAAGTCAGGCTCAATTACTAGAAGCTGAGATGCTATGATACTGTAATGTGTTTGAAGAGGGAGGATGGTGCAAGAAGACTTTCATCACAAGTGTCATTGAGTATCTATTTGGTTAATGTGGTGAGTCAGCTGTACTGTCCTGTTGCCCTGGCATTCACTGTGCTAAGCTGATCTAAGTTGGCCCTCAAAGAGCTTTTCATTACAATTGTCTGGTCATAGTTTTGCTTTTGCAGAGCCTGGAGATTTTGAAGTTTCCATTCTTTCTTGAGTGCATTAAATTTTGAGTTTGAGTTGGTTTCTTTGATATGTATGTAGGAAGGTGCGTAATCTGTGTCGTACATAGCCAAGGCAAGGTCAATAGTTTATATCTGGTTTTTATTCTTAATCTTCTCTTTATGAACAGGTATGGGTGCTTTGACACCTGGAAGAGATCATGGTGAAGTGCCTAGAGGGAATAAAGGATCTGTGTGTTTCTGTGGTAGGTTGTTGTGATTCTGACAAGCAACCTCAGGATTTTGAAAATCCAGAAGCTCTTGCAAGGGAGACTGTATGTATGTTTCTCTGTTGAGTTCAAGTTGTTTTGAGATGATGTCCTCAAAGTCTTTCTTCTTCTTCTTCTTCTTCATTTTTTTTTAAATGTTGCATAGCGAGTTTCTTGCTTGTTTCTATCTGTATTATCACTTGTGTATATATTCATTGCTGAAATGCAAATTTCAAAATTTCCTTTTCTTTCCATCTCATTTAAATGAAACCTTACATGGAATGTGATGTATATGGATGGAGTGATGGCAGCCTAACTATCTTTTCCCTTTGGGGGTGGGGGGCAGTGAATGTGGGACATTGAGTCTGGATTGTAGGTAGTCAAAATGCTTGAAGGCCCCAGTATTGCACCTTTCCCAAACTATTAAATGTTTGAGATATATCCTTTTAGATGTTTTCATAATTCCAGTTTAACCTCAACATCTGGTTAGCTAAATTCAGTTACCTAACATAGTGGATGTCACATTCAAATCCAATAGCAGACAGTTCTCTGTTTTGAGCTTGCTATGGCAGGATATGTTCCATCTTCTGGCTCGGTTTCTTTCTCTAGTGAGCATGTCTTATCTGAGTCTATCCCCTCCTTGCATGACAATTTTAAGAGGATATCACCATTAATCTTCCCAGTGGAACTTTAATGCTGTCCAAGGCCAATAAGAAGTCAGCTGGGTAGGCCCATGCTGTGCAACTGGCTAGTCTTTTAGGAAAGGGCATTATTCAAGAGAAGATTAATAGATATTCCAGGCCCGTGAAATCCTGAGTGCAGCAGTCTCTAGCTCTCCTTTCCTGGCTAGATGAAATTATATTAACTATATTTTATGCTTCTTTATTTAACAGCTGATGGAACCTGTTATTCAAGGAATCATCTTCTCATTAGTGACCTTGGTAAAAGTAGTAATTTCACTGTTATTCACTTTGTTACATGGCTTAGGGTGTCTTGGGTACGGGTTATTTTTTACTTGTAGCTAAAAAGATGAAAGAAAGACTAAATAGAAAAAGCTCAAGAATTGAGATCTACAGGAATTGTTTATCCACTTCAGCTCTTGCTTAAAAAATCCTTAATGCAGTTTAAGACTTGCTGCAGTTGTCAACTATAGGAAACATCGTGTATGTTCGGAAGTTGTTGCATTGGACTTTTGCCTAGGCAGTAAGCATTGTGCTCAAACATGCTGGACACATTTGTATTTGCAGAAAAGTTAGTTATTTAGTTAATATGTTGTTTTTTTTTTTTCTGGAAGATTACTCTTATCTGCTATCAGTTAGAAGGTTTATGTTTATCCGCTTAGATTAGATTCAATCTGATCTAATCTATTTTTCAGGGTACTATTCTTATCCATAGGATATGTCATGCCTATTGGTGATGTATTTAATTCCTTTGAATGTACAAAATGAATTAAGGGAGATTTTTCTTCCTAAAATTTGTTTCTTAATTCCTTTATGGTATCAGAGCTCCAGTCGATCCACTAATCAACCCGATTGCTCCAAACATGAGTGGGAAACCGGAGAACACTCCCAAACTCAAACTGAAGTTTGGTTCCCTCAATCACCCACCTCTACCTTGACAGAACACTCCCAAACTCAAACTGAAGTTTGGTTCCCTCAATCACCCACCTCTACCTGGACAGAATTTTAGAGCCATCGCGTCCGTAGGAGTAGACCAAAACACGTTATAGAATACCCAACACAAAATCAATGGAGCAAACTTCCACGACTAGTTCCAATTCGAGAAATTGGTTATTAGGGGGAAAGGGAAACTCGGATATGTGATCGGGTCAATTGCTGTTCTAGGCCATGAATCAGATGAGTATGGTGTATGGGAGGTCGAAAACTCCATGGCCATGGCTTGGTTGATAAATTCCATGGAACCCTGCATTGGTAGAACATACCTTTTCTATGAGATGGTGAAGGAAATCTGGGATAACGTCCAAGAGATCTACTCGGACATGGTTTTTTATGAGATAAACTGGAAATGTGCTAAAGACGGAACTCAATACAACAAATTATTAGAGAAGGATCGGATATTTGACTTCCTATATGGATTAAATCCTAAGCTTGATGAGGTGAGAGGGCGACTCATAGGGAAGCAACCCGTTCCAGGCCTCAAGGAAGCCTTCGCAGAGGTGAGGCGTGAGGAAAGTAAACGTCGGGTTATGATGACTATCGGACAATCAAACTTGAGTCAGCCTTGGTAACTAGGAACATAATAATAATTCCAAGCGCCTTTGCAAAGGAGAAATTGTGGTGTGATATTTGTAAAAAGACAAATCATTTTCGCAATATGTGTTGGAAGTTAAATGGGAAACCAGACCATTTAAAGTTCAAATGTCATAAGGAGATAACTAGTATGAAGGTAGCTCAGGTTGTGGAAACAAATGCACAAACTGCTAGAACAGAGGTGCAATCCAATGCTGGTGTGAATCTCATGCCGGAGCAACTTGCAGTGTTGCAACAGATCCTTGGGCAAACGAGAATTAATTCGGGTATCCCTAGTGAGTCATCTAACATTGCCACCGCTACTCAACACGGTAAGGTAAGTGTTTAAAGGCTTCCGAATGTCTAAAACATGATGGGTGGATCATTGATACAAGGGCATTCGATCATATGTGTAACTCAATACACTTCTTTGATGATTTGGTGGAAAGTAATAACCTTAGTAGGATTTTGGTAGCTAATAGTAAGAGTGCTACATCAAAAGGAAAAGGAACAATCTTGATCGGTAACTTGAAGTTAAAAGAAGTATTATTTGTACCTGAGTTGAGATATAACCTGTTGTTTGTAAGTAAGCTGACGAAGTATATGAATTGTTAAGTAACTTTCTTGCCATCATACTATATTATGCAGGGTCGAGCTTCGGGGAGGATAATTGGCAGTGTTGAGGAATTTGATGGACTTTATTATCTATCCAGAGCTCAGTTAAGGTCTAGTTTTGATTCCAAGTTTAGGTCTCTCTATTTTGTTAAAAATAAATCAGAAATTATGCTTTGGCATGAACATAGCGATATTTGGGATTTTGCTCGTATACTAATGTCCTCTGCACATAAATGGTTTGTCACATTCATAGAAGATCATAAATGAACCTGCTGGGTATATCTATTGAAGGAAAAATCTGAAATTTGTACCATGTTTAAGCAATTTCACAAACTAATTCTTACTGTCTTCAAAGCAAATATCCAGATATTTTGAACTGACAATGGGAGAGAATACCTCTCTACTGAGCTTAATAACTATCTCCTTGAACATGGAATTGTTCACTAGAACTCTTGTGTTTATACTCAACAAAATAGAATATCAGAACGGAGAAATTGACACTTGAAACAGCTAGGTCAATGATGTTTACAACTTCAGTACCTAACTAGTTTTGGGGGGATGTTGTATTGACAGTTGCATACCTTATTAACCGTATTCCATCTAGAACCCTCAAATTCCAAACGCTTGTAAGTGTTTTACTTGAATCTTATCCACATATTCACTTGTTGAATACACTTTCACCTCGAGTTTTTGGATGTATAGCTTTTATACTTAACAATTCACTCTATAAACAAAAACTTGAAGCTAAGGCTTTAAAGTAAATGTTTGCGGGGTACTCCCCTATGCAGAAGGTTTATAAGTGTTACCACTCCACCCCCCCCCCCCCCCCCCCCCCCCAACCGACAAAGCGCTTTATCATTACAACTGATATTATCTTCCTTGAAGAAGAACCATTCTACAACGCATCTTTTCAGGGGAAGACATCATTAGAAGAAGAGCAATGCTGTCTTCCATTGTTATTAAGTTTTGATCTCCATTGTCATTAGAAATGCATGGAAATTTATTATCTCCTACTAGATTGTCCCACTTGGAAAACTCAGCACCTGTATCTCCTTTGTCTATGTCCTTGGAGCTGCCCACTTCTGGGACAGTTGGATCAAGTGGTCCTGAGTCAAAACCTTCACCTCAAGAGTCACCACCAAAATCAGATTAGCGAGTAAGTCACCAGTCTTTGGGGCCACAATGCATTACTGATTATGTGGCAGATTGTAGTCCAGAACATCCTCAGCTCCGTGTTTATTCAAGAAGGCCAAAAGTTTCTCACCAAAGCTAAGTATCCAAGCCGCGGCAGTTGGTCCAGCAAGGTACGGAAGAGATATCAGTAGATGATGAGAAGGATCTACCTATAGCCTTGAGAAAGGAAAGAAGAACTTGTGCAAGATATCCTATTTCTAATTATGTGAATTATTCTAAACTCTCACCTCAGTTTAGAAGCTTTGTAGCTCGTGTAGATGAAGGGATGATTCCAAATAATATTCATGAAGCTTTGAAAAATCAGAACTGGAAGAAAGCTGTCCTTGAGGAAATGACGGCATTGCATAAAAATAATACCTAGGAGATAGTTGATCTACCAGTGGGTAAGAAGCCAGTTGGAAGTACATGGGTGTTAGCATCAAGCATAGAGCGGATGGAAGTATTGAGAGATATAAAGTAAGGTTAGTTGTTTAGGGATATATACAGACATATGGAATAGACTATGAAGAAACATTTGCACCAGTAGCAAAATTGAACTCCATCAGGTTTATCTTATCTCTAGTAGCTAATCATGATTGGCCTTTACGTCAATTGGATGTGAAGAATGCATTTCTGAATGGAGATTTAGAGGAAGAGATCTACATGCAACCTCCACCTAGATTTATGTTAGGATCAAATGAAGGCAAGGTATTTAAGCTGTACAAATCATTATATGGGTTGAAACAATCTCCTAGGGTATGGTTTAAGAGATTTAATGATACTATGATTTGCCTAAGGTATATATAAAGTCAAGCAGAGCACACTACGTTTGTGAAATTTAACAATGAGGGTCTAAAATCCATACTGATAGTTTATGTGGATGATATGATCCTTACTAGTGATGATCATAATGAAATGGTGAGATTGAAGAAAGAGATAAAGAAGGAATTTGAGATCAAAGAACTTGGTGAGTTGAAGTTTTTTTTGGGGATGGAAATTGCAAGAAGTTAAAATGGGATTGTTATTTGTTAGAGGAAATATATATTAGATCTATTAAAGGAGATTGGGAAATTAGGGTGCAAGCCTGTAAGCACTCCTTTCCCTCAAAACTGGAAGTGTTATGCACCTGAGAATGATACTCCTGTGGATAGAGGCCAATACCAACGACTAGTGGGTAGACTCATTTATCTATTTCTGACACGACTGGATCTAGCTCATTCAATTAGCTTAATCAGTCAAATGATGTATGCACCCACCAAACATCATCTAGATGGAGCAAATCATATTTTAAGATATTTAAAAGAAAATCCAGGAAAAGGATTGTTCTTCAAGAAGTTTCAAAAATAGGAACCTAGAAGTCTTTGTAGATGCAAATTGGGACGGAGACATAAAAAATGGGAAATCTACATTAGGTTTTTGCACTAAACTCTTGGGAAATTTGGTTACCTGGAGAAGTAAAAAACAATCTGTTGTAGCTAGAAGTAGTGATGAAGCAGAATACAGAGCGATTGCATAAGAGATTTGTGAGATTATTTGGATTCAAAGGTTGTTTCAAGACCTAAGAATGAAGGTGAACCAAGTAAATGTTTTCTGTGATAGCAAATCTGCTATTAGCATTGTTAAAAACCCTGTTCAACATGATCGAATGAAACATGTACGTCTTGATCAGGAAGTTGACATCTTTACAAAGTCATTATCCAAGTAGCTATTCAATGACATTATATGCAAGCTAGGAATGATAGATATCTATTCCTTAACTTGAGGGAGAGTGTAGAAAAGTTAGTTATTTAGTTAATATGCTGTTTTTTTTTTTTTTTTTTGTTTCAGAAGATTACTCTTATTAGCTATTAGCTAGGAGGTTTATGTTTACCTGTTTAGATTAGATTCAATCTGATCTAATATATTTTTTAGGGTACTATTCTTATCCATAGGATATATCATGCCTATTGGTGATGTATTTAATTCCTTCAAATGTACAAAATGAATTAAGAGAGATTTTTCTTCCTAAAATTCGTTTCTTAATTCCTTTAGTATTTAATTACACTTGTTTTCTTTCTTTATGATTTTTATGAGACAAATGTAGGAAGTGGGTGCTTCTATTAATCATGAATATTTTGATTTGATATTTCACAGTTAAAAAATTTAGAAGAAAAGTCAATAAGACAAATTTAGATGAGAATGTAATTTGATTTTCATATTCTCTAGTTAATCACCCTCATTACCAAGGAACTTATGTATATTTTTATCTCATATGCAGCACTTATGCATATTTTTATCTCATATGCAGCACTTATGCATACATGCTTGTATATAGCAGATAATGCTGTGTCTGATTATCTTTCTGTAGTTCATTGTAGATAGTAATACCTTTGCTAGAACAATATTTTGGTTACATAAGTCCCTTTTAGAAGAGAAATTATGCTGATTACATGTTTGTTCATTCATTTACCTTGTTAAGTTTTTTTTCTTCATGAATAATGTTCTTTGTCTAGATACCAGAGAGTTATTAATGTAAATAAGGGAACAAATATTTAATAATCATCCTATGCGCTAGCAAGAACCCATGGATTTTCTCTCTTTTTGAAGGTTTTGAATTTTCAATAGTGGCACATGACTGAATTTCTTTTTTACATTGTCTGAAGTAGGATCATGCTGTTTGATGATTTTCAATCATCTGTTTGCAAGCTTCTCATGGATGTTGTAACTTTGCTCCCTGGAATTTCACATCTGTCTTAGGAATCTAATCTGCACTATCCTGAACCCATGTTACCTTATTTTGTATGAAGTTGCATAATTGAGAGTCTGAAACCTCTGAACCTTCAAAAAGCAAGTGTTTGTATGTTCTCAACAATTTTTCTTTCAAATGCAGTTAGTGTCAGTGAAATAGAAGCACTATATGAACTTTTTAAAAAGATTAGCAGTGCAGTTATCGACGATGGACTAATCAATAAGGTACCTGCCGTTGCCTTTTGTGCATTACATTGTTTCTATTACAATGAACTACCTCCATTCTAATCTGAAACTTTTATCCTGAATGGTTTGTGAAGAGACTCGAATCTTCATCTTCTTCAATAGCTCTTCTTCATTAGCTATTGATGTCTTCCTGACCATTTTCTTCTAGGAGGAATTTCAGCTGGCATTGTTCAAAACAAGTAAGAAGGAGAGCTTGTTTGCAGATCGGGTATCCATTTAAAAGACAAACCTTTAGCTTTATCTATGTTAGCTCTTATGCTTTTGCTGTGTCTTTGTTGAGATAAAGTGCATTTTCTTACTGTAAAGTTGGTTGGATGGGCACATAATTGGTGTCATATCCTGTGACTTAGTGTCCTTTGCATGTGTGCACCATGCAGCGACAAATTGTGGGTGTGTGCCCAGAAATTTTATATAATATTCTTCTCTTTTATGCATCCAGTCATTTGTAACTCCCTTTTTGCAAGAGTCAACTAAATTTGATTCTTTGATTTTCCGATAATCAATTTTGTAGGTGTTTGATTTATTTGATAAAAAGCATAATGGGATGCTAGATTTTGAAGAATTTGCACGAGCCCTTTCCGTCTTTCATCCTAATGCCCCAATCGAAGATAAAATTGAATGTAGGTACTTCTATTCTTGTCCTCATTTCATGACGATTATTTGAGTTTTATATTGAACACTTGTAATAGCATAAGCTCTTTATTTGCACTCTTTTGTCTCTGCTTCTAACAAGATGTCATATTTGTCCCACAATTGGACTGTTTCTAGATATGGTTCATTTTCTTTGTTTGTTTCAGTTTCATTCCAACTGTATGATCTCAAGCAGCAAGGTTTCATAGAGAGGCAGGAGGTAAATAATCTGTATAATTCAAAACAAGTTAGTGCAGTTTGATTATAGTTGATAATTTATGGTTGTCATTCTACAGGGTTCTTTTCTTTCCTTATTCCTTCCATTTTAGGCAAATTGTAGACCCTTTCTTATGTTTTCTCAATGTGCATATTGCCCCATGTTAAAAAAAACATGCTTCAACACTGCTAAACTTCTGAGTGTGCATTTAGGCCGTTATTAACAGTTTTGCCCTTTTGTAAATTTATAAAAGAATAAAATAGTAATAAGTAGAAAGAATATTCATGAAAATTTAAATTACAAAAATTGTGGAAAAGTCCATGTATGGGCTTTCTTTTTTCTTTTCTTATTTATCTTCATTTTGAAAAGTGCAAACTATTAAACAGGGGGTAAGTGCATAATTTTAGAAGTTAAGAGGTGTGAGTGCACATTTTTGAAGAAAATGGGGCAGAGTGCATATTGAATAAACATAAAAGGGGCAGTCTGCCATTTACCCTTCTATTATTATGGTGCTCTGGTGATTCAAGAACGGAAAATGCTTGATTGTCTTCAATTGGGATGGGACATCTGTTTTTGGTGGGGTGTTCTAATTTCATCTGAGCTGAATTTGAATGAGTTGGAAGGGACCATTGAGATGCTTTTATGGTCTTGTTTTGCCAAAGATCAATGTGATTGCTGAGTTGCAATATGTGGCTGGTCATCTTAGACATTTGCTAATAAAATTTTATTTAGTTATTATTCTTCTATCCTTTGCTTTCAGTAAATTCTAGATTCACACCGACTAATCTAAAAGCTTAAGCTTGTTAGATCTAGTGTGGCTTAATATTTATTTGTTAACACTTTCTCTCACTTGTGGGCCTAGATTCACCACCAACTGATCTAAAAGCTTAAGCTTGTTAGATCTAATGTGGCTCTATATTTATTCATCAATACTTTCTCTTTCTTGTGGGCTAGACTTTGATTGAAGCACATCATATGAACCATGTAATTGAACAGGGAGAAATTAGTATGCAAGTGTTCGAACCGAGGATCACTTGCTCTAATACCATGATAAATTTTAGACTACAAGCAACTGATTTGAAAATTTAAGCTTGTTAGATTTAGTGTGTGGTTTTGTATTTATTGGTTAGCAAATTTATTTACAGTTATTGCAGCATAAGCATTGTTATTCTAGTCCTCCAACTAGAAAATTCGAATCTGTTTGTGCTTATTCGTTGGTTTGAATCATAATGGGCAAGAGGGGAAGTGTTGTTGGCATTTTCCCTTGCCCATTTCTCTTATTTGTGCAATTAATCACCCTGTATATCTCAACCATGCCTGGTCTGTATAATAGTTATTGTTTGAGAGCAAGGGTTCTGTCGTTTTCAAACTTCTTATTTTTCTTTGTTTTATCTTTGCCATCATATGAAGAGGATGACCAACAACTCTGTAAACAGGTTAAACAAATGGTGGTGGCTACGCTTGCTGAATCTGGTATGAATTTGTCAGATGATATTGTTGAGAGTATCATTGATAAGGTAATCCTTTCCTATGTCCTTATCAGCTGATAATTGCATCCTAGAATATATTTATGTTTCTTCCAAAGGACCCTTTTTTGGGGCTGACTTGTATGTTATCCACAAATTCGTGGGTTTGATGGACATTTGACATGATAGGATATAGGGGTAGGTATTGTTAACCGAAAACTGAAAATCTAAAACAACCAAAACCAAACCAAAAATAAATTTTGGCATTTCTTTTTCTGGATGGTTTTTGTTTGAAAAATTTTGAAATGAAATATTTGGTTTGGCGTCAGTTTGTGATATCTCTGAACTGAAAAAACCAAGTTGAACTGAAAGATTAACTTATGTATGATTTGTGTGTGTGTGTGTAACATATTTATAAAATATACACCTACTACATCTAAAATAGTATAACTTGTGACTTTCCTTTCTAAATTCAGACTTTTGAGGAAGCTGACACTAAGCATGATGGCAAGATTGATAAGGAAGAGTGGTGCAACCTTGTTCTTCGACATCCCTCTCTCTTGAAAAATATGACACTTCAATATCTACGGTGAGCCATCCATTTATTTAACCTAAAATTTAGATAATCAACTAACAGATTAAAGTTTAAGCCTATCAGATCTGTCGTGATTCTATATTTGTTAGTTAACACTTTTTCTCACTCGTGGGTTAAGATTTTAATTGAAATCCATCAAGTGTTTCACTTAATTCAGTAGAGGTGAAATGAGTGCATAGTTTTCAAACTCAGAATCTCCCATTTTGATAGCATAATAAAATTTTAGATCCGCAACTGGTTGATTTAAAACTTAAGTTTATTTGATCTAGTGTGGTTTTATATCTAATGGTTCCAAGGAATGTCTCACATGTCACATTCTAACGGTTCTCATTTAATTGCACAGGGACATCACAACAACATTCCCGAGTTTTGTTTTCCACTCCCAAGTTGATGATACCTGAACGATGCAGCATCAGCAGATTCGGAATTTCATGGCAAAAATTCTTTTCTCTCCTTATTTTTTCCCCTCCTTTGCAAGCTTTCCCTTCTTCCATTAATAGCCTTTTGGATGTTGGACAGAATTGTTAGCCTAAACATTGTGTATGGAAAGCATTCATTTTGAGAATTCGTGTGACAGTGTGGTGAATAGTGTTTTGTTTGTGCAGAGAATATATAGTGAAAAATCATTCAGTTGATGTAACCTGGTACTATTTTCCTTGATGCTGGTCTGCGTTCTGCTTCAGACCCCTCGATAATTGCCTAGCGGATCGTTCTATCTCACCTGGTATGAATAAGACTTGAAACTGATATTGCGGTTGTTATTGTGGTTCTACTGAAGCTCGTAAATCCACTTAATGCATATCAAACCTATGGGATCTTTGCTGAGTTTATTCATTATGAAATAATATCCAATTACAACATGAGAATAACGTGAAAGTTATTGGCTCTTTCTGGTGAACACGAATGAAGAGTTTGCATTGCGTACACATCAATGCTGCCTCAGGGGCAGGTAGAGAATCAGTGGACTGACTATTTTCAGGCACATGAACCTTCCTATTCGGGCTATAGCAGCTCATGCACCTGGGAATTCAACTCGTAATTTATCTTGCTGATTGACAAGAGAGGGGGAGCATCGTCATCTGAATCCTATGAAGGGTCTTGCTTGAGCAAGCTTTAGCCACCGGTGAACCTTAGAAATTATAATTAAGCCAACTTATTGTTGGCAAGATTTAAAATAAAAAGCTGTTCTCTGTCAAGCTATAGAATTAAATGAAAGTCGTGAATAGGAAGAATTTCTAACAATATTTCGTTACATATCCTATAAAACTTAAGGCCTCTCATATTAGTTAAAATTCCTTGGATGAGTTTCGATGCATGTAGCTTGTAAACCATTTAATGGGTTTTTTTTTTTTTTTTTTACTTTATTTATTTATATTTTTTTATGCATCGCAGCTAAAATTTATATTTAAGAAATCAACTAAATCGTATTTGTAATGGCTATTAAAAATTGGGAAAAATATAAGTTGGAGAATTAACGTTTGAGGTTAAGTTTAAATAGGAGATCAAAAAATAAATGGTTAAAATAGAATATTCATATTATTTTTAGTAGTTAAAATAGATGATTAATATTTTATTAAGTAATTTAGATAAATGATTCGTTACTATCCTGTAAATATGTTCAATAGTTCAAATTACTTTATGTAATGATGCTATAATAGGATTTCTTATTTGAATTATTTAATAGTATTGCTTTTTCATTTGAACCATTTTAACGTTCGATTATTTATTTAAACTTAATTCTAAATCTTAATCTCCTCGTTTGTAATTTTTCCTATTAAAAATTATATGAAAACCGTGAAACAAATGCACACTAAGATATTTCTTGTTTTCCTGGTATTTTTGCTCTTGTCATATCTCATCTTACATCACTTAATTAGTAGCTGTACTAATACGGATTGTAATTTGCTATTTGAAAGCAGCTTTTTCAATTGTGTTATTGATCGTAATCATACATTGAGGTACAGAGGACGATTGATAATTTATATATGAGGTCGTTTAATTTGCTTCTTGAAATATGATTTGTAGAGATACTATCGAGATACCATCTTTGAAACAACAAATATATCTATCTAAATTAATGCTTCCAGTGATAGTAGGATAGGATCATGTGGAGACATACCGTGGTGCCTATTGCCTACCATCATAGACTGCTTTCAAATTGCTAAAAGTTGCTTTGGCTTTGGCACACAATGACCAAAAAATGACACACCATGCCACAAGAAACAGAGAAAGATAAAGAAAAGCTGTGATTAGTGAGAAAGGCTTCACTGTATTACCACATTATATGAATTGACTACGGTGCACAATTATCAATAAAATTTTAATATGTGAAAATATAAATAAAAGTTTTTTAAAAAATACCTATTATGATTAATACATATTAAAAAATTATTGTTAATTATATGCCACTCATAAAAAATATATGGTATAGAAATCTTTTTCCTCATTAAGTCAGCTTTGGCTGCCAAGACTCGCTCATCGTTAACAGAGGTCCACGCAAAAGGACAATAAGCCGAAATTGCGAGTCAAGAACCATGGAAATTAGAAGTTAAGGTTCCATTTTCACGAAGAACTGATCATGTCCACTTCTGTCACATGAAGGGTTTGCAAATTCAGTATAAAAAAGGTCATATTGAATGGTAAATGCGTGCCATTTCCAAATTAAAGTCCAGTTCTCGAGCTTTTGCCAATCGAATAGAGAAGGAAAAAAATGGCAATCGGCAAAAGCTTGATAGTGATTGGAGCAACTTGGCTCCTGGTACTGGCATTTCTTGTCCTAAGCTCACATGTAACTGAAGCAGTTGGGCTGCACGCAGTGAAGCATGCTGGTAAAAGCTTTTGTAAAATATGGTCTTTCGTCGCTGCAAAGGATCAGTTCAAACATATACATATGAATCTGCAGTTGCCCTTTGTTTCGGAGCTCTTGTATCGGAACTATGCTAGAGCGCTTCTAAGAATATAGTTGCGGAAACTAGTAATTGAAAATGATTTGCATTGTTTGAGCCAATTGGCTAATTAGCGAATGTTTGAAATATGAAGATATAAGGGCTACATAGGATATCAGAGATCTAGAGCCTGAGTGCATTAAGCCTGTTATAAGCACTAGAAACACTAGCAACTATATTTGCTAATGTAGCTTATGGCACCAATAAGTAACACAATAAGATTATATGACAGCGGAGAAAGCTACTTTTTCACTCTTTCATATACCGGAGATTTCACATGGAAAAGAAAATGTTTCATACTAATGGATTTTGCGTCCACAATCATGCGTTCTAAAGATCGGAACCCAAGGGAATGTCTGAAATGCAATCATCATATGACATTTTTTCACCGCTATCATCGCTGCAAGCTACATTTTCAAGACAGCTCTTTTAATTTGCAATTTGTACCGTCGCTTTAAACCCAATGTCTTCTTTTCCTAGAGGTGCTTCTTATTATTATTACTACTACTGCTATTATTATCTTTTTCATTATTTGCAGGTTGTCGGTGCTGTACTTTTGTATGGAGAGGAGCTCTGATTCAATGTGGGAAAGTTTGCTGTGTCGATGGGTGTTGCAGCCAGCCATGATGCTTAGAACAATTTTCTTTTAAGAATTGCTGACCCCATACCATCATATTTGTATTAACAAATGATGAAGGTTATTTAGGTGGTCAATGATGAGAATAAAAAAATAAGGGTGACTAGTTGTTTTCCGTCATGAGGGCTTACCTCTCGTATTTTTCTTTGTTAACTGACCTGTCCATCTTATCTTTTGCCTCTCGTGTCCTTGTCTTTGTTAAGTGACCTGTACATCTTATCTTTTACCTCTCGTGTCTTTGTCTTTGTTAAGTGACCTATATACATCTTATCTTTTGCGGATACTTGAGTTCATATATGACAAGAATGAAAACTGATAATCTTCACCCTTGTCTTTCTGATAGTGTTCTAGATTAATATCTTTGCTTAATTCTCTATCGTACTTACATTTTGTCAAAGAAGTTTTCTAATATAGGTTTAACAATTTTTTAAATACCAACTAGATACAATACATTTTATGAGGAGAGATAATGGGTCCTACTCCATTCAAGTGGAGCAGTGATCACACCATTAGGCTTTGAGTACCTTTGTTAATAATTACAATGAAGAGGACATATGTTTGCTTTCATGTAAAGATAGGTGAGTTATGTTCGATGTCAAACAAAACCTTGCTCAAAGACTTATTCCTGAAGAATTAGATGAAAGAACAAAGAAAAATTATACGTTTCTAGTGTGATGAAGTCCTTAGGATAGGGCATAGATGTAAATAAAGGAGATTAAGCATGTTGGTATAGAGAATAACGGGGTTAGAAGGAATGTTGAGGCTGAAGGTGATGATGAGCAAGTGTAGGAGCAAGAATTATCAAAATTGAAGCTATGCACCTTAAGAACATTGACGGGCAATTTTTAGTAGCATGAGGATAAATGGTCACTACTAAAAATGTGAGTTGAGTGTTTAATTGATATTGGTAATTCATTAAATTTTGTAGATCTATGTTTGGCCAAAGGGTTGAAGTGTATGCTAGAGACTATAATTCCACTTACAATCATACCGGCTCATGGCTTTACTCTAGTTTGTATTTAAAAAATTCTTTACTTTTTATGGGAAATGCAAGGTGGAACATTTTTTCTAATGTATACATGCTATCTCTATCTGATAGTGACTTGGTCTTGAGGTACCTTGGCTTTCTGGTTTAGGGACAATACATTGGAGCTTCAATTGATGGTGATGGAGTGGCTTTTTGTTGAAAGGTTTACTTGGAAGGGTTCAAGTTTAAGACACTCTCTAAAATACTTAACATGGTAACGATTTACTTGTGTGGTGTTGGGTCATTAGTTGTAGTAAGATGGAAGAAGTTAGGGAAGTAAAATGGGGGTTGAGTCTTGGGATATTGGATTTGATATAAGAATACTATGAATTGTTTGAAGAGCCTAATTCACTACCCCCTAAGTGTGCTTTTAATCATTGGGTGTATTTACAAGAACAAATGAACCTTGTCAATTCAATTCCATATAGGTAATCATCAACTCAAAAATGTATACTAGATGATGCAGTAAAAGTGATGCAAAAAATGGCATGTTATGACCAAGTCATAGCCCCTTTTCATCTCATACAATGTTAGTTAAGAAAAAGATAATACATGGAGAGTGTATGTCGACCATAGAGGGAAATTGCTATTAAGGATAGATATTGCAATCCCCTTGTTGGAGATTCATTTGATAGATTGTTCGGGTCATACTATTTTGGCAAGTTAGACCTAAGGTTAGGATACCATCAAATTCATACACATCCTAGTGATGTGTAAAAGATGACCTTTAAGAACCATGAAGGACACTATAAGTTTTTAATTATGCCATTGACTTAACTAATCCTCTAACAACATTCTAATGGTTGACAAATAAGATTTTTGAAACCTATTCGAAGAAGCTCCTACTTGTGTTCTTTGATAGCAAACTAGTTTATAGCATTGGCATGGGAAACATGAAGGGCATTTGAAGATTATTTTTGAGACCATGAGGAAAGAGATGCTTTATTTTTTTAAGAAGAAAAAAAAGAAAATGTGTGTTTGAAGCTACTAAAATAGGGTACCTTAGCTATGTTATTGGTTATGATGGGGTGGTTATCAATCCAAAGAAGATTGAAGTGATCCTAAACTAGCCCGATTCAAAGATGTTCAAGCAATTTAGGGTTTTTTTGGGCTTTACTGGATAATATAGGAGATTTATATTAAGGCATGGTGCTTTGACAAACACCTGACACAACTATTATGGAAGGACTAATTTTCATGGAGTATAGAAGCCACAAAGGCTTCAAAGAGCATAAAATGGAACTTACTCAGTCCTTTGTACTAAAGTTTCCCAATTACTCAAAACCCTTTGTGATTGAGGTGATGCTAGTGGAGTGCGCATTGGAGTTGTGCTTACATAAGAAGGGCTATTTGAGTAAGGTTCTTTGCCCAAAGTAATAAGGGCTTTTAGTTCGTGAGAAATAGATGTTGGTTGATGCACTCGAATTTAACTAATCGTTTTAAGTTTTAAATTTATAACCAATAAAATCTACTATTGAGCTAAGCAGTGTATCTATTGATTATAGTATAGATTTAACAGGTATCGTCCTTTAGGATCTAGAAAACAAGTACTAGTATTACCTTTCTCTATTATCTAGTCTAATTTGGAAATTATGAATTAAAATAATAATTAACAAATCCTAACAACCTTAGAATTAAATGATATTGTCAAAAAATATATATATTCAATCACAAAATATACCCCTCATCTTGTTCCACCCTAACTCTTAAAATCTCAAAATAAGATATCGATTAACGAATTAATTTACACTTTGCATTGTAAGAATTCTCAAGTAAAATCAATTACTTTCTCGAGTTAATCAATTCTTAATCATGCACGAGATAATGGAGACCTCTCCCTCACTACCATCATGCAAGATCTCGTTAAGTTCACAAATTCTTATTAATTGTAGAAAATCAATGTTTTCTTACCTCTAGGCAAAATATGTAATCTTTCTATTCATGAAGATCTAATTTACTAGACGAAACCTCTTTCAATCTAATAAAAATTAGACTTGTAATCAATTCGCATGCATAAATTAATCACAAGAACAATGAAAACACATGAATAGATACAAAGATATAAACAATTCATTAATCAATCAATGCTTTAGCACATGAGTTAGGGTTTCACAAGATGAAAAATATAAATAATTACTTCTCCATGGAGTTTTCAATAAAAACGGAGAATCTAGAGAAGTAAAATTGATTCATGATTGAAAGAGTAATCCCCTGTGTTATTTTGTGATCTCTAATGATGTTAAGATAATTCTCCTCTTGAAGTTCGTAATAATGCTCCCCTAGGGTTTTTAGAATGAAGCTAGAAGAAAAAAAGTCCTCTAAAAAATAAAACAAGGTGTCTATTTATAGTTATGCGAAAACAGGGTTTAGCATGGATGTCAGCACGGCCATGCTCGAGGCCATGCTGACTTCGAAACACGTTATCTTCACTACCCAGTTTAGCATGGCCCCCAACACGGCTGTGTTCAGGGTAGGGCTGAAAAAAACAAACTTGTATTCTCATTATTGACAACAACACAGGTTGTGCTGAAATTGGGGCACACTTTGGTATAGCTACTGGTCATTTTTTGCATCTAGCACTGGCATCTACATGGGTTGTGCTGAACTAAAAATCAAATTTCTTCATTTTTCTCCAAATTTTACCTCGCCTTTGATCATATCATCCTTAAATCTTTCTTTTGTCTCCATTGAAGCCTGGAATTAAAATATAATCATATAAGTACCCTTTTCTTCACAAATCACATGAAATCCATATAAAATTGTAACTAATAAGCATTAGAATTAAAGGTCTTCCAATGCTTATCATTAGCTCTTGCTTATGCAATTACTTAAGCAAAGATTGTAACCTTTGGTCAACATAAGTGGCTCACTAAATTACGTAGGCTATGGGGTTAAGAAATATAATATAAAAGTGGGTACACTAATGTGGCCGTTGATGCTTTGTCTAGGGTAAAGGACTACAAGTTGAATGTTGTTTCAACTACTGTCACAACTTCATAAATAATGGAGAAGATAACTAAGAGTGTACAGGGTAGTAGGGAATGCACATAAGTGATCACTAAACTAACAAAAGGGAGGTTAATGGTCATTTCACATGGGATAATAGAGTGTTAAGGAGGAAAGGCAAGATTGCTGTGGGTCCTAGTTTGGAATTATAAAGGAAGTTGTTGGAATTTTACCACGATGAAGTGTTAAGAGGACATTTAGGAAATTAAGTCACTTATGAGAAGATAAGGTCAATATTCTATTGGTTGGGTTTAAAATCAAATGTGAGGCAATATGTGAAGGAGGTATGGTGTTTGTTAACATCACAAGTTTGATAATGTTTCTAATCTAAGGCTATCTATACTCAAGTAGTGTTGGTGTAAAGTGCATATAGACTTCCCTCTCATGGGATGGAAATCATTATTGTGGTAGTAGTTAGGTTAAGTAAATATGCAAAGTTTATGGGGTTGGCACATCCTTACGTAACTTTACAAGTTGCTTAAGCCTATCTAAACAATGTATATGTGCTACATGGATTACTAAAAGAAATTGTGAGTGATAGGGAGCCTATCTTTTTGAGATCGTTTTAGAAGGAAGTTTTTTATTTGCAAGGGGTTGAGTTGAAACTCTCTAAGGTCTATCATCGCCAAGCTAATAGTTAGTTAGAAGTGGTGAACATATGTGTAGAGAACTAACTTAGGTGCATGACAACGAAATGCCCACAAACATGGAGTAGGTAATTTATCACTAGTAGAATGGCGATATAACACAATATGTCATATTAGTGACAAAATACTTCTTTTGGATTTTTTTATGGTTATGCTCCACTAGTGCACTTATGTTTGAAGTGATTCAAGTAATGAAGTAGTAAACATTATGTTATGTGATAGGAAAATGCACTCAAAGTGCTCAGATTTCACCTAAAGTATGCTCAAAATAGGAAGAAATAGTTATCAAACAAGAGAAGAAGTGAACATACCTTTGATATTGGGGACATGGTGTTGCTAAAGCTTTAACCAAACAAATAGGTCGGCCTTAGAAAACATAGAATTGAGTAATTAGCAGCCAAGTTTTATGGCTCCTACAAGATGTAATAGATAAGGTTGGTATAGTGCTTTCCATTTAGATATGCTTCTAGGGACATTAATACACCCCACCTTTCACGTTTCTTAGCTAAAGAGGTATGTGAGGTCAAGTTAGGGTAACAGTTAGTAACTTACTAGATGTAAGGGAGGATGAACCCTAAGAGCTAGAAGCAATTTTGGAATGAAAGATGGTTAAGTATTGGAAGGTGGTTGACACTTTGGTGTTAGTTCATTAGAAGGGAAGGTTACCATCAAATGCTACTTAGGAGTTTTACTCTAACCTAAGCTTGAGATCACTTAACTTACCCTTAGGGTAAAGGTCTTTCAAAGAGAGGGAGATAAAGTGGGAAAATGCATCTAGTTAAGGTTTTTTGAGGAATTAAGAAGAAAGGAAAAAGGATTAGGGCTTTCATGGTGAATAGGGAGGGAGAAAGAAGGTTCTTGAAGAATATACACATGAGTTTGATGTTAACGAGATTATCTTCAACACTTATGTTCCAATATGTGTTGACAATAGGGAGGTTGAGATTAGGCTAAGAGATGGGCTTTAGCCTATCATTTGAGTTTGTTTAGACTAACTTATTCCACTATTGCATTTTAGCTATCATGCAAATATTTGTCCATAACACTTACAATATAGACCATGTAATTGATGGTAGTAAATTAGTGATAGTATAACTAATTGAAGATAATGTGTACACACTCATATACACCCATATGTAGTTAGTTAGGGAAGATTCCACTATATTTTTCATTACAAATATATGTTGTCATTAATATAAAAGAAAAAAGAATTGAAAATATAAAAATATTTTACTCCCCAAACTTAGCTTGTATTCGAGCTACCTATTAGCAATTACATTCAATGCTTCATTCCTTCTTGTTCATTGAATTACACCTTTGTTTTGTATGTTTTGAGTGATGAGTCACATATTCTAAGTAAAAGTCACCGTTGGCTTGTACCACTAAAAAATGTTTATGCTCTATTCACACTTGCAAGCAATTACATAATTATCTAGTAGGAATTTGTTGATAAAATATTGATTTCTTAAGATATGTGATATTAAAATTGATGCTTTGACTTAATGATATAGAAAATAATAAGAATTGGAGAAAAGGAAAGCTACAATGTCATACTAAGCAAAATAGTGATCAAAATTTTCTTAAATTCTAAAGTATTTAAGGAGGGAAAATAATATGCATTTACAGTTTAAATATGAAAACATTGACATAAATGAAACTCAAAACAAAAGAAAAATTGGATTTTAATAGTTTTATTTTAGGCTTGGATCCTTTTTTGTGAAGGAATGAAAATGGGCTAGCTATAGGAAAATCATTGTTATACTATTAAAGGAGAACAAGTAAAGGAGCAAGATATTTGTTGAGTAGACAATCTAAAAGAATTTGTAACAATTAAGACTTTATTTAGTTCAAATTACTATTTCCCATTTATTTCATAAAGGGGCCTACTGATATTAAAAAGTTAATGGTGGGGGACCCTATAAATGGTTATTTAGTGAACATATTCCTTAACCACCCCTTCTTCTCCTCTTGATTTTCCTTGATATCCTCTTCTTCATCCTATTTTCTTTGCATGACCCTCACTATGCATGAACCACAACCATACACAACCACCTTGGACCAAACCATAGGCATAACTACTAGACATAACCACTACAAACACATACCCATGCACAAACCATGTGCATGGCTCCCCTATATCCACACATGAACCATGCACCAAACCCACCATTCGAGTTGTCTCAGATCGACCATTGTACTTACCATGGATTAGACCTACTGTAGGTGTAACAAAACCGCCATCATGAAGCATTCTTACATATCTTCATAATCATTGATTGTAAGCATATTCTCTCTCTTTGTTCTTATTGTTTTATGAGATTGTAAGAAAAAAGGCCATAACATGGGATTATGGTGGTGGCTAGGATTTAGCTAATGGTCATAGTGGTGGCTAAGGTAGGAAGGTGCTAGTATCTCAATTTCATTTTAGAAAGAAGGGGTTATTTTAGTCATTTTACTTTTATTCTAAGTCTAGACCATATAGTATATTTTAATCAAACTAAACAAGGTAATTGGCTATCACTTGCCTATTCAATTCTTAAGAAATAGGAACGGAATGAAGGTTTTATTCCATTCAGTGCAATGAGCTTGCTATAGGTGTTTAAATGTGACTTTAAGCTTACATATTGATACTAATTAAAAGATTCTCTATACTCTTTTACTTTATAGTTTATGTTAATATTTTTGCTAGTTAAAAATAAAATCTTGCAAGTTGATTTTTCTTTTTGTGTAATCTAACTATTAGTTAAATTTCATTGAATTGATACGGAGCAAATAAAGAAAATAGATAAGTAAACTTGATGTCATTTATGTTTGTGATAAGTCTTTTAAATTTTGTTGATTGACTCATTTAAGTTCTCTAAATTTTTATTAAGATTCAATCTAATCCTTTATATTTCAAGCCACTAATTTTAAGTTCTTTATGTATTTGTTAATGCACCAATTAGAGAGGTTAAAATACAAACATATTAAAATAGGCTAGTCTCAAGCCATAATATATGGTTTCATGGAATTATATGATTTTCTTGATCCTTACATACATGGATACTAAATACCTATAGGGAGACGCATTATAGAAACTGTATGCTTTTAGTCATAATCTTATTAAATATGAGAGTGTGCATTTTGGTTCAAACTAATACAAATTTATTGCCCTTGGTTGATTACAATACGTGTAATACAAATAATCTATGCATCTTCACTAAGAAAACCTTTAGGCTTGTTATTAGGAACTTGTTCTTCTTTGTCACCATAATAAGTACTAAAGAGAAAAAAATTGATAATTTGGGATGATTTAGGTGAATTGGTGGGATTAGGATAGGGTTTATTAAGAATGGCTTGTCTTATCTTTATCTTTCTCAATATGCTTTTGTATTAATAGATCTCCTAAAAGGCTATTAGTTTAGATTTTTTTTGGAAGCTCATTAGTGACTCCAAAAACCTTATTCATCTTGTCCATTAATGTAGTTGTAAAGTCCTAAAAATTTCAAAAAGCTATATGAACATTCATAGAAAATAAATAGAATAATAAATATTATTTTATTTTGTGATAATAATTGATTTTAAAAATTTAAACAATTAGAAGAATAAATTCTCCAAAATGTAATTTTCAAACAATATTAGGTTAAATAATGAAATTACCTTAAATTATAGATATAGGAATTTTAAATGAAAATTTAGAGTAAATATTTATATTTGGGATAATTAGATTAGCTTAGATGTAAACTTTCGTAATAAATTGCTAAAAATATAAAGTTTAAAGATATTTTTTACGCGAGAAGAATATTGGAATAAAGACATTATAATACAAAATATAATATATGTAATAATATATATATATATATATATATATATATATATATATACACACAGCTGTAAGTAAAAAAAAAAAATCTGGAATAAGATTTTTTGGACGGCTGCATGTCCCGTCCTTTCCATGGCAGGCATAGCTGCACAGCAGCATCAATCTACAACTGTCTGCATCTCGTCTCTCTCCCTCTTGCTTTTCTTTTCTTTCTCCTTCTTCTTCCCTGCTTCCTCCATTCCTCTTCTTCTCCTTCGTTCTTTTTTTTTTCCTCTAGCTTGGCGTCTTCTTCCCCCGCCCTTCCCTTGTCTCGCATTTCCCCTTCCTTCGTTCTTCTTCCTTGTCGTTTTCGTATTCCCTTGATGTGGTGCCGTCTCCCCTTCATCACTCTCTCCATCATACCCTCTTCCCACTCCCACTCTAACTCAATGGTAGCTGCAACAACAATGGCAACAATGATGAACAGCAGCAACGGCGGCCCCAACCGCGGGGACGGTAATGACCATAACGACGACAGTAATGATAGCAACAACAACAACAACTGACGACCATCTAACGATGGTAGTAGTGACGACAACCACAACCGCAACAACCGTAACGGTAGCAGCAACAACAATCCCTACAGCAACTGCAACGGCGATCCCAACAACAGTAGCAACGATGACAACATCCACAAAAATAGCAGCAGCAACGACGACCATAATGACGGTAATGACGACAACAACGTCCAAGCCTCCATGGTGATCTGGTCTCTAGCATAAGTAGATGACGGACCGGTGGAGGAGGGAGGGTTATGAGGTGCAGTGATGTGTTTGTATGTGTGTGAGGTAGAGGAGCCACCCTATTGCAACCGTGTGTGTGTATGTGAAGAGGAAAAAGGAGCTGGTAGGAGAAAGAAGGAAAAGAATGAGAAAGTAAATGTAGGGGAATGTGTGGTGTATGTGGAGATGGGTATATGTGACAGTGGGTGGTGTGCGTGTAAGGATGTGTGTGTAGTGGTGTGTGGGATGTAGGAGGATATACGTTTGCGTATGTGTGATGATGCGTGGTGTATGTGTGGGAAAGGAAGAGGTGAGTGTGTAGTATGTGTGAGTATGTATGTAAGCGCATTGAAATGGTGTGTGGTGCGGTATGTGTATGTGGTGTGTGTGGCATGTGTGTGTATATGGGTGTGTGGTGTATGCGAAGTGTATGTGTATGGGATGATATGTGGTGTGTGCGAGAGGGGTGTATGCATATGGATGGTGTGTGGTAAGTGCGGTTTGTGTATGTGTGTGTGTGTGTGGATGTCATGTGGCGTGTGAGGGTATGTATGTGTATAGAAGGTGTGGGATGTATGGAGTATGTGTATAGGTGTATAGAAGGTGTGGGGTGTGTGGTACTAGTGTGTATATGGATGGTGTGTGGAGTATATAGCATGTGTGTATATGTATATGGAAGGAGTGATGTGTGTGGTTAGGTATGTATGTGTGTGAAATGGTGTATGGTGTATGGACATGTGTGTGTAAGTATGGAAGTTGAGGATGGTGTATGTGGGATATGTATGTATGAGTATGAGATGATGTGTGGTGTGTAAACATGTGTGTGTGGGTATGGAAGGTGAATATAGTGTGTGCGAAGTATGTGGGTGCAGGTGTATTGGTGGTGTAAGGTGTATGTGGAGTATGTGTGTAAGTGTATGAGATGGCTTGTGGTGTGGGTACGTATATATGTGTAAGAGATGGTATGCGGTGTGGGTATGTGAGTATGTATATGGAAGGTGTGTAATGTGTGTAGAGTATGAGGGTAAGTATGTATTGGGGGTGTGAGGTGTATGTAGAGCATGTGTGTATGTGTACGTATTTGGAGTGTGAGGTGCATGTGGGGTATGTGTGTATATATGTGTTGGTAGTGTGAGAAGTGAATGAAGTGTGTGTGTATATAGGCACTAGTGGTGTGTCTGTGTGTGGACTTGAGGAGAAAGGGCAATAATGAAGTGCAGTTGCATGTGCATGTAATTAGGTGTGTGGTATGATTGTGTGTATGTACGTACTGGTGCGTGTGTGGTGTGTGGAGTGTGCATGTATATAGATAGGAGTATGTTGGTGTGTGGGAATGACTGGTGTATGTATGGTGATGGAAGCGTGAGTGAGGATAGAGATCGATAGAGAGGATGGGAAACCTTATAGGTGGAGATGTTAACAAAGGAAAGAAGAAAGAATGGAAAGGTGAAACCGAGGAGGAAGAGGGAATTGCGTGAAGGAGATGAGTGTGTCTTTGTGTGAAAGTAAACGGGAAGAAGAGAGTTTATATTGGTGTAGATGGTGAAGCGAATGATTCAAGCAACGTCCAAGATGATGGCCCGATGGATATTTGGAATGAAATGGATTTCATAATGGAATGTTCAAAGGATATCGAGGAAGATCATTCTTGGCCACATACCTTAATGCAAGACCTTTAGTTGTCCTTTCTAAGGGTATCTTGCATACATGGAAGAAGAAATTCCAAATTTGGCAGATAGAAGACATTCCATTGCTCGACTTCTACATAAGGAAAGTAGACAGTCGATTACAGCAACTTGGGATATTGGAAGCAATGATTCGTAGGAAGATCATTCCTTTTGGAACCCTGTATTAGAATCACGTTGAAGAAGTGTTCAACGTTTAAATCTTGTTTGCCCAAAGTTCCTTAAGGAGGAGACTTTACGCTTTGACATCAAACACAAGATGAGTAGAGTACACAAATTAGGAGTTGGAAGGCTACTAAAGTTAAGTGGAGATGCGACTTTCTATGATTGGGTTGAGGAAGCATTGTAGAAAGACACTGATTTCAAGAGGAACGCAAAGGGGTTACCCATTGGAATCGCTTGACTCTAGCTAGGACTACAACGACCCTAAGCAAGTGAGTGGGAAACTTAATGATATGCTATTATGTTATGTTGTACGCTAATTTGCTATGTATGTGAAATTGCTGTTTGTTGTATTTGCAATTGATGTGATTATTGCTAAGTTGAGTCATAGTAGGGATTGATGAGTTAGGGAAAAAGTCATAAAGAATATAGTGGATGGTATGGACTGAGGGTTTAGATGTCGTTACCTTAACAATAGCACTTAGCACCATATTGCTAATGCTATTACCACAAGCTTAACCCATGATTTAAAATTGTTTTCTTCCAAATCAAACTAGAACATAAAAACCTAGTTTTTCCTTTTAGAGCTACTGAGCAAGTGTGCTTAGTTGGAATAGGGTCTATAGATGTCATTATGTATACATGTCAGAGTCGGTTCCTGAATGTGTACATATACCTAGGAAAACTTAATTTCCTATTATATCTACACAATACACTCATGAACCTAATCATATAAATCACGAGTGAAATCTTGTTTTTATATCTCAAAGATTATATTTTCTTGCCCTCATAAGTACGTAATGGAAGGTGTCTAGTGAATTGTCCTTAATTAAAGATGTGTCATGGACATATATATATGTGTATATATACATATATATATATTATACACAAATGTCTTGAGGACATCAAAAGGAAAATACGAGACGACTTTGTTGGCTCTTGAAAATGTGAATAATAGAGCACTTGAGAAGTGTGATGACACGGAGGTGTCAGATAGGATGATTGTAAATCAACCCCGATTGGTTGGTTTGACATTTAAGACAAATGATACAAAGGTGTCAGATATGATGATTGTATATCAACCTCAAGTGGTTGGTTTGACATTTAAAAGAAATGGCATAGAGAGGTGCTGAATTAATTTAATTTGTTGTAAAACTGGATAAGTCTATGTCCACGGAGTCTAGGATCAGTGTTTGTCTTGAGTGATAAGAAAGGCATGATCTTTGTTGTTGTGGTAAGTGTGAGATGAAATGCTTGATAGTTGCTTCATTGACTTGAATGAGAATTGATTGTGATTGTATATGTTGTTTGATCACTTTAAATCAATTAATTAAGGAAGTTGACCTGAATAAAATTAGACATGCATTTCCACGAGACATTGCATGAGATTGAAGGCCATCACTGCTACAGGATGCGTCGGAAGTGATCAAGAGGATCGCTGTTCCGCCAAGTGCGAACTAAGTGATTAGGGGATTATCACACCTTGACGATTCTGAGTCTGGCCTGTCCTTGAGGGTTTTGCTCCATCTGGTGCAGAGAGGCATGAGAGCGTTTACTGTTGAGTTAAGAAAATATCATAATTAACAAAGTGATAAGATAAATAAATCGGGTAATGACCTAGGCATTGATGGTGGCTTTGGAATCCCCAACCCAAGGTCAAAGGGGGGGGGCGTAAACCCTAGACTTCACGTCAGTTACCGAAAGACCACGTGAGATGCTGCAGTTATATGGTTGCTCATGCATAGCATATGTTTGATAACTTGATTTGAATTTGCTTGTGTGTATATAGTATTGAAAGTGTTACCATCTCATTCACTGAGCCATAGTGTGCTCACCCCCTCACAGACTCTGTTACAGGTAGCGATTACGAAAGCTCGCAATGAGATAAGGTGTGAAGTGTTGAGAGTTTTGGAAGACCTAAACAACAAAGTAAGAATTGTGAAGGATAGATTTACTTAGATGAAATGTTAGGACCCCTATGTAAATAGAATTTGAAATTGAGAAACCTAGGATTTATCCTATTTTATTGATTGGTAGGGGATACCGATTCTCTACGATCATAGTTGACCGTGGGATACGAGATCCATAGTTATATTTTAATATCTAATTATATATAATATGATTAGTTGTAAATGTAATTATTTATTTACAGTCTTACAATCTTTGACTCGTAAGACGATCATCATGTAACGGGTGCACACGTGCCATGATGATTTTAGTGGAGACTTTTAGGCCCCCTTTCAGGGTGTAACAGTGGTGGTTGTTGCTTGCTAAACTTTATAAATATCACCTAACTCTTCTCTCAAAGAGATCTAAAATTTTAAAAATGTGATCATATTGAAGGATGATCTGACCTACATCTAAGTTGTCATTGCTTTTGACATCAATCACTATAAAATTGAAGCATTTTTGTTCTTCCATTTGTCACACTAGTGTGCAAGCTAAGATCGCTTATTCCCCCCTTTTTTATCCCTCTTTATCTCATCCTATTTGAAGTGTCATTGCAAGTGCAATGCTCATTCTCTTACACATGATGTGCATGACTTATGTTGTATACATGTGACACTCATATAATGAATCTCGACATCTATATTTTTGTGACTTCATTGGGAAAGAGAAGTGACTGTGCACTAGTGGGACCTTTAAGAAAAAAAAAGACAAGTGGCCAAGCTGAAGGTGGTTCTCAATAGCTTGAAACTAACTTCGAAGTCTTCAAGTCAAATGCATCATTACAAGGAAACTATACTAAAGATAACCTTCACTTAACCTGAGAAGGCCCTCATGATGTTATACAGATGCTATAAGCCATGTAAGAGAATACACAAGCCTTGAATCAAGCTCTCATACTATTTAACTTACTCATTCTTATGATGGTTGCTATTGTTACTACACAACAAATTACTAATCTGTCAATACCTTCCATTGCTACACAATAGAACATTGGCCCACCCATTTAACTATTACCAAATGAAATATGTAAAGATATTATAAAGCTAAGTCACAAAAGATATAAGATTCACTAGTGATGATAAGTAATTATCCATTGAGATTAGAAGAAAAAACACATAGAAACTATTGTTTGAATAAGATGCTATATATGGTGATCATGATTAGATACAGCGATAACATCGATTGATAGAGATAGATGAATGCATAGAGAATGAAGGAATAAGGCCTTGACACATACTTCATTATTAGGAAGTAATATAGACATGAAGGAAGGAAATAATAATGAAAAAAAAAGATATCATCTCGAAAAGTAAATTTAAGGCAAAAAGGAAGTGTTAAGAAAAAAGAACTCAATTAATATACATATAACTCATGCTTTTAGGTCTTGTACATTAATATAACTAGAATTCATGACAAAGAATGTTTGGTAACTTGAGTTTAAGCACTCAATGGATTAATTGATTTTGATATCAAATTATTAATGGCTTAAAAACTTTCTTTAGGAAGACTTTTGATTTGAGAAAATGTACAGGTTTGAAAATGTGAAATGAATTTGAATTAATTCTATTTAAAAGTTTAAACCTAAGCTTCCTATAGAAAAGATACTAGCATATGTTTTTTTTTTTTGAATTTTTTCTATATCAGATTGTATTACATCTTATAATTTTTTTTAACTAACATATTCATTTATAATATATCCATCCAACACCCAACTCATATCTTCCAACTTATTAAAACTTTTGAAAACTTTACTTTAAGCTTCAAATACTTTCCTTTAACACTTATAAAATCAGTTATGCATTATACCAAAGCCATGACATATTTCCTTTCATTATTTTATATTCTAAGTTTCATTTATATATATTTTTGAAATTCATTGATATTAAGATCAATTCCAATTTTGCTATATAAGTACATTACCCAAATGTATTTAGCTAGTAAGTATTAGGTCTTCCAATCATGATATATCGGATTTCTTGTTCATCTTGTCAACATTTAATAAAAATGTTAAGACATATATATTCATAAAAATATGAAGATTTAATTACAATTTTTTTTTATCAAGAAGGCTTTATATCAATCATATTATTTAAAAAGTTATTATAAAGCTTTGATATCTTTCCTTTAAGAAAACAATCCATATAAAAATATTCCATATAGCATTTTGTAAGCAAAGGATAATCTCAATATCTTTTCATAAAAACTCTTGATTATTAATATTAAAAGATCTTTTTGAACAAATAACATCATATACACATTCACAAAATTCATATGCACGAAATAAATATTTAATATATAAATGTACAATAGATTAATATCACAGTATAACCATATGCATATTTCATATATATTTTATCAACAACTTTTCTTTATCAAGCTACATATAATATATTATTTAGATGTCGACAAGAAAAAATATATATTTTCTACATCAAATGTACAACATATATTCCAAAACATATTTAATCCATATTTTGTCAATATCTTGTCAATACCTTACTTTTATCTTCAAAACATATAACATAAAACATCAAACATATATGAAAGATATCACTGAGAGCACATATTCAACAAATTAGCTCTTTGTATAGATATTATATTTTGATAACAATATATTATATATGTATGTTAACAATCACTTTTATAGATGTACATTCAACAAATCCAACTCTTCATATAGATATCAACAGAATATGAAATAGCTATTATCATGTACTTGCACAAAATAAATATTTAATGCTTCATCTAATCATTACATAAAATATATGTATATTGCCAATAGCATATTAATTAATTAATTTAAATAAGCAAGTACTTACAATCAACGTCATAATGTAACAAAGTTTATTTTACAATAGCATAAAGCAAACACATTCTGATACTTCACATGATATACAAAGTAAAGATATTCACATTTTTTGCTTAACATATTAAGAATACATAATATATTTAGCTAATATAGATTATGTTTATTTTCATGAAGAAACCAAATAAATACATTTATTTATTTATTAAAGCACAAGACATGTTACATCTATTATATAAAGATTATATAAAATTCCATTATGAGATATGTGTCATATCTCTAAATGTCTAAGCATAGACAATCTGCCACGTATCCTACTTTAGTAAAAATAAGCTAAGGATTACAACTACTAACTATGTGAGCTTCTAATCCAATTTTAGATTATGAAATAATGATATTAACTTTGGAAAATCATTTGATTCAAAAAGCATTGTAGTAGTGGAAGGGAATACTAAAAAGATAATGAAACCATCACCAAAGTCCTCTAGGGCTACATGACTAAAAAACAAAGTCCAAGTACATAAACTAAGATCAAAGTTCAAAATCAAAGCCCATAAAGTCCAAACACTTAAACCAAAATAGTCTAAAGACTCCTCACATCACCAAAAAGTGGAAAACAAGAAATTATAGACAGCTAACAATATAACAGAACTACTCATTACTCCCATCAACCCAAAACTTGTCGTCAAAACGATACCCAAGATAATAATAACATAGATCATCAGCATAAAAATCATGCTCACTTGAAAAATGGTAAAAAGGGGAATGAGTAACAAGTACTCAACACAAAATAATCAAATACATTCTTGCATGTTATGTATACCTAATTCTAATGTAATAGCACGAATTCATTAAGTTGTTTAAATTAAGGCAAAACAAATAGCACGAGAGTACTCATGACTCTAAGCACTCCTGGGAACAATAGGGGTTTGACCTTACTCGATAGGCATCGGAAGATTATCATGGTATATCTAGCTACTATGACCGAAACCATAACGGATAACCGAAATCATTAATTGATATAAAGTAGTCTCATCTAAGTGTTTGCACTAAATGTTAGGCTTAAAACCAAGGTCATAGTTCATTCCTAACATCTCATACGAAACCCACACATGGTACAGTGTCCAGTTAACTTCTCTCCACTTCTGTGATATCTTTACGCAAGTATTGGCCCTAGCAATTACCCATTGCACCATCTTTGTAGCCTGAGTGCCTACACTACTTTTGTTACCCTCTGGGGTAACCATGCACAAGTAGTATCACAGATACCTAGGTTGAGTTTAAGTATTAATTCATTTTAGATTTCCTAGATCTAACATGCAGCATGTAACTATCCCGTACTTGGAAAGGTAGAGCTATAAGACAATCTTTGGCTAGTTGGTCCTCTAACTCGATTAGAAGATAATATGAAATTAAGAGCATAATTATTTGTTAGTATTAATGTTTAATTAATTTGATTAATATGATTATTGATTCAATTATATTTAACCACCATTTAAGCCCATGGATATCAACTTAGTAGACAATTAAATGTAAACCCATTTAGGCTAGTAGATTTATATAGAAATTCTAGATAGGTCCATCATTTTAATTTGAATATTAATCCTATGTTTTATTTAATTAATTAGTGAATTGGCTTATTAATTGAGCTGGTTTAAAGGTTATGAACTGGTCAAGACAAGGTTGAACCGATTGGAGAAAATTAAATTTAGTCCATCTTTTAGGGGTTCAACCATAATCTATTTTATATATTATTAACTTTTCAACTATTATTTTTAGTTTTCTTAATTTTAAGTTTAGATAGGTTTAGTGAATCGATCGAGAGGGAACTGGTTTAGTTCATGTGAACCAAGTTAGGACTAGTTTAGTCCTTTTAAGGGGGATGACCTAATTCCTTTTATTATTTCCTAAAGGGACTATTCATTAAACGGCCCATGTATGATTGTGTATTGTGGTTTTTAAGTCCAAGATAATAATTTTGGCTTATTTCCTTAATTAATCCCATAAACACGTTTTAACATTTACCAACATGCTCATGAAGATCAAACATTTTCTTGAAACCACTTTGATCCAAAACTATAATCACATGTTGAGTGAAAATGGTTTTGATTTTGATAAAACTCGTAGAAATATAATTTTGGAGTAAATCTTTACATGAAAAAGTAATTATATCAAAACTCATTCGAAAATATGTTTTTGATGATTTTAAGTTGAAAAAATTGGATCAAACTTAAATTTCATGAAGAACAATTTGAATGTCATGAAGAGCATAAGAATGCTTTTAAAGTATTTAAATGCAACTCAGTGAATCAACTTACTAAAAAAATTACCATTAATAAGTCAATCACCATTATGCATTAAGCATACCAGAAGATGAACATTAAATTGCAAATTTCTAGATTTATCATTCACATTATTTAACATTCAAACTTCATTAAATCAACTATAATTTAACATTCATTACTGAAATTCTAGATTTTAGTTTCCATGTACATATCTCACTAAAACAAGTATAACTCACTTATTTCAACTCCAAATCCTATCAAACAAAAGCCATGTGATTCCTAATTCATCTTGCTATCAATTTCTTCAAGAATTTCTAGATTTTATACAAACATGCTTTAGCTACTGTCAACATTACGAATTTGAAACTTCAAAACACCATATCTTACTCATCCTAACTCTGAATTACTTCAAACCAATACCAAAATATTTTAAATCTCTTCTCCTTTTAGAATCAATATTTAAAATTCATTTAGCATTAAATTAATAATCCGGTTTTCCAAAATAAAATCTAGAAACGAATTAAACCTCGAATCATCTATTTCTTACCCATTACTTCACCGCTTATCATTGTTTCAAATCCTTACTTCTTATTATCATTCCCAAATCAATTTCCACCAATTAACACTCGCTCCAAATCATCAAAACATTATTTTTAACATTCCATATACCTGTTTAACATTGTACATTTCAGTGAACACATAGATCATATCCAATTCATTAATTTTCTTCTAATAACACATTCTAATTAGCTATGCTTTGTATCAAAACATTAATTACATATTTCTTATCATCAATTTACTAAAACTAATCAAGAGCACACCCAATTACATAATCCACTCTAAGGAATATATATATCCTCCATATTCATCAACTTAAAACTATAAACATCAATCTACTTCTAATACAACCTCAATCAATAATCCATTTAATACCAAAACATAATAATTCATCAATCAAACATTTCTCACATATCTATTCATCCCACACTACCATAAGTACATCCATACCCAAATTCACTTCAATTATTTATCAGTCATACTTTAAACTTCAAATTAAATAAGTATTTGAGTACTTACCTTACTCCTTTACTCTTGTAATCTTCCAATAACACTGAAACTTGTAAATTAACCTTTCTATTCCAAAATCACCTTCATAAACTCAAAATTACCTATTAGTATCTTTACAAAACTTAAAGATTGATTTATACTCTACAACATATCTTAATCCTAAATACTATTACCTTGCTTTAGTGAACTCCAACCACCAATTTGAGCTTCCACCTTGCAAAATGACAATTAAATGCCTACACTGATATACTAAACTATTAATTGAGGAACTCTATGCATCATATCTATTTTCTAGAACTCAAAATTGCTGATTACCTATGGGTAGTCACAATGACCTTGAGATCTTCCTTGCCTCCACTTATTCTTCACTTCTTTGCTCAATTTTGAAAGTTTGATTACTTACCTAATTGATCACCTAAGCTTAAAATTAGCTAAAATTACGTTGTAAACCCACTAGTTTAATCATAGGAATCCATAAGTGAGCTTAGGTGAGCTTGGAAATATTTTTGGGTGAGAAAATGAAGTGAGGCTGAAGGAGATAGAGAAGTTAGATGAGAGAGAGAGTGTGAGTCATGATTTGAGGGAAGTGAGGCAAATGAGGGCTCTAGAAAATTTCAAACTTAACCTACTAATTCAAATTATAAGATAATTTACTATTTTATCCCTCCTTAACTAATATAAATTAAGGGCAATTGAGTAAAACTAATTAGTAAATATCTAAATTATTTAAATTACTACCTTACCTTCTAGCCTTAATTATTAATGTAAGGTTATTTTAGTAATTTTACTTTCAAAATTTTTAATTTTATCCTTAATTATATTTAATTATTATTTGAATTTTAATTTAGAAAAATTTTGGTTATTTCAATATGAGTTTTGTTGTCATAAAAAAATCATGAGATATCTGTAATATTATCATTATAAGTCCTATTCATTGCTTAATTTTAATAGTTGCATGAACTAAGTTGTGTAATTTACTTATATAACCTTACATGCATTTGTTATACAAGATAACACTAATGATTGCTTGAGATTAGACTAAAGTGGTCTTATATTTGTAGTTGGGACTTTTGAAGTCTCCAAATTTTATACACATGAGCTATTTATTGATAAAAGGAAAGAATAAAAGAAAGGAGATATGATGGATATAGAGGAAAGGAAAATTGATCTTTCCATGATTTGGATTATTATTTAATCATCGAAGTTATGTTATGAGATCTTTAATGATAAAAAAATCTGAAACTTCTCATATTTGAAAGATATCTTGAAAATGTTCATTTAAATAGTTCTTTATGTTACTATATGGTATACATACATTCATACATATATACACTATGTGTATGTTTGCATATATGTATGTGTACGAGTGCACATACATGCATGCATGCATGTCTCTATATGTATGTGTTTTTGTGATTTCTTATGAATATTCCAATTGGGACAATGAAAATCTAAAATAGATAAAGGTGATCAACCATGTTAATTACAGCTCTAGTAATGTATAACTTGAAAATTATAAAGGCAATGATATGAAGGCAAATCACAAGTGTTCAAGTAGAGAAAATGTTGCCCCTATTTGCTTTGATTAAGAGCAAACAATAGAATGAGCAAATCATGTTAGTAACATCATGATTGTTCAAATCACGAGTTAACTTGTATAATTCTATGAGCTTATGATTTTATGAGGATTTTCCAAGTCAAAATTGATCAAAATCATTTTGGTGTAGACTTGGATTGAAATCAAAATTAATCAAAATCGTTTAGATATAGACTCGTGAAGAAATTGTAAGTTAAATTAATGTAATCAATAGAATCATGAGTTTGTGACCGATTTTATCGATTTTATATCAAGGACCAACGTGTTATCAAAATTAAGAAAAAAAAAACTATGATTCATTACATTAATGTTGTTAAAGATGAAGTATTAATAGGTATTTCAAAAGATTTGGAATTAGAAGATATGAATATTGTTGTTATAGCACCGATAATAATTGGCAATGACAATGATGATGACAACAATGATGATGGTGGTGGTGGGAGAGTTGGTGATAGTTTTAATGATAATAAAGCAACTAATGATTAATGAATTTTTCTAGTTTGTATTTCATTATAATGAATTACATTGTAATGAAATTTATATTGTCACTATATTTATATTTTAAATTATGCATTAGAATAACGATTTATACTCGATTATTTTAACTACAACTTATATTGTGACTAAAATTTATACTAAATTTCTTTATTTTCATAATGTATTTCAAGTTTTTTTTTTTAATGATTATTGTGAGTATATTTGTAGTTTTTGTTGGGGTATAGATCTAACACATATGGGTCCATACCAAGGGTATCCTAAGTATATGAAGTATACTTGGATGAAAGAATGTTAAGCTTGAAGAAAATTGACGAAACCAAGCGAAATAGGGCAAGGCCGGCTCAGGGCCGCTGGCATAAACAAAGGATCGCAGTTAGCTTTATTTTGTCATTGTTGCTCGGTCACGTTGAAGGCCAGCCCAACGCCGCAGGCGTTGGATACTTAGGCTGCCGGCCTTGAGCCGGTGTAAGTCCTAAACTTGTTTTTCGTTTTTTTTCGTGGCCAATATATATATATATATAGAAGTGTTCCTTTGTAGGTGTTGATGAAAATACAAGAGTGAGAAACACAGAGAGGTTATTCCTAAACCTAGAGACAGTTCTAGAGAAGGAAATTTCATTGTATTTGATCCATCGGTTTGTGGTGAGATTGAGTAATCCACTAGTGAGACTAGTGTGTAACCCATTACTTTGATAGTGGAAGAATTTGTGTGCGTCGGTCCCGTGGTTTTTCCCCAAATTGGGGTTTTCCACGTAAATCATTGGTGTTGATTATTTTTTTATTTTCACAAGTTATTATTGATTGTTGTTTGTTTCAATTGTTAATCGCAGAGGCAAGAGGAAAAGTTCAGATCTTTTCCTAACAAGTGGTATTAGAGCACCAGGTTTCAAAAAGAAAATTAGGGTTTTCGCTACAAATTGAGGTTAGGGTTTTTGTGTTTTCAATCACAGACATGGATGAATCTTCAGGTACGATGATCAAACTTAATTCCTCTAATTACTCTATCTAGAAGTCGATGATGGAAGATCTGTTATACTGCAAAGATTTGTATTTGCCTTTGGGTGGTGATGCTGAAAAGCCACAGGATAAATCTGATGCAAAGTGGTTGATACTACATAGGAAAACTGTAGGGTATATTAGACAATGGGTTGATCAGAGTGTGTATCATCATGTTGCTCAGGAGACTAGGGCTAATGTTCTATGGAAGAAACTAGAGTCGATATATGAGAGGCAAACTGCCTTAAATAAAACTTCTTTGATAAGGAGGGTTGTTAACTTGAAATATAGGGAGGGCTCAAATATGTCAGAGCATTTGAATGATTTTCAGGGACTCGTGAATCAACTAACTGCTATGAAACTTGTGCTTGAGGATGAGATCCAAGCACTCCTATTATTGAGTTCATTACCTAAGAGTTGGGAAACTCTTGTAGTATCGGTTAGCAACTCAACTCCAGATGGAAAATTGACATTGTCTATGGTTAAGGATAGTTTAATCAGTGAAGAGGCCAGAAGGAAAGATGTGGGTACTGGTTCTGACTTAAGGGCACTTGTCACAAACAAGTCTGATAGGAGGGTTAGAAGCAAGAACAGAGGATAGAATGATAAATCTGACAGAACAGATAAGTCAAAGGGTAGATCCAAGTCAAGGGGTAGAAAGAACATCAAATGTTTCTATTGTGACAAGCCAGGCCACTTCAAGAAAGCATGTAGACTGTGGAAGAAGAAGCAAGGAAAGGGTAAGGGTGATGACTCTGATGAAGACACCACTGCATCGGCAGATGGTGAGGTAGTGGTTACATGGGATGAGGGTTGTATTAGTCTTGCGGGTCATGACAGTGACTGGGTAGTTGATTCTAGTGCCTCCTTTCATGTGACAGCACATGATGAGTTTTTCTCATCCTCCATTACTAGTGATTATGGTAATGTTAGGATGGGAGATAATGAAACCTCAAGGATTACATGCATTGGGAATATCATCTTGGAAACTAATATAGGGTGTAAACTCGTTCTCAAGGATGTGAGACATGTACCAGATATCCGCTTGAACCTGATCTCAACACGAAAATTAAATGATGAAGGCTTTCATAGTTACTTTGGTGATGGTAGTTGGAAGCTCACCAAAGGGTCTCTAATTGTAGTAAAGGGAAGAAAGGAAAATACACTTTACTTAATGCCAACAAAGTTAAGTAAAGGGGATTTGAACTTGACAGATGATGCTACTATAGAGATGTGACACAGACGGCTTGGGCACATGAGTGAAAAGGGGCTCCAGATGCTTATGAAAAGGAAGCTTCTACTAGATTTGAAAGGTACTTCTTTAAAACCATGCACTGATTGTTTTGCTGGTAAACAACACAGAGTTAGTTTTCAGAGAAATGCACTTAGTAGAAAAGCTCATATATTAGATCTGGTTCATATAAATGTATGCTATATGAAAGATTTGATGATGGGTGGGGCTATGTATTTTGTTGCATTAATTGATGATCACTCTAGGAAACTTTGGACATATGCTTTGAAGTCCAAAGATTAGGTTTTAAGTGTATTCAAACAGTTTCATTCTAGAGTGGAGCGTGAGACTAGTAGGAAGTTGATATGTGTCAGGGCTGACAATGGTGGGGAGTACAGAGGCCCGTTTGAACAGTACTGTGTAGATTATGGGATAAAATTGGAAAAGACTGTTCCAAAGACCCCACAGCAAAATGGCGTTGCAGAGCGAATGAATCGCACTATCACTGAGAGAGTGAAGTGCATGTTATCTCAGGCCAAGTTGCTTAAGTCATTTTGGGGTGAAGCAATGAGAACAACAGTTGATTTGATAAATCTATCTCCCTCATATGCTTTGGATGGTGATATCCTAGAGAAGGTCTTGACAGGTAAAGATATTTCTTACAATCACTTACGAGTCTTTGGTTGCAGGGGATTTGTGCAAATTCCAAAGGACGATAGAGCAAAGCTTGATGCCAATTCCAAGTAGTGTATCTTCCTTGGATATGCACATGATGAGTATGGATACAGGTTGTGGGATCCTGTTGACAAGAAGATTATCAAGAGCAGAGATGTGGTTTTCATAGAAGACCAGACAATTGAAGACATGGAAAAGACTGAGAAGCCAACATCTTTAGGTTAGATACTCGCAAATGTAGACCCTGCACCTTTGTCTGATTTTGTTGATGGAAGAACTGTGGAGGACACGGGTAATGAGTTATTAGAGCCATAGCAGCAGGCTGAGGTGAGGAGATCTTCTAAAGATAGAATTAGTGAGGTATAGTCCAGATGAGTATGTGATGATTATCGATGGGGGAGAACCTGAGTGTTATGAGGAAGCAATGACTCATGACAAGAAGAAAGAATGGGTGAAAGCCATGCAAGAGGAAATCAAATCCTTGCAAGAGAACAAGACCTATGAGCTAGTTGAACTACTTAAAGGCAAGAGACCTCTAAGAAATAAATGGGTGTACAGATTAAAGACTGATGAAAGTAGCTTACAGTCAAGGTACAAGTCAAGGCTGGTTGTGAAGGGGTTCAGTTAGAAGAAGGGGGTCGATTTTGAAGAGATTTTCTCACAAGTGGTGAAGATGTCATCTATCAGGGTTGTGCTTAGTATTGCTGCTAGAATGAATCTAGAGGTTGAGCAGATGGATGTGAAGACAACATTCCTTCATGGTGATCTGGAGGAAGAGATTTATATGGAGCAGCCAGAAGGGTTCAAGATCAAAGGGAAGGAGAATCTTGTTTGCAGATTGAAGAAAAGTTTATACGGACTGAAACAAGCTCCAAGGCAGTGGTACAAGAAGTTTGAGTCCTTCATGATTGATCAGGGTTATATCAGGACTGCTACAGACCATTGTGTCTTTATTAAGAAGTTAACTAGTGGTGAGTTTATTATATTGCTACTTTATGTAGATGATATGCTGATTATTGGCAGGGATGCCAAACAGATAAAAGAACTGAAGATTGCATTAAGTAAGTCTTTCTTCATGAAAGACTTAGGACCCGCTAGCCAAATTCTAGGTATAAGGATTATTAGAGATAGGAAGAGCCAGAAGTTGTGGTTATCACAGAGAGGTATAGTGAGAAGGTGTTAGAGAGATTCGGCATGAGCAAAGCAAAAGCTATTTACTCTCCACTTGCAGGTCACTTCAAACTGAGTTTAGCTCAGTGTCCAAAGAGTGAGGCAGATAAGGAAGATATGAAGAAAGTCTCATATTGTCGAGTCTAATTTTTGAATTCCCATTCCTAATCCAATATAGACTAGACCCTATGCTCATCTAATATAGATTCTCGACTTGAGTTAGGAATTTCGTTTAATTTTGGAGTCGCCACCCAACTGTTGTTGAGAAAGATTGAATTAAGACTAATGGAGTGGATTAGTCTTAATTTAGACCACTAGTCGTTGTGATTTCCTCTTCCTGTTTTTGTGAAAAGAGGAAAAGGGAAAACCAGAGTTTCTAAGTTCGGAGGCTAACCTATTAAAACCTTACGGTTACCACCTAATCTCCTAAAATTATCTCCATTTAGAAATGTCTTTTATTTTATTTCTGTTGCCTTTTATTATGTTCTTGAGTGAATTATTTTAAGAAAATGATTTTTCTTAATTCATTTTATGGGTTGCTCCAAATGGGTGCCTACGTACCTGCTATTCAGGATCAAACAAGCTATAGTTCGCTTTTCTTGAAAACTTTAAGTGTGTTTGTAAATTTTAATTGTGAAACCCCTTTTGATTTATGTTTTTACCACTTTGGGATTTTTCTAAAAAAACTAAGCCTGAGCTTTAATTTGATTTTTTTGAAAATGATTTTAAGGGAAAACATCAATTTTGGATTTATTTGAGAAAATAATTTTTTCTAAGTGATAAAACTCATTTTTTTTCTTTTTTTTTTTCATCTTTCAACTCATTTCTACTATTATAATTTTTTTATTATTTTTATTATTTTTATTATTTTTTTATAATTTTTATGAGTTTTCATGATTTTTATAATTTTTTTATAATTTTTCATAATTTTTATGAATTTTTTATTTTTATTTAAAAAAAATCTCCTAGACTTTTATCTATCCTATTTTAAAATCTAAATTTTTATTATCATTTTTCTAATATTTTTATAATTTTATTTATAAATTTTCTACATTTTATTATTTAATATTTTGATTATATATTTTTTTTATATTATTAAACCCTAAAAATCTAATTTCTAACATTTTTCTACTTATTGAAATATAAATAACACATAAGTAAATAAATAAATGAATAAATAACAAATAACAAGTAAATAACAAATTAATAAATTAATTCGGAATAAAATAACCCAAATAAATAAACAAAAATATTATTAAAAAAAATCGGAAAAATTCGACTTACCTGGATCCTGGTCTGTGCGCGGGTCGGATCGGTCAGGTCGAATCGGGTTGATTGGACACGGCGGCTGGATGTGCTCGTTGATGGCGTTCCGGCGGCCTTCTTCAGCGGTTGAGGTGTCGAATCCTAGGTTATCGAGGGTGAGGAATTCAATGGTGGCGGTGGTTTGCTTCAGAAACGCCTCCTGGTGGTTGATCAGCTCTTGATCGGCGATCGCGGCTTTGAACAACTCCAGCGAGCTCCAATTTTCTCCTTTTTCTCTCTTTCTCTCGCTTTTTATTTGTGATTTAGCTTCCTCCCTTCCTCTTCTATTTATAGCCTTTCGAAATCGAGTTGGATAAGCTCGGGTTTCCACCGATCGAGGCAAATCGGATTTGCGGTTAAACGAACCAACTCCGATTCGTGTAAATCCGTCGATTTGTTGGGATTTGATTCCAATTGGATGATGTTTATCTCAATTCTATTGAAGATCTGTTGGATTTGTGCAAAAAATCGAATCAAAACGGCCTAAATTTGAATTTTTTGCCTCACCGGCGATCTCGGACCGAGGTTGAAGACGATCACGCACCTGGCGCGTGCGTTCGCTCTAGCTAATCAGATGCTACCACGTGTCCCGGGTAAAAGAAAAATTTACAAAATGCGGATTCTGCTCCCCCCGCGTTTCGAACCCCTAACCTCGCACCCGTGTGCGCCTGCCTGACCGTGGTTCGGACCAGCTGAGTTAGCCCATTTTCCTGATTTTATTTATTTCGCAAATTGCATATATGCAATGCGATTTTTTTATTTTTTTGTATTTTTTGGAATTTCAAAAATTTGTAAAAATCATTTATTCCTTATTATTTCCATTTCTGAAATTAGTTTTTAAAATTGATGCGTTTTCCTATTTATTTTTATTTTTTTGAATATTTTTCCTATTTTCGCCAAATTAGAGAAAAATTGGAAAAAATTGGGAAAAATTGGAAATTGATTATTATTGATTCTTAGGGCAAAAATGAGGTGTTTACAGCTACCGCTCTTTGTAGTAAACTTTGAAAAACTTAACTACAAAGACAAGAAAGACGTCATTTTTGGCCTTTTGGTTGAATAGATAACGCCTTGGTTTGGCTGGTTATCTGGAAATTGGTTTTTGGCAGGAAAATGCTCCATGAGCTAATAATCCCACGAGTCTGAAATGGTCCTAACAATCTAGAGTAATGTATCCTCCCAAAAAGTACTCTATGGGCTGACTAATTGGCAATAGGAAACATCTCGAGAATTGTTTAGGAGTGTAGAATAACTGATGATAGGAAGCATCTTATCAGACTAGCAACCTTGAAGAGAAGATTATCTTAGGAAGCGCCCTTATGAACTGGCTACCTATCAACAGAAGCGTCTGACTAGACTAGCAACTGTTTGGAAAAATACCTTCGAAAAGTGCTCCTATGAGCTGACTAATCGGTCATCAAAAGTTTGAAAAAGTGCTCTCATGAGCTGATTAATTGATAGATTCGAAAAGTGCTCCTTTGAGCTAACTAATCGATAGATTCGAAAAGTGCTCCTCTGAGCTAACTAATCGATGGATTCGAAAAGTGCTCCTTTGAGCTAACTAATCGATGAGGTGTCTAGGAAAGTGCCTCTTCTTGGGCTGACTGACCTATAGCGGGAAGTGTCTTCTTAGACTCACAACCCTGGGGAGAAATGTCTCAAAAGGTACCCTTACAGGCTGATCTTGAGACAAGATATTTAGGAGAGTGCCTCATTGTGGGCTGACTAACCTATAGCATAGAGAAATGTTTTCAAAAAGGTGCCCTTATGGGCTGACCTTAAAAGAGGATGTCTAGGAAAGTGCCCCTTTATGGGCTAACTAACCTATGATAAAATGTCTCAAAAAGGTGCCCCTGTGGGATGACCTTAAAAGATGATATCTAGGAAAGTGCCCCTCTATGGGCTAACTAACCTATAATAAAATGTCTCAAAAAGGTGCCCTTATGGGCTAACCCTGAGAGGATATTTAGGGAAGTGCCCCAATGTGGGCTGACTAACCTATAGTAGGAATAAATGTTTTGAAAGGTGCCTTTATAGGTTGACCTTAGGAGGAGATCTAAGAAAGTGCCCCCCGTTGGGCTAACTAACCTATTAAAGGGGATGTTTAGACAAGTGCTCCATTATGAGCTGACTCATCTTATGCTTTTGAATATGCTTCTACTGACTGGGCTAAATGATGTGATGCTTTTCATGATATGCGGATGATGGTCATTTATTTTTTTTTAATGTTTGTCGAATCATCGTGGGTAGCAACCAAACAACCGAACCTTCGTGTTGGTTTGCTTCTGCTTCATTTTTTGTTATCTTGACATGGGGTTGAAAATGTTGATGTCCTTCCTTTCTTGTGCGCATGGCTCTTTTGACGGTAGTGTTATCCTACTAATGCACTAGTTTTAATGCTCAAAAGTAGATAGAATTATATTACAGAATATATTGAGATTCATTATTGTCTTAGTGTTTATCATTCATTGGTGAAGTGATGGGTAATGCGTTTAGGAATATTTGTTGTGATGAGAATTGGTTGGGATTTTTGACCATTTAAGGATATTTGCTTTGCTTGTAAAAAATAAAAACTCGACTCAACGAAATTTGTATCGAATATTGGCTTTCATAAACATTGGCAAAATTTCAATTCCATTTCCTAAAGATAGTACATCTTTATAGCATCTGTGTTAATGGGGTCTCTCAATTCCGAACCATCCATTTGGGTCAGTATCAAAGCACCTCCTGACAGAATCCTTTTCACAACATAGGGGCCTTCATAGTTTGGGGTAAATTTCCCTTTGGAGTCTTGGGCATTCGGGAGAACCTTCTTTAGCAACAGATCCCCTTCTTTGAAGTATCGGGGCCTCATCTTCTTGTTAAATGCTCGGGCCATCCTTTGTTGGTAACACTGGCCATGACATAGTGCAGTAAGTCTTTTTTCATCAATCAGATTTAGCTGATCAAGCCTCTTCTTTACCCAGTCTGATTCAGTTAGCTGAGTTTCTGATAGAATTCTGAATGATGGTATTTCGACTTCGACTGGTAGCACTGCTTCCGTACTATACACCAATGAATATGGGGTAGCTCCAATAGACGTTCTTATTGAAGTCCTATAAGCCATGAGAGCAAATGGCAACATCTCGTGCCAATCTTTGTAAGTAGTTGTCATTTTTTCGATGATCTTTTTGATATTCTTGTTAGTTGCTTCTACTGCCCCATTCATGTGAGGTCGGTAGGGAGTTGAATTTCTATGGTTTATGTGGAATTGTTGACATAAACCTGTCATCGATTAGTTGTTAAGATTGGTACCGTTGTTGGTGATGATGGACTCAGGAACTCCATATCGGGCTATTATGTCCCTTTTCAAGAAGCGGACTATTACCCCTTTTGTGACATTGGCATATGACGAAGTTTCTACCCATTTGGTGAAGTAATCAATCGCTACCAGTATGAACCTGTGGCCATTGGATGCTGTCGAAGTGATTGGGCCAATTATGTCGATTCCCTACATGGAGAAAGGCCATGGTGCTGACAATAAGTGCAACTCGTTGGGCGGAGCATTTATCCGGTTCGCGTATAATTGACACAGATGACAGTGCTTGACATACTTTATGCAATCCGATTCTATGGTTAACCAATAGTATCCTAACCTCATGATTTTTCGGGCTAACATGTAGCCGTTCATATAAGGTCCACATACTCCTTTATGTACCTCTTTCATCAGTTCACAAGCTTCATTTTTGTCCACACATCTCAACAAGGTGGTATTAGATGATCTTTTGTAGAGTATAGACCCACTTAACAAGAAATGGCTTGCTAACCTTCTGAGTGTTCTTTGGTCATTCTTGCTAGCCATTTCAGGGTATTTACTCTCTTGGAGAAAGGTCTTGATGTCATGATACCAGGGCTTGTCATCTTGTACTTTTTCAATTGTTAAACAGTAGGCGGGCTGATTTTCGATGTCTATCTTCATCGGTTGGACTTTGGCTCCCCCTGTTATTTGGATCATAGATGCTAGTGTGGCTAGTGCATCTGCAAACTGATTCTGAGTTCTCGTGATATATGTGAAAGTGATTGCTTTAAATTCTTCGATTAGCTCTATCAAATGTTGATGATATGGTACCAGTTTGGGATCTTTAGTCTTGTATTCCCCTCTTGTCTGTAGTATGATGAGCGACGAATCCCCGTATACTTCTAATTCGCGGACTTCCATTTGGCAGGCCATTTTGAGGCCAAGAATGCATGCCTCATATTCTGCGATATTATTGGTATATAGAAATGTGAGTCTTGTCGCTGCAGGGAATTGTGTGCCATCTAGGGATATCAATACTACCTCAATCCCGTAACCGAATACATTGGCAGCTCCGTCGAAAAAGAGTTTCCACTTAGCGTTCTGCTCTATCTCAAAGTCTTCTATTGGTATATCTTCCACTGTTAATATATTTTCGTTCGGGAATTGGGCTTATAGTTCTTGGGAATCTGTCTCGACAGGGTATTCTGCCAATTGGTCGGCTAAGGCTTGCCCTTTTATTGAGTTCTGATTCATGTACGTGATGTCAAACTCTGATAAGAGCATTTGCCATTTAGAGATTCTCCCTATCAAAGATGGTTTCTCTGCTAAGTATTTCAAGGGATCATGTCTTGTCAACAACTCAATATGGTAGTAAAGGGTGTATTGCCTTAGTCGATGCATGACCCAAATTAGAGCACAACAAGTCTTCTCCACCTCTGAGTACCTCTGTTCCCCATCTGTGAATTTCTTGCTCAAATAATATATGGAACGCTCTCTTCCCTCTTCATCTTTCTGCCTCAATACACAACCTATGGATTCAGGGAGTGTAGTGAGGTATAAGAATAAGGGCTTTCCTTGCTTCGGGACTATCAAGACCGGGGGTTTTATAAGGTAGTCTTTGATCGTCCTGAATGCTTCTTCGCATTCGTCGTCCCATTCTATGGTGGCATTCTTTTTCAACAGACGGAATAGTGGCCGGCATTTATCAGTAAGCTGTGAGATAAAACGAGCCATATAATTCAATCTTCCTAGCAAGCTTCTTACTTCTTTAACGGAGCGTGGGGAAGGTAACTCTAATATAGACTTTACTTTGTCAGGGTCGATTTTAATGCTTTCCCGACTTATGACAAACCCTAACAATTTCTCCGTTGTGACCCCGAAAGTATATTTTTCTGGGTTTAACTTAAGCTGGAATTTTCTCAGTCGTTTAAACAATTTCCTCAGGATATCTATATGGCTTTCTCCCTCTTTAGATTTGGCTATCATGTCGTCGACGTATACTTCGACCTCTCGATGCATCATGTCGTGAAGTATCGCGACCATGGCTCTCTGATACATTGCCCCGGCGTTTTTCAAGCCAAAGGGCATGACTTTGTAACAAAAAGTTCCCCATGTTTTGATGAAAGTCGTTTTGGTCTTATCTTCTTTAGCCATTTTTATTTGATTATATCCTGAGAAACCGTCCATGAATGAGAAAAGATGGTTTCCCGCGGTGTTGTCCACTAGAACATCAATGTGAGGTAGGGGGAAGTTATCCTTTGGCGTGGCTTGGTTTAAATCCCGGAAGTCTACAAATATGCGTACCTTTCCATTCTTTTTCATAACGGGGACTATATTTGCTACCCATTCTGGGTAATCTGATACTTCAATGAACCCTACTTCTAATAGTTTCTTGGCTTCTTCCTTAATTTTTAGTAATATGTCAGGCCTAAATCTTCTTAGTTTTTGTTTTTTAGGTTTGACATCTTTTCTTGTGGGAAGCCTATGAACTACTATTGATTGGTCTAGTCCTGGAATGTCGCCATATGACCAAGCGAACACATCTGCATATTTTGTTAATAGTTCGGTTATCTCACAATTTTGCTCGGCACTTAAACTGGTCCCGATTTTGAGGTTTTTAGGGTTTTCCATGCTTCCTAGATTTACTGTCTCCACCGGCTCATCGATCGAAATTCCGCTTTGTTCATGTTTTTGCCAATTTTCTTGTATTATTTCGTGGTCAAGGATATCGCCTTCAACAACTGACCCAATAGCGTTGGAAACGATATCAGTGTTTTTATTTTCTACCTGCGTGAAATATCCTTGATGTTCGATGGTAGGAGATCTGGGTAAAGTAAAATGAAAGCATATATATATAAGCAAAAACAGACTGTAATTGAATTAATAAAGAGTCTCAATAAAATTTGTTCAATAATCATTCTCTATCCTTGAGCTGACCTAGAGCTATTAGTAGGATAACAGAACCAATTAATCAGAGCTGGATGCTGATTGGACGTGCGGGGGGTTGGGCTCCCATTGTTGATGTCACCTTCGCTTATCCGAGGATCTTGAATGATATTTTCTTTTCGGAAAGATTGTTGGAGGGTTGGAATACACATCGGGGTGTTGGTTGGCTTTTCCTTCATTCTGCCTTTGACACCTCTTGCTTGTGCTTCTTCCCTGGCTGTAGGAACGTACCCCAGTCCAAACGTCCCTTGCTACCCCTCTTTAAACTGATGGCCCTCCTTGTTGGTCACTACGTTCACTTCATTAAAAATTTGTAGACCAAGGTCTTCTGAACCTTCCTTCCTAATATATGGTATGGCAGTTTCTTTGTATATGGTGTAAACCTGTTCGCCCAGCACGGTGACTATTTGGCCACTCGCAATAAATTTAACCCTTTGGTAGAGACTAGAGGGGATGGCTCCAGCAGCATATATTCAGGGTTTTCCCAAGAGCAGGTTGAAAGATCTTGGGATGTCAAGAACCTGGAAAGATATGTGGAACACTTGTGGACCAATCTCCACTGGTAGGTTTATCTCCCCTACTATATCTCTTTTTGACCTATCAAAAGCTCTGACCACCGTTGAGCTAGGTTTTATGTTGCTTGGATCGACCCCCAATAAGTCGAGGGTAGCCAATGGGCAAACGTTGAGGGACGATCCATTGTCGATGATTACCCGAGAGACAATTGTATCGTTGCACTTGACCACTATGAACAATGGTTTTGTATGTTGGTCTCCCTCCTCTCTTAGCTCTTCCGGAGAGAAAGATATCTGGTCCATTGTGAAGATAGAATCCGCCACATGACTTATTTTTTCTGTAGCGATGCCTTTTGGGACCTGAATCTGTTTGAGCACTTTGAAGAGTGCTTCTCTGTGGGGCTCAGATGCTATAAGAGGGCCCATGAGTGATATCTGTGTTGGAACTTTATTTAATTGTTCCATTATTTTGTATTCACTCGCCTTGACCATCTTTGTAAACGCAGCAAGCCCTTCTTCCTCTTCCTCTCCTTTCTCTACGTTAGGCTCTTCGGTTGGGGTTTTATATTTTGGGTCGTATATTCTCCTAAAGTGGGTGATCCCTCCCACCATAGGAGGTTGCTCTTGTTCGAGGGTCCGATAGTTGAAGGGTGCAGCCTTATAACTCTCTGCTGGTATCGGGACATTAAATACATATCTTTTCTTCGGGATCTGTATTTCGGTTGACTGTCCTTCATAGCATTTTATAACCCTGGGCTTCTGATGAGAATTGATCATGTTTATAGTCTTCTCCTCTTCCTTCGGCGGGTTGGCCTCCTTCTCAAATTCTGGCCCCCATCCGCTAGGTGGCCCATACTCAGTTGGGGTGTAAGAATAGTTCACCAAGTATTCAAACCTCCTATGTGATTCTCCCAAAGTGCTGACTGTTGGGTCTTCGGCTAACCATCTCCTCTTGATATGTGACTTTGGGGCTTTCTCTGAAGCTTGACGGGACTGCTTTTTCTATTGATCCGTCGTCTTCTTTTTAGGGGCTTCTTTGGGAGCCGACTCCTCAGATGTGATCATGTTGATGGTGGGCTTATGATTGGGTAGCGGGTTGGTGTTGACGTTGGGTGCTGGAGTGTTCACAAAATCCAGCTGTACAATTCCTACGTCGATTAAGTCTTGGATTTTGTGCCGAAGCCTCCAGCACCTATCTGTAGAATGCCCCTCCTAACCCATATGGTAGTCACATTTGAGGCTTGAGTCAAACTTTTTGGGCTTGTACCGGTTGTTGGGGATCTTGAAGCTGATCAAGTTGTCTGCCCTCAGTCGAGTGAAGACTTGGCTGAGCAGGATGGGAATTGGAGTGAACTGCCTTGGGACCCTGGTGGCCTGGGTATGACCTGTCGTGGATTGCTGGACTGGGGTACTCATGGTCTGAAATGTCACACGAGTTTTAGCTTTTTCTGCCTTACCGGAATGGACCATGCTGACGGTAGACTCCTTGGCTCTATTACCTCCTAAGGGCCTTTGTGTTGGTGTGACCTTGGGAGAATCCATTGTTTGGAGTCTGCCAGTGGTGATGGCACTTTCAATCCGGCACCCTGCAGCTACCACCTCTGCAAAGCTGGATGAGGTCTGGCCTACTAGATGTGAAAAGTAGGTCTTGTCTAAAGTGTTGACAAATATGGATGTCAACTCCTTCTCAGAGATTGGGATTGCTACTCTGGCGGCCTAGGCTCTCAAGCGCTGAGCATACTCCTTAAACGGCTCAGTATGTCTTTTCCGAAGACTCCCCAGATCAATCACGGAGGGGGCGACCTCAATATTGAACTTGTATTGGTCATAGAATGCCCGGGCTAGCTTTTCCCAGGTGTTGACATGATTGAAGTCCAAGTGGGCGTACCAGACCAATGCAGGGCTCGTGAGGCTGTCTTGGAAAGTCTGGATCATGAGTTGGTCGTACTGGGCATACTTGCTCATTTTTCGGGCATATAGCCTTGTATGCATTTTAGGGCACCCCGTCCCATCATACTTTTCAAACTCTGGGGTCTTGAACTTCTCAGGGTATACCTCTTCCCCGTATACTGGCAGACTGGTGATTCCGGCTTGCTCGAAACCATCAGGACCCTCAATTGTTTTCATTTTGTCGTGGAGCTGCTGGAAGAGTCTCTTCTCCATCTCTTTCTGTCTCTCTTCCATCTCTCTTTTTAGGTCATCAGAGGTTGGCCCCTGGTTGATTCTTGGCTCATATTCAAAGGCCAGGTTGAGGTGGGAATTGATTTCTTCATACTCCGGAGGCTGACCCTCTACTGCCTTACCTTTCCTAGCCCCTGAATGCTCTTTTTGGGTTGGCTAGGTAGAGCGAAGGAGGCCAATGCTTTCGGTTAAGAGGTGGACTTGGGCAGCCAACTGTTGGACCGTTTGTTTTAGGGATACGATCCTGGAGTCTGAGGCAGCTTCAGCATTTGTGTTATTGCAGTTGTCGCCACTGTTTGCCATTTTTGCTCTTGATCGTGTGCAAATCGGGCTTTTGGGAGGGTTCAGTTGTTTGGGAGCTATCTTGATACCTGGCGCGCATTTTGTTTTCTCTTTAGTATAATGTATGCAAATGCTATGCATGTGTCACACGGATGCTAAAAATAAAAGGGTTGACAATTGATTGACGATGTAATATTGAAACTTTTACTTTTATTAATATTAAAAATTTTTAGAGTTCGATACTCAAAGAAAACAAATAAAAGATTACAATGATAATCTACTTCCTAGCTCTCTTGGTCTTCTGTTGTGGAGGCTCAGGCTTCCCGTTGATGACGACTTCCAGTTCTTTGACTTTGACTTTGGTCTTCTCCAATTACGCTTCCAAGGCTTTGTTCCTTTGGTCGGATTCCTTGAATCGTCCTTTCCAGATGTCTTTCTTATAATCTGCAGCTTCAAAATAGACCTCCATCCGAGCCTTGACCTGCTCTAGGTAGATTTCTAGCTCTGGATTTATCTTGTCTGGCCTCGGTTGAGTGACATCTAGGACCCGGTATGCTCTTTCCCCTGTCTGATACAGCTGGCAGATTACGAACTCCGTAGTGGCTCGGTGCTTTCCCACTTCGCCATCTAGCTCATCGAGGTCTACATTCGGGCTTTCAATTCTGGCTTCCTAAAGCGCTTTGACCTCTGCCAGCTTAGCAAACTTTTCAGCCACCAGCAAGTTTGGATCTTGGTACTCGAAGGTGACTGCTTCCAGTCAGGGTCGATAAACTATGTCTTGGATAGTACCAAACTGGCGGACCACTGAATTGGGGTGATATCCAATACATCCATTGATTCCGATCAAAGGCACGACTTGAAAATTACTTCAGGTCAAAATAATTTTTTCGCAGCAACTCCACCTGGCTGTCCACAGAATATCCTCGGCACTGAAGCTTCTAAGCACTTCTACCCAACTGTGGCTGGTAAGGTCGTCGGGTAGCTTTATCTTTTCTATGAATCCACAAGGTCCACCTGCTGAGCCAAGGTTTTCCGGACCATGTTCAGCCCGAAACACTTAAGGTGGCTTACGAACCATATCAGCATAAGGTTGATGCTTGAGCGGAGAATCCCATGGCCTTTCTTCTTGATGAAGTTTAAGTTCTGAATCTGTTCAGCCAATAGAGCCGGGATGTAAGATCTTCCTTCCAGGAATTGGGTCACCAGCTCTGCAACCCGGTAGTGGACATAGAAAGTTCCGGTGGGGAATAGTATGGTGGTGAAAGCTGTCAAGATGAAAGCGTTCACCCTTCTTTGTCTGTAAGTCTTGGGGTCCTCACACAGTATGTCTTTTTTATCCCCATTGTCTTCTTGGGCAATGAACCAAGCTTCCAAATCATCCATTCGTATGTAGTATCCATTATAGTCTGCTGAGGCTTTGTTGACTACTGTTTTGCGGATACCTAGTAGTCTGCTGAAGGTATTGGTTGGCCCGACCTCGAGATCTGGCACATAGATTTGATTGGTTAGCGCTGGAGCTTGTAGCAGCTGGGTGTACTCTTCCAGGGTAGGGGTGATTTCATGTGGCCCGATGAAGAAAGCTGCGGTCTCGATTTCCCATAAATGGAGCATGGCCCGTACCAAAGGTAAATTCACCTCCATTTTTGTTAGTGAGAGGATGGGCCCGATCTTTTGCTGGATGAAGGCCTGCTCCTCTGGACTGTACAAGGTAAACCAGTGGTCCAGTACCAACTTTGGGTCCAAAGGTTTGTACACCCGAATCTCTTTTTGGAGGAGGCGGTCGACTGCGGTACTAGCCATCTATTACAATAAGAAATTTCCTAATTACAACAAGAACTATGAAAATGTTACAAGGAAATAGATCCGACCTCCATTGAACAAAACAACAAATATTACATTATCACCAATTGTCAACCCATGATGTTATGTATGCAAATAGGTTGGTTCTAACTGGTCCCCAAGCTCTATGGCCTCCCGCATTCTCGGAGAAATAGATCTTAGGCCATATTGAAGCATTGGGTAAGGTAGCCTAATCAGTCCGGGTTCGACCGCATCTACTCACACAAATACATGCATGCAAACTCAAAACCGAATCATAAATCTAGCTAATTCTTGAAAAGTTAGCAACAGAATAATAATTGAAAGACATTTCTTAAAAAAAGAACAATTTTGAGGAGACTCAGGTGGCTAGCCTACTGGAATGAGTCCCCAGTGGAGTTGTCATCCTGTCGAGTCTAATTTTTGAATTCCCATTCCTAATCCGATCTAGACTAGACCCTATACTCATCTAATATAGATCCTCGACTTGAGTTATGAATTTCGTTTAATTTTGGAGTCGCCACCCAACTGTTGTTGAGAAAGATTAAATTAAGACTAATGGAGCGGATTAGTCTTAATTTAGACTACTAGTCGTCATGATTTCCTCTTCCCGTTTTTGTGAAAAGAGGAAAAGGGAAAACCAGAGTTTCTAAGTTCGGAGGCTAATCTATTAAAACCTTACGGTTACCACATAATCTCCTAAAATTATCTCCATCTAGAAATGTCTTTTATTTTATTTCTGTTGCCTTTTATTATGTTCTTGAGTGAATTATTTTAAGAAAATGATTTTTCTTAATTCATTTTATGGGTTTCCCCAAATGGGTGCCTACGTACCTGCTATTCAGGATCAAACAAGCCGTAGTTCGCTTTTCTTGAAAACTTTAAGTGTGTTTTTAAATTTTAATTGTGAAACCTCTTTTGATTTATGTTTTTACCATTTTGGGATTTTTCTAAAAAAACTAAGCCTGAGCTTTAATTTGATTTTTTTGAAAATGATTTTAAGGGAAAACATCAATTTTGGATTTATTTGAGAAAATAATTTTTTCTAAGTTATAAAACTCATTTTTTTTTCTTTTTTTTTTTTCATCTTTCAACTCATTTCTACTATTATAAATTTTTTTATTAATTTTTTATTTTTTATTATTTTTTCATAATTTTTTATAATTTTTATGAGTTTTCATGATTTTTATAATTTTTCATAATTTTTATGAATTTTTTATTTTTATTAAAAAAAAATTCTCCTAGAGTTTTATCTATCCTATTTTAAAATCTAAATTTGTATTATCATTTGTCTAATATTTTTATAATTTTCTTTATAAAGTTTCTACATTTTATTATTTAATATTTTGATTATATTTTTTTTATATTATTAAACCCTAAAAATCTAATTTCTAACTTTTTTCTACTTATTGAAATATAAATAACACATAAGTAAATAAATAAATGAATAAATAACAAATAACAAGTAAATAACAAATTAATAAATTAATTCGAAATAAAATAACCCAAATAAATAAACATAAATATTATTAAAAAAATAAAAAAAAATCCGACTTACCTGGATTCGGGTCGGTGCACGGGTTGGGTCGGTCAGGTCGAATCGGGTCGAAGCGAGTCGATCGGACACGGCGGCTGGATGTGCTCGTTGACGGCGTTCCGGTGGCCTTCTTCAGCGGTTGAGATGTCGAATCCTAGGTTATCGAGGGTGAGGAATCCAATGGTGGCGGTGGTTTGCTTCAAAAAGGCCTCCTAGTGGTTGCTCAGCTCTTGATCGGTTGTCGCGGCTTCGAACAACTCCGGCAAGCTCCAATTCTCTCCTTTTTCTCTCTTTCTCTCGCTTTTTATCTGTGATTTAGCTTCTTCCCTTCCTCCTCTATTTATAGCCTTTCAAAATCGAGCTGGATAAGCTCGGATTTCCATCGATCGAGGCAAATTGGATTTGCGGTTAAACGAACCAACTCCGATTCGTGTAAATCCGTCGATTTGTTGAGATTTGATTCCAATTGCATGATGTTTATCTCAATTCTGTTGAAGATCTGTTGGATTTGTGCAAAAAATCGAATCAAAACGGTCGAAATTCGAATTTTTTCCCTCGCCGGCGATCTCGGACCGAGGTTGAAGACGATCACGTGCCTGGCGCGTGCGTTCGCTCCAGCCAATCAGATGCTGCCACGTGTCCCGGGTAAAAGAAAAATTTGCAAAACGTGGATTCTGCTCCCCCCGCGTTTCGAACCCCTGACCTCGCACCCGCATGCGCCTGCCAAACCGTGATTCAGACCAGCTGAGCTAGCCCATTTTCCTGATTTTATTTATTTCGCAAATTGCATATATGCAATGCGATTTTTTTATTTTTTTGTATTTTTTGGAATTTCAAAAATTTGTAAAAATCATTTATTCCTTATTATTTCCATTTCTGAAATTAGTTTTCAAAATTGATGTGTTTTCCTATTTATGTTTATTTTTTTGAATATTTTTCCTATTTTCGCCAAATTAGAGAAAAATTGAAAATTGATTATTATTGATTCTTAGGGAAAAAATGGGGTGTTTACACATATGCTTCAGCAATGGGAAGTCTTATGTATGCTATGGTGTGTACCAGGCCTGACATTACTCATGCTGTAGGTGTGGTGAGTCGCTGTCTCTCAAATCCAGGGAAAGAGCACTGGACAGCAGTTAAGTGGATTATCAGATATCTTAGGGGCACTTTCAGGTTATGTTTATAGTTTGGTGGTGACTATGAATCTGCACTAGAGGGGTTTTCAGATTCTGACATGGCTGGTGATTTGGATTCTAGGAAATCCACTTCAGGTTACTAGATTACTTATGTAGGGGGAGTAGTGTCCTGGCAATCGAAGTTACATAAGTGTGTTGCACTTTCCACTACTGAGGGTGAGTATATTGTTGTAACAGAAGCCTGCAAGGAAGTCTTGTGGATGAAAAAGTTTTTAGAAGAGCTGGGTCAAGAGCAGGAAGAGTTGAAGCTGTACTGTGATAGTTAGAGCACTATACATCTCAGTAAGAATCCGATGTTCCACTCCAGGTCAAAACACATTGATGTTAGGTATCATTGGATCAGGGATGTGCTAGAGTCAAAATAGTTGAAGCTTGAGAAGATTCACACTGATGATAACGCGTCAGATATGATGACGAAGGCTCTACCTAATGAGAAGATTGTTTGCTGCAAGAAGATTACAGGGGTGATGGAACCCCCCATATGAGTTGGAGGGGGAGTTTGTTGGGGTATATATTCAACACATATGGTCTATACCAAGGGTATCCTAAGTATATGAAGTATACTTGGATGAAAGAATGTTAAGCTTAAAGAAAATTGATGAAACCAAGTGAAACAGGGCAAGGCCGGCTTAGGGCTGCCGACCTAAACAAAGGATCGCCGCTGGCTTTATTTTGTCATTGTTGCTCGGTCACATTGAAGGCCGGCTCAAGGTCGGCCCAACGCCGCCGGCGTTGGATACTTAGGCCGCCGGCCTTGAGTCAGCGTAAGTCTTAAACTTTTTTTTTCGTTTTTTTTCATGGCCAATATATATATATATATATAAGTGTTCCTTTATGGGTGGTGATGAAAATACAAGAGTGAGAAACACAGAGAGGTTATTCCTAAACCTAGAGAGAGTTCTAGAGAAGGAAATTTCATTGTATTTGATCCACCAGTTTGTGGTGAGACTGAGTAATCCACTAGTGAGACTAGTGAAGAAGTGTGTAACCCATTACTTTGATAGTGAAAGAATTTATGTGCGGCGGTCCCATGGTTTTTCCCCAAATTGGGGGTTTCCATGTAAATCCTTGGTGTTGATTGTTTTTTTATTTCTACAAGTTATTATTGATTGTTGTTTGTTTCAATTGTTAATCGCACAGGCAAGAGGAAAATTTCGGATCTTTTCCTAACAGTTTTGAAAGCTAGTTTACATATACTATCAAAGTTTATATTTCTATGTTCTTCTAAATCTATAGATTCTCTAGTGATTATAGGTAGAATTGCGAGCTTGATAGCTTTGAGTGATATAAATTGAGATAAAAAGCTAAGTGCACTAGGTACATATCACTTCTAATAGCCTAATAATGGCTTTTGAAACCTTTGTTAATCTTATCCGTTGATCATTCAAAAAACTATTTGATGGTGATAATCAATTAATAAACTTTATGAATACCATTGAACTCTTCCTTCAAGGGGCTCTCAAATCTAATATATTAGATCGGATTAAAGTTTGAAGTATGACCATTCAAGTTACTATTACTTTGGAAATCAAGTACTACAAAAGTGAAACACTACAATTCTTCAACCAATCTACCGGTACACAAACAAAAAGATCACTTATTTCTCCTTCTTGATCCCTCTTTATCCCACCCTACTTGATATGTATATACGTGAAGTGTAAGACTCATGTTACACGTACATGATTCTCACCTGATGAATCTTTGCATTTATGGTCCTCCATAAGTATTTCCTACAATGTATGACCACAAACATAAGGGATTTACTCGATGTAAAAATATAGATGGATGACATATATGACTCAATTAAACTTAAAGGACTTAATTAAAATTTGGGCAAAATATAGGAAACTTAAATGATTGACATAAGAATAGACACTTAATTTACTCTTGATACAATTAATCCATGCCCTTTAATTGACTATTTTGTTGGGACTTGTAATGTAAATATATAATTTTAACATTGTGTGTTTGAAAAAGGATAAATTACAATGATAGTCCCCATAGAAAACTATAAAATGACCCCAGTTTCTAAAATGCCATTTTTATCCACTTTGAAAAATGTTGATGTAAAAAAACTTTTCCTTTTCCTCTAATGTAATATTAAATCAATCATTTATATAAACATACATATATTTATAATTATTATTTTTTATATGGATTCATCCCCAATTTGAAAGTGCTTTTTGATAGAGTTAATATTTCTTCGATTAATATGGCTTAATGGTTAACAAATCAACTTAAAAAAGTTAGTACAGTTTTATACTGATATAAAACATTGATGTGAAATTGCATTGATAAATAATTTTTAAGTGTTAACATTTTTTTCTTCAAGAGTGCAAATTTAGTATTTTAGAAGTTTGGAATCTTTTTGTAATTTTGATAGATTTAGGGGTATCATTGTAATTTACCCTTTAAAATGTTATTGATTTTGCAACCATTTAGGTTAATATGGATTCCCTTGATATTGATTGTTTTTAGATGTGTAAACTAGGGGTGAGAGAATAAATCTATTGTAACTTGGAAGTTGCTCTACCGTATATAGTTGAGTAGGTCATAGATGGGTATTGAAGGTCATAACATAAATTCTAGTTCAGATTTCTTAGAAATACTCTTATAGGGTAAGTATAGTGTATAGCATCTTTGTATCTAACAAAGTTTAGTTTGAAAAATCACATTAACACTTGCATTGACTTTTATTTTTATTCTCAAATCTTTATTAAGTGTTCCATTTTATGTGGTAATGACAATTCTAGTGACTATTACATTTATAGTGAAATTAGAAATAGCAATGGAAAGGGGACTTCTAGTCTAAAAACAAGTAAGGATGCTATTAATTTCATGATAAGACAAAATTTTACCGATTTTGATTTAACTAAAAAATATAGACATTTGTGGATTTAGCGCAAAAATTGTTATGGATTAATTATAAGAAACTTTTCAATTAAAAAAATGTATATATATATTTTTTTACAATATGGATATCATTTGAAAATGTCCACCTTAAAACATGTACTTTACGATATAGAGAGTATATGCTTTAAGGTCCCTTACACCCATATTATAAAGTATCTTAATTAATAATATTAATCATAACCAAATATAATATTTTTAATTGAACATGTACTCTAGGCTAAAGTTTATTTACCTATTGCAAAAAAGTTAATATGCTAGAATATATTACATTTTTCATTCCTTTATTGCCTCTCCCATTCTTTCCAAACTATAGACCCTTGATTCTCAATTCTTTTGTCTTCTTTCATTTTATTTTTGTCATTGCTCAATTTCTCCCATCTCTATGGTAATCTCAACCCATTATTTTCCATATTTCTTTATTATTAATCATGATCCTAATTTTGTAGACAAAAGTACCAAATATGGATAATATCTATATTTGACTTACACAATAGAATCTCCAAACAATTAATAAAATGTAAGAATTTTGGTGTTTTCGTATTTTAGAATTTTTTTATGATTTTTATGAGCTTTTAAGCTTTTGAATTGAATGGGAAAAATTAAATGGATATGAAAAAATTAATCTTAAGGATATTACATACAAAAAGATTAATTTGAATTGTGTTTTATCATGACTTAATATGATAATAGAAATTAGAACTAAGTGGGAACGATTCAATTAATTGATATGACAACATAAATAATTAAATTTAATAGGGCTATTGCCTTAATTCGCTAGAATTGATAAGATAGGAAAGATTAGAAGAACAAAATCTTTCTTAGGGTTTCAATTTAATAATGTCTATTTTATTTGTAACAATGATGAAAAAGAAAATATATGCTAGTCTTCTAAGCCCTAAGGGCATAATAATTATGTAATAAAAAATAAGACTCCTAATAATCCAATAATTTATGATGGACATAATTGCCATAAAATGAAAATATGACCTAACCTAGAGACTTATAAACTAAAAATACTCTAACAACTAGACAATACTAAATGACTCCAAATAATATAAAATAATAATAGTCTTCAAATCTTCCATACTAAATATATAATTGATCATACAAAAGTCAATGTAACAAGTAGCAAATCTCTTGCAATGCATGAGATCAAATAGAACATCTAGCTATGTGATTCTTGATCTCCATCGGTTCCATTGTTGAAGACATTATGGATATTGATTGAAGTGAAGAGACAAGTTGTAATACTGTGAAGATTTTATGGATATTGATTAGAAGAGACAAGTTTGGTTAAAATTGTTTGAAACTTGGTTTATTTTATTGTATTATGTTTTTTTATTCGATATTTTTATATTAATAAAAATATTATAATGAATTTGGTAATATAATTTATTTTAGACAAGTAGATCTAGAATTTACAATAGATTACAATTTTGCAATAGCATTTCATGATAAATTGTTCTAATTAAGTCACATCATCGTATTCATGATGTATGTCGTTACAAGAAATATGTAATAATTTTTTTAAACTTTGTTAAATTAGTAGACACCCAAAGAGGTTGCAAATAATCCTCATAAACTTTGACTTTGGTGCGAAATCAACCCCTTAAACTTATTAAGTGTACATTGACATCCTAAACTTTAACCTTGGCACGTAATTTAACTAAAAATGCATGCATATAATATTATCAATTTATCAAAGTTTGGGGGGTTATTTGTAATATTTTGAAATTTATGGAGTATATTTGCAATGAGGTGAAAGTTTAGGTGGTTTATTTGCAATTTCCCCTACTATTTATTTTAAACAAGTAAACTTAGACTATATGATTTTTTGACAATTTGTTTGGAGTTGTATTATTAGGTTTATCATATATGCCTTTATGAGAAACATACAATTCAAAAGTATGTGATTAAATTGTTGAAAATTACTAGATTAATGAATTATAAATATATTGACAAATTGACAAGCTATTGGGTAGTTAACTAAAAAATTTTATATATAAAAAAATATAGTATAAAATTTTATAAGTTTCATAGAATATATCATATATCTATAGGTTTAAAAGGATATAGGTTTCAAGTAGTTCCTATATGATACATGATAGATTTCGATTCTAAAATTCCGAAACCTATACCTACACTATAATACTTTGTTTGGTATGAGGGAAAAACTAAAGAAGAAAAGAATATGGAATGAAAGAATGCAGAAGGAAGAAATTATGAGAAGAATTGATCTCTTCCTATATGTTTGGATAATGGAGGAAATTAAAGTTGAAGGAATCTTAATAGTTATAGAATAAAACAAAGTATAACATATAATTATCAAAATATCCATAAAAAAGGTCGATAAAAGATGAAATGAAGGAGAAATGAATCATTGCAAATTCTTTTTCTTTTCTTTCCTCTTTCTCTCCCATTGGCTTGTTCTCTCTCCTCCTTCCTTCTCTCCTTCCAATAACAGTGTAAGTGTTGATTAATTTTTTTTCTATAATTAAAGAAATTTGTGGATGTGTAGAATACTAGTTAGGGCAAGAAATAAGAACCGAGATTACGTCCGTCACTTTCAATGCACGGTCAAATCGTCGAACTGAAAACGTAAGAGCAAGCATTCTCGTGCATGAATTTTCCGGAAAGACTCAAAAGTCATATACGCCTCCTTGATAGGGAAAGAGGTATACGGAAACACATTAAAATGTACGAGTACGAATAGCATTCCAGGTTTAATTTGTTTTTGGACCGTTGTCGGATAGTCGTCTGTTCCCATTTAAGGCTTAGAATTGAAGGTAAAAATAGTGTTCGTCTTCCAGGAGGAACTTCCAATACCCACGTTTCCACATGGTACATTTCCGACGTAAGACCTGCAATGTTGTCTTCCTTTGTTTATGCCAAACTTCATGTGCTATCACCCTTCCAAGGACAGCGAATTGCAGCTGTAGTACTTCCATCAGTAAATATGTTGATAGTAGGAGCGCAATCGATTTCAGTCGGTATAGGACTTTAAATTTAAACTTAATTTAAAATTTTAAAATTTGAACTTAGTTTGAATTCAATCGAATATAAATTTTTAAGCTTTAATTTAAGATTGACTTGAAGTTTAAAAGCTTTAGTTCGATTTGATTAAATCTATTTAAGTTCATCTGATCTAAAGAATATATTTTTCTTTTAATTGTAATAATATTAATATGTAAACTAAATTTAAGTTGAACTAATGTTCATACTACATGTGAATTTGATTAAAAGCTTGTGAACTACTTGAATCAAATATTATGAAACTCGAGCTAGACTTGATTAATTATTTAAGTAGTTCGAACTTGCAATTGATTCCATTGTTTCTAAATTCATGTCGAATAGATATCAAGTCAAACTCAAGTAATTAGCTAGTAGTTTGATTCATTTATACCTATTTATTTTATATGTCCTTGTTCATTTGTATTTGGAATTGAACATTTATACTTTTAAATTTTTAAAAATGTCCATTTAATCCTTGCTATACTATTTTACCGTAAGACTGAATAAAGAGAAAAATAATTAAGAATAAAATGGTCATGTAGAAATTTAAATGCAATTTTTTGAAGATTTAAGAGGTATAAATAGTTAACTTTAAAAATAAGGGAACTAAATACACATGAAACAAATATAAGAGATGTATTTATAATTTACCCATATATTAATCATTAAAACCATAGGAAACGAGTAGTTTCTTCCATTTCAAGAGTATTATTATGATATGTGTAGACTAACTTAGCGAGGACCAAACCTAGTCACATGCTAAATACGACCTAGAACTCGACCCGAAACTGTCGGATCCCAGTTCCACAAAGGCTAAACTAGTCATGGAACTGTAACTCCTAGGCTAGGCTAGTTCCTAGGAATCGACAATTCACAAGTTCGGTTCCTAGACCCATAAATTGTATCTATTTTATTTTTCAAAATAACTTAAAATAAAAAAAAAATTAAGTTAAAAATTAAAAAAAAAATACAATAAGCCTAAGACTCTTAATAATTTTTAACCTATTTTATAAATAAATTGATAAAAATTTATATTTATTTACGCAAAACTACACTTAAGTGGATTTGTTGTCTTAGTAATATGAAAGAAAAGTTTAGAAAATATAATTAAAAGATAAAAATTAGTTTTAATCCTATATTACTAAAGAATGAAAACTTCATTTTATGCAACTTATAAATATCTAATTAAAAATATTTTATAATATATTAAATATTATGAATTAAAATTAATTTTTCCTATATCGACAACCCACCTAGGCCTACCCAACTACCAGGTCTTATAATAGGTCTAGAACCATCGATGAGGTCTGGTCCAATTCTAGCCCATCAGTCCACTTTTAGGCTAAGTCTATTTCAGGATCCAGCCAGTGACTCTCTCTAGCTAAGTGTAAAGTCCTACAAATTTCGAAAAGTTATATAAATAATTAAAATAAATAAATAAAATAATAAATTTTTTGAAACATAATTTTTAAATGATATTTGGTTAAATAACGAAATTAATTTAAATTATAAATCTAGGAATATCAAATTAAAATTTAGAATAAATATTTATATTTGAGATAATTAGATTAGTTAGACATAAGTTTTTGTAATAAAATACTAAAAATATAAAAAAAATTTAAAAATACTTTTTTATGCGTGCGAAATACAAAATAGAGAGACATTACAGTATAGAGTATAATATAAAAATATTTATAAATATATAGCTATAAAAAAAAAAGAAGATTTCCCATCCGTCCCTTCCCATCCATGTCAGATGGCAGCTGTAGCAGCAATGGGTCCTCAGCCGTCTCGTCCTCAATTGTCCCGCCCCCTACCTCTGCTTTCTTCCTTTTCTTTTCTTTTTCTTCTTCTCTTTCTTCTTCTTCTTCTTCCACTGGCTACGTCTTCCTCCCCTGCGTTCCCCTGTCCGCATCTTCCTTCCTTTATTTTCATATCTCTCTCTCGATCTCTCATATGCTTGAAATCAGTGGTTGATTGAACAAATAGGGAGGCAATGGAGGGATTTCTTCGGCTCCCATATTCAATCTGGACGCATTCGACTTTCCTCAACTTTGTTACGGTACGCAATGTTAAAGTTGGAGCCTTTATTTTGATTTGCAGTGATAGGCAAGTATATGTGCGTGAGCGTGTGTTGGTGTTTGAATGTGAGTGGGCATAAGGACGTGTGTGTGGTAGCGACAACAGCGATGGTGACGGTAGCATCTAGCCGAAGGATAGTGGCAACGACAACCATAATGACAGCAACAACGACCATGATGGTGACCTTAACGATAACAAAAACAACCCTGATAACAACAGTAGCAACAGCTGCAATGGCGACCGTAGCGACGACAGCAACCGTGATGACCTCAACCCCAGCAACAACGGCCCAGCAATGACAACATCTAATAATGACGGCAACTATGAAGACAAGTGAGGGAAGAGGATGAGAAAAGGACGATGTGTGTGAGAAGGTATATGCGGCAGTGGATAATGTGTGCAAGGGTGTGTTTGTGTGTGCGTGAGGTGGAGTCGGCCTATACAACCGTGTGTGTGTGTGAAGGGGAAGAACAGCAACGGCTACCCCAAATGACGACCATGATGGCAGCAACTCCAACAATAACCGACAGCCCAACGACAGTAGCAACAACAATCCAATAGCGGCAACAAGCTGGTGCAGTGAGAAAGTGGAAAAGGAAATCTTTAGTGCGGGTGAAGGGTATGCATGTAAGGATGTGTGCGTGTGGGTGAAGGGTGTGTGTGTAAGGATGTGTGCATGCGGGTGAAGGGTGTGTGAGTAAAAATGTGTGTGTGCGGTGAAGGATGGTGTGATGTGCATGAATGAAGATGTGTATAGGTGTGTACGAGAATGAAGATGTGTATGTGTGTGCGTAAATGGAGATGTGTATGTGTGTGTGCATAAATGAGGAAGTGTATAGATGTGTGCCGGAATGAAGATGTGTATGTGTGTGCATAAATGAAGATGTGTATATGTGATTGAAGGTGTGTGAGGTATGTAAGGATGCATGTACGTGTGGATGAAAGTGTGTGGGGTGTAAGGTTGTGTATGTAAGTGTGTGTGGTGGTTTGCGGAATGTAGAAGGATTTATGTGTGCGTATGTGTGGTGATGCGTGATGTGTGTAAAGGTGTGATGTATGTGGGAAAGTGTGTACGTGTGTGAATGATGGTGCATGGTGTGTGTGTAAAGATGTATATGTGTGCGTATGTGGGAGTGATGGCGTGATGTGTGCAAGAATGTGAGTATGAGTATAGGAGAGTATGGCGTGGGTGGAATATGTATGTATGAGTATGAGATGGTATGTATGTAGATGTGTGCGGATGCGGAAGGTGGGCGTGATGCATTTGAAGATGTGTGTGTATGTATATGAGGAGATGTAGGGTGAACGAGAGGTGTGTGTAAATGGAGGATGTGTATGTAAGTGTGTGAATGAAGGTGTGTAGTGTATGTAAAGATGTGAGTATGAGACAGTGGGTGGTTTGTGTGTAGGAATGTGTGTGTATGTGCGGGAAAAGAGGAGGAAAGTGTATGGTGTATGTGAGGATGTGCGTATGTGCATGAGGTGATGTAAGGTGTGCAGTATGTGTATGTGGTGTGTGTGAAGTGTATGAGTATGTGATGATATGTGGTGTGTGCGAGAAGAGTGTATGCATATGGATGGTGGGTGGTAGGTGTGATTTATGTATGTATGTGTAGATGCCATGTAGTGTGTGAGGGTATGTGTGTATATGGATGGCATGTGGAGTATGTAGCATGTGTGTATATGTATGGAAGATGTGCATTGTGTGGGTATGTGTATATGTATAAGGAAGGAGAAGCGTGTGTGGGATATGTATGTATGAGTATGAGATGATGTGTGGAGTGTGAATATGTATGTATGGGTATGGAAGGTGAATGTAATGTGTGTGAAGTATGTGGGTGCATGTGTGTTAGTGGTGTAAGGTGTATGTGGAATATGTGAGTAAGTGTATGAGATGATGTATGGTGTGGGTATGTGAGTATGGATATGGGAGGTGTGTAATGTGTGTAGAGTATATATTGGTGGTGTGAAGTATATGTGGGGCATGTGTGTATGTGTGCGTGATAGTGGTGTAGGAGGTAGAAGGAGTATGTGTGTATGTATGCACTAGTGGTGTGTGCATGTACACTTGAGGAGAAAAGAGGATAATGACATGCAGTTGCTAGTGTGTGCAATTTGGTATATGATATACTTGTGTGTATGTATGTATAGGTGCGTCCGTGGTGTGTGAAGTGTGTATGTATATGGATAAGAATATGTGTATGTTGGTGTGTATGTGATGTGTGAGAAAAGTTGGTGTATGTATGGTAATGGAAGTGATGATTCGTAGGAAGATATTAGAGACAATTGGATAAATGAAAGGTTCAAAGATGCTTCATGGATAAGAAAAGTGTCTATGATGGTGTAGATGGTGAAAGGAATGATTCAAGCAACATCCAAGATAATGGCCTGGGGAATATTCGGAATGAAATGGATTTCACAATGGAATGTTCAAAGAATGTTGAGGAAGATCATTCTTAACCAAATACCCTAATGCAAGATCTTCAGTTGTCCTTTCCAAGGGTATCTTACATATACGGAAGAAGAAATTCCAAATTTGGCAGGTTGAAGACATTCCATTGCTTGACTTCTACACAAGGAAAGCAGACAGTAGATCACAACAACTTAAGGTGTTAGAAGTGCAAATTCGTAGGAAGTTCAACATTCGAATCTTGTTCGCCCAAAGTTCCTTAATGAGGAAACTTCATGCCTTACCATCAAACACAAGATGAGCAGAGTATACATATCGGGTGCTAAAAGACTACCAAAGTCAAGTGGAGATGCAACCTTCTATGGTTGGTTGAGGAAGCATTACAGAAGGATATTGATTTCAAGAGGAAAGCAAAAAGGGGTTACTCACTGGAATAGCTCGACTTCGGCTAGGACTACGACAACCCTAAACAAGTGAGTGAGAAACTTAATGATATGTTACTATGTTGTGTTAAATGTTGAATGTTATGCATGTGAATTTGCTGTTTGTTGTGTTGCTATTTGATATGATTGTTGTTGAGTTGAGTTATGCAGTGGGGAATAATGAGTTAGGAAAGAAGTCGTGAAGAGTGTAGAGGAATGAATGGTCCAAGGTTATAAGTGTCATTACCTTAATGATAGCACCTAGCACCATATCGCTAGTCCTATAACCATAAGCCTAACCCATGTTTTACAAATTGTTTTCTTCCAAATCAAACCAAAATATAGAAACTTAGCTTTTCCTTTTATAGTTACCGAGTAAGTATGCTTAGTTGGAATAGGGTGTATATGTATCATTATGTATACATGTTAGAGTTGGATCTTGAATGTGTATACATATACTTAACCAAACTTATTTTCATATTATATTTACAAAATACACTCATGAACTCAATCATATAAATCATGAGTGCAACCTTAGTTTTTATAACCTAATGATCCTATTTTCTTACCCTCTTAAGTTTGTAAGAGAAAGTGTCTACTAAATTATCTTTAAGTAAAGATATGTCATGAATATGTACACACACACACACACACACACACACACACACATATATCATATACAAATGTCTTGAGGAGATCGAAAGAGAAAACGAGATGACCTTATTAGCTTTTGGAAGTGAAAAGGATATAGCACTTGAGAAGTGCGATGGCATAGAGGTGTCAGAGATGATAATTGTAAATCAACCCTGAGTGGTTGGTTTGACATGTAAGATAAATGACATAGAGGTATCAAATATGATAATTGTAAGTCAACCTGAGTGGTTTAACATTTAAAAGGACATGGCACAGAGAGGTGCCAAGATAATTTAGCTTTTTATAAGACTAGATAAGTCTACATCAGTGGGGTTTAGGTTTGGTCTGATCCTTGCTTGATTGTAATGAGTGTGAAATGGAGTGTTTGATGTTTACCTTTGTGGTATGATTGAGAATTGATTTTGATTATATATATTGTTTAATCACTTTAAATTAATCAATTAAAGTACGAAATGGATAAGATCAAAACTTGACATGCATTTTCACGAGACATTGCATAAGATTGAAGGCCATCACTACTACAGGATGCGTCGGAAGTGATCAAGAGGATTGTTGTTTCGCTAAGTGCAAAATAAGTGATTAAGGGATTGTCGCACCTTAACTGTTTCGAGTCCAGCCTATCTTTGAGGGTTTTGCTCCATCTGGTGTAGAGAGGCATGAGAGGGTTCACTGTTGAGTTAAAAAAAATATCATAATTAACAAAGTGATAAGATAAATAAATCGGGTAATGACCTAAGCACTGATGGTGGCTTCAGAATCCCCAACCCAAGGTCAAGGGGGCATAAAACCTAGACTTCACGTCGGTTATTGGAAGACCACATGAGATGTTGCATTTATATGGTTGCTCATACATAGCATATGTTTTAGTAACTTAATTTGATATTGCTTTTGCGTATGTACCATTGAAAGTGTTACCCTTCCATTCACTGAGTCATAGTGTGCTCATCTCCTCACAGACTCTTTTGCAAGTAGCGATTACAAAAACTCAGGATGGGATAAGATGTGAAGTGTGGAGAGTTTTGGAAGACCAAAACAACAAAGTAAGATTTATGAAGAATAGATTTACTTAAATGAAATGTTAGGACCCCCATGTGAATAGAATTTGAAATTGAGAAACCTAGAGTTTATCCTATTTTACTGATTAGTAAGAGATACTGATTCTCTGTGATCATGGTTAACCATGAGTATGAGATCAATAGTTTCATTTTATTATCTAATTATATGGACTATGATTAGTTATAAATACAATTATTTATTTAAAGTCTTACGATCTCTGACACATAAGACGATCATCATGTAACGGGTGAGCACATGCCATGATAGTTTTAGTGGAGACTTATAGGCCCCTTTCGGGGCATGACACTAGGGCTGCATTTACATTAATGCATCATCTCCTACATTGCATGAAATATTAATATTGTTTTTTTATCCGCTTGAATTATTTTATTTTATTTTTCCTCATACTTTTGTCTTTTTGTTGGGATCAGTCTTATAACTCTAGACGAAATAACAATATGATAAACAAAAAAATTCATTTACAAACTCATCATAAAAGAGAAGAAATGAATTCTCCGAAATTCTATCAAATATAGCCTTAGACTTAAATGGTGATACTTTTAGTATTTTCTTAAATTGCTGGAGATCTAATAAAAATAAAGTTACCCCTTTTGGCTATAAAATTACCTCAACCGCAAATAGTGGACTTATAGTATAAGAACACAGCTACTAATGCTTCTTATTCTATTTTATTTTAAAATATGGTATAATTGTAATAGTGCATCCATATCATGTGGAGACATATACACGTTATACTAGTAAACAGCATATCTATGATGTGTGTAAAAAAACATATGAAGAAGAATAATAAAACTTATAATATATGAAATAACTAAATTAAACTATATATAGAATTAATACAATGAAAGAGAGAATAATTGCATAAATAGTATGAAAAATATGCTAACATCAATAAATTTGCTTCATTGAAGAAGTTGCCATGTACTTACAAAATTAATGTAAGATATCTATATTGATTAAGATAATTTATTCAAAACAAAATAAAACTTATCCATACTTAAGAAAAACACTAAATACTTAATATAAAAAGGGAAATAATATAAAGATAGGAAGTTATGAAATGACATTAACATCATTATTAATTATTCTCACCCATTATATGATTCCTTTGACATCCTTTTTGCATTTATGTGTTTATCAAGCGATTCAAGCTTATAAAATAGGAAATTATATTGCAATAATTCGACTTTAATAATATGCTTAAGAAAAGCGCTAAATACATATATTCACTTTTCAAGAAAAAATAAATTGTGATAGCTATACTTACCATAAATATATAAACTGTTGACAAATATCTATCCTTTAATTATGCCATAATGCTATAAATCTTTTTTCATTTCCTATAAAAAAAACTTTCCAACCATAATAAAATTTATTTATTTTCAATAGGACAAACTATAGTCATAATGCATGCAATAAAACATGTATGAAGCGATTATGAAAGTATTATTTAAAAAAAAAAGAAATTGAAAATCACTTTTTCTCTCATACACATTTATCATATCATGGTCTTTTTAGACCTACCATAAAATGTGAAATAGTTGTATGATATTTTTAATTTTAAAAAGTGTATATTTGCATCTATCTCTACAACTTTACCATTTTTGAAATGTTTGTAGTGATAAAAAAAAATATCTTTATCTACATCTTAACTGCATTATTTCATTGCTTTAGGATAATATATTCATTATACATATTTTTTTATTTAAGAGAAAAGTTTGTTAAGTTCAGATAAAATTACTAAGTTTATTGAATTATGTGCTCAATAATTTATTAAATAATGTGCATAAGTAATATTTGGCTTTTAAAGAATTACTATTTTTTGTTATGATGTTATATACACATTTGAAATATGGGGAAATGTGAAATTCTTCCAACATCAAATTTAGTTAATTCATTACATTTTATATTAGTTCTATTTAATTTTGATCTTATCATATTCTCTTTCTAATTCTTGTGCAAATAAAAATATTTTTTTCTTATCATAATACTAATAAAAGAATATAAATATAAAGGAAATAAAATACTTAAAAAATGGTTTCATTACGGTAACGATAAATCATATAAAAACTCATGAAAATAAGTCATGTGTTAATTTATTTTTAACATATTTAGAATGCCAAAGTCATCAAACTTCTTTATGGATGTACATAATGCAAATTAAATTGAATTCAAAATTATGTGATTAATTGACATTCCTTATGTGATTGTCAACGACTCTATTTTATGATCGCGAAAGAAAATTTTGGTTATTCAATACAATAAAACATTATAAAATAATGGCATCGAAGGTTACTCTAAAAAATATTTGCAATGAAAATAAATACGATAATTTCACTTAAACTAAAGCATAGAACAACCGGCCATTTGCAATGTGTGTAACCAAAAATAAATATAGTAAAATCATGTAAATTAAAGCATAAAATAATCACACATGAAACAAAGTATCAAAATTTAAAAAAATATATATATTACACAAAGTACTATGGGGAAAAAGGATTGAATTGTACCATAATATGAAAATAATCAACTAAAGAGAGGTAATAATTGTCAACTTACAGAAGAGTTCAAGGATCTCATATATTATTATTACTTCATAGTACTTCTAAATTATGTTTGAAGTTTTGAACAAAAAATTAAATATACCTACTAATTTATGTTGGGAAAAGTCCTAATGGTGGTAACCACCATCTTTGTAGTTTTTATATCAATTTCGCTTCAAAATACATAGATAAATTGAGATATTCAAATGCTCTAATGTTTCCATTTTTCTTCAAATAGACCGTATATCTCCATTAGAACAAAAAAAAAAGAGAAAGATACATGCTTACAATATATGTCGTTTATTTTAATTTTACAACATAATAAATATAAATAATTGTTGATTACATATTTATAAAATAATTAAAAAGAATAAATGAGAAATAAAATTGACAAAGTTAAGTATAATTGTGTTACAAATCAACTATTTCAAATTAGAGAACTTTAGTCAAACTCAACATATTGCTTCTCGATTGACTTGTAGAGCTCCCCTATTTGGCCATTTCTTGACTGTTGCTTTCACTTTTCTTTGATATAAAGGAGATTCTCCTTCAATGTTGAAGTGACATTGATTTAATAGTTTTCCATCCTATACCAAGGAGTAAGTGTTTTTAGAAAAATTATACAAAAGAATTGCAAAATATAATAAACACCAATTAAACCACATCTTAAAATTATTTATTGAACTACAAATCAATTGGCCTTTTATTTTTATTTAAATAATACAAATAAAGTGCATCAACGATGAATGTTGCAAAGTGTGCATCAATGATATCATCATTCCCACCAAAGAGAAAATTAAGAAATAAGAAAAAAAAAAAACTACTTTTTAGGTATCAAGAAGAGAAGTAGAGAGTGGAAGACTTACAATTTTGCATCATAGTGATTTAGAAAATAATAAAATGATAGTAGAAATGAATATATGCATGCTTTGCAAAATGATGAAATTGGAAGCCCAAAGATTTGTTTTTAAAAAATGAGCAACTTTTATTTGGGTAATCACTTACCCATTACATTTGTGAGAAAGAGAAAATAGAAGATGCCCATTATATTTGTGAGAGAGAGATAATAAAATTACTTTATTTAGGTAACCATTAACCCACTACTACCATATGAGACAGAAAACAAGTGATTAGGTGAAATTTTCTGTTTTATCCTTAAATATTTTTATGTTGCATTATTATGATGCATTGATTAAATGCTTTTCTAATTGTTTTTTATAATTAAAATAGTAATTAAAAGATATAGAGTTTAAAATTTAATATTTTGGCTTAATACTATAGATATATTAACAAATGTCAAACCCACATGATAGGTGCTAAAAATGATAATAAATAAAATAATTGCATATATGGTTGCTTAAAAAGATACAATTTTCTTTTCTTTTTTCTTTTAATAAAAAAGAGTAAATACATGCATTTATATAATCATTCTAAATAAATTCTCTCCATTGCTTTTTTTTTTTTCTATATATAACCGCCTTATATTCATTTAAAAAATATACAAATGTAACCCATCAAATCCTTCTTAAGCACTTTAATATTCTAAATAAACATGGTCACTGCTTTTCCGCAAGCCCTTAAGTAATAATCAATATATGCAAAACGATACACCAATTATAGAATGATTCATGAAATAGCTATTTAATATTTCATCGTGATGAAATACGTTGTTTATTTGTTATTATTATTGTTTCCAATTCTATATGTTAAAGAAGATAGACAGCGACTGAACCCGTTTTACTCCCATGGGAAAGCAGTGTCACATCGTACGAACCCTGTTTCCTCATATTTATTATTTACATTAATGAGACTTGGACAGAGCTCTAAGCTAGGGGGACTTAGAAAACGTGTTTCCAATCATTTCATTTAATTACCAGTATTAAAAAAGAAGTAACTAAACTGCGAGTAATTGGAGATTTATCGAATCAAATTATACAATTTACATCCCAACGTCGTTGATCTAGAATAGGTTTTAATCATATTCATGTATCACATAAATGACAAATCAGTATTAATAAAATTTTAACATATAAATATATAATCAATATTTTAGCATCTAATAGTATTTGTTATTATTTGAGCAAGGCATAAGTTTATAAAATGAAGAATATTAGTGTTTAACCATTGTAAAATGTGAATAAATCATATATACTCTTATCCAAACATATTATTTAAATACGTTTGATTAGAATATGTTGGATCTTCTACTTTATACCAAATTCTTTAAATATGCTTCTGTCTTTTCCATCTATTACTTAAAAACAACTTGTTACTATAATAAAATGCTTCATAATAAAATAATAATAATAATTAAAAGAAAAAAGAAAAAAACTACTTACTGACAAAGTCTTTCCGAATGTATGATGAAATTGGATTTCGTGAAATCGAGGAGGTAAAAGATAGTCAGCGTTGATGATTAGTTTGTATTAGAGCCAGTAATGTGGGCCGAATGGACTAGCTTGCCCTAATTCACACCAGCCCGCGAGTCGTCGTGAGCTAGCTTGTAGTGGCCCGCAAGTTTGGCGGGTCAGCAAAATCGGTCTACCCTACCCCGCGGGCCAATGCAGGTTGGCCCGCGACGACCCGTAATTTTTTTTTTTTTTTAGATTTAGATTTTAGAGTGGAGTGGAGACGGATAATGACCGCTAGTGAGTGTCTCCTCTCTCCTGTGAGTGTCTGCTGTGGCCTGTGGAAGTGGAAGAGGACGATTGTGTTGTCAACTCTGGTCTGTGAGGTGACTGTGAGTGTGGAGGGATGACCGGACGAGGAGTCGAGGGCGATAGACGATGGACAACGGCCGAGGGAGTGTGAGGTGTGAGTGTGACTGTGGTCTGTGACTGAGTGTCTCATGTGAGTGATTGAGTGTGACGGTGTGGGTGGGTGTGGATCGTTTGGTGTGGGTTGCTGCACGCATGCTGCCTGCTGAGTGCTGTGGATGGTGTTGTCGAGACTCGAGTGTCGTTCCGGTCGTCCTCGACTCCTCACTGAAGTCTAAAGTCTTCAGCTACTGTGGTGCTGTCCTTGTCTCATCACTTCAGTCAGTGTTGGCATCGATAGTCTCGTCGTCAGTCGTCACGTCGTTAGTTGTCAGTCGTCATCACAGTTCACCAAACACGGCTGACATCAGCATGTCAACATAGCAATTTTTTTTTTTTTCTGGTTAGCGCCTCAGCAGGTCAACTCGCACTCGTGAGAACTTGCCTGTCCCACCCCCGCGAGAACTTGCCTGCCCTGCCCCACAGGTCAAGCGAATGCAGGCCAAAATGGCCCGTAGCTTCAGGCGGCCAAAATTTTTGGCCCGTCCTGCATTTTTTTGGAGCGAGACAGGTTAACCCGCGGACCTGTTTCGCAATTACCCACTCTAGTTTGTATGAAATTGAAGTTGCAATACCTAGTGATAGTGATAGACATACTTCATGGATGTGGTTACCTACGCTTGCATGGCCCCCCTCAAGCTAAGTAGGAAGATTGCCACAACTCTGTTGACAAAACTTAGATGGCATTCAGTGAGCCAGGCACGTCCATCGTCATGTAATGTGCTCGAGAAAACTCAGGACACATTTCGATGATCTTTGCCATATATCAATCTGTAAAACAAGAAATTTCATTTATCTTAAAGTACTAATAAATTAAGTAACAATATCTAAGCATGCTTAGGGTTAAAAGTAAATTGATTAGGCTTATCTCACATATTATTACCAAAGTAAAAACTTGGCTATGAAAATATGAACCTTATCTTAAATGAACAAATAAAAATATTAATACTTTCTCACAACTCTATTTTTTTTTCATACTAATTAATTATACAAATAAAATAATTCCACAGGTAAAATAGTATAAAGTAAAAATAATTGTGAAGGAGAAGATTTCAGATACTTACACTAACTAATTGGCTGGAGGAGAGAACTATTGGTACAGTGCCACGTTGGAAAAAAACTCTAGTCTCAAGACTTTGAAGTGTATGATAAAAACCGTGATAACCCAATACTACCACAGAAATCAAATGAGATAATATTTTATTAATCGTGATATTATATATATATTAGTCTTTGCTAATATATTTTGGTAGGTGAAAACTCAAATGAAGAGTGTAGGAGATTTAAAGGGTTGGTGAAGCAGAAGGGAAAGAGGAGAGAGACAAAAGGAGAATTTGTGGAGATGAGAAAGACAGCAGATGGCGACGTGAATAATTAAGGCGGCAACATTAGGGGGTAGTGGCCTTGTTATCCAGCAAAAAATTCCACAGATACAGCCAAATGCAGCCAGGTGTTTTGCAGTTTCGATTATCTTATCTCCCTCTGGTAAAGATGATGTAAATACATCGTAATATATATATATAATATTATGTATGTATTTAATATTATTAAAATTTAACCAAATATAAGAGGATAAATAATATATAGAGATAGGAGCAATTTGGTCAATTCAAGATCAAGGTATTTAAGCCCTCATTTAACCTAATATTCCTTCTTTTTCATTTTCACATAGTTGTAAACCATAGAAATACCATCAAAAAACCATAGAACGACCTGAGGGGAAAAGAAGTGGGATCAACCAATTTGCTATTAGTTAAGGATTTCCATCACTAGAATACTTGTATAAGATTATGAATTCATAGCTCTAAGATAATTTGGTGATATGTGGATAGAAATCCGGACAAAGAGTGAGAAGAAATGGATTTAGGAATAGGCGATTTGGATGTCTCAATCGCAATTCCAATCAAGTAAGTCCATAAATTTTTATAAAGTATTAGAATTTGCAAATTAAACAAATCAATTAGGCTTAGATTCACCATAATTGGATTGGAGGAACAATTGGCGAACTGGAAAAGGAGTTTACAATGGAACAGTGACCTACATGGCTAGGAATACGCTTGTGTACCTACCTATGCTGAAAAATGAATGTGTATAGAAAAGTACATAGTCACCGGATACGTTCATGTACTTAAGCATGTCAAAATGCACAAATTGACAGAAAGGTACATGATCACTTACTTGATCGTGCACCCAACTGTGCTAAAGTACACAGCTAAATATATGACTTCTTAGTTAAGTGTGTTGAATTGATAGAAATACATAGAAAGATACACGGCAATTGGCATGACCATGTTCTGACTTGTGTCTCTTTGCACGGCTTCCTACATGGTTGTGTTAATTTGGGACATTCATCACTTCATTCTATTTCATTCAGTTTCAATCATAAGTGCACGCAATTGTGAATGTGAATAGGTTTAAGGATTGAGAGACTATGGAAGTGTAAAGAGAAATCATTCGTTGATTATAAGGTATGTGTATATTAGGTTTGTTGTTCGTGCTTGTTAGGATAGAGATGTATATGGATTAAACTATTATTGAATAATGAATATGATTGGTTGTGTGTGTGATTGTGTTTGGCTGGGTTTGAGAAATTGAGTAAGGGTCGGTGTTCTTGAGGTGACACCTCGATAATCAGTATATGACGTTGTCCCTAATAGAGTCATGTATCAAAATGATCCGGGTAGAATTAGGATTATTTGGTATGAAGGACTTATGCCTTGGATGTAGAAGGATGATTGTGTGTGATGTGAAAGGACTCATAGATTCATGGGAAGTGGGGAGAACCCACTATTGTATATGTATTATTTATGTATGGATTAAACTCATGAACAAATGGGAGTATCCTTTGTTGTATATATATGTATGTGTGTGTGTGTGTGTGTGTGTTTGTGAAAGGATTGTAAGACATTTATAATCATGAGATTGTGTGTTGGGTCAAATGATGTAAAAGATTATTAACAATGTATGAATATCATGTTGCATTATAGTTGTGTTGATGTTTTTGGCATGACATGCATATATGTGTGTAAGTAGACATTGTATTGAGTATTAGCTCACTCATTGTGAGACCTTTTTTAGTTGTAGGCACCACAAAAGAAGTGGTACGATATGGTGAGATCTTGGTAGAAACGAGTCAAAATATTGAAGAGAATATAGAATATATTTATGATGAAGAGTATTCAGAAGAAGGAAAAAATAGATATTAGATGACTTTGTTAATTTAATTTGAGACTATTGTTGTATTTAAGATTTAAAATGATTCTGTTGTAATAATTTGAGGAAGCTGATTATGATTTATTTTAGAGGAAAAATATTCTTTGCCATGGGGGAAAGTTAGTAGATTTTGAGCCTTTGTGTGTCTTCATCGAGTGAGGACATGTGATGGGCTATACTTGTCTCGGTTTTCTAGGCATTACAACTTAAGTAGTATTAGAGTATAGGCTTACTCATCTATAGACTAACTAGGAATAAGATCTTTAAGGCAATAATACATGATGAGAGTGGACAGTGAGTGGGACTAAACACTTATAAGTATATATTTATTCTAATTGTACTTACTATATTACTGATATAATATGATATCCTGAGACAACTCTTATTCATTTTGTAAAATGCTTAAGAGAATCTCATGACCGAGATTAACATCAAGCGTTGAGGTGATGATCTTGATAACTAGATGCCACTTAGACCTCCTTATCATGGATATGAAGGAAATGAAGTCAATGTTGCTCATATGCTAGAGGCCATTAATGCTTTAGTAGGAGTGGTAACACAACAGCAACAACAAATACAAGAACTACGGTTATTGAATGTTAGATGGGCATAGATGATGGGGGAGATTTGGGAGAGGCTAACTGGGCAAGTGAGTTTAGACTGTTTTGTTAGAATAGTCAAGGAGTTCAGGCCTAAGGTTGATGATTCATCTAGACTCATTATAGGAGTAATTACTTGGGAAAGATTTAAGGAAATGCTGTATAAATAATATTTCCCTAGCACCATAAGAGACAGAATGGAGGCAACTTACTATAATTGATATCAAGGAAAGAGATCAATGGATGAGTATGAGGTAGAACTCAATCGCCTAATGAAATTTATGCCATCTGCTTTTAAAACTGATGAGAAGTCTATGACTCATCAATTTGTATTAGGCTTGGAACCCACTTTACAACATGAAATGGACACATTTCAGTTAAACACTTACTTTGAAGGGGTAAATAAAGCCAAGTTCCTATAATAGAGCGCCATAGGAAGATTGAAGAGATGAGGACACTAAGGACTAGGATTGTATTAGGAAAGAGACCTACCCAAGGTGTTGTAATTCAAGAGAAGGGCAAGAAACTCCATATTGTGTAGACCAAACTCGTGGTCATTGCAGCGCCCTCCTCTCAAGCTAAAACCTCCTCAATGGATTAAGGCAATAGGTGTGTAAGATGTTATGGGCCACATGAGTTGAATGAATGTAAATGACTAGAGGGAGCTTCTTTTTCATGTGGGAAGATAGGACATAGTAGCATGCCTTGTCTAGAGAAATTAAGACCCCTTACATTCTGTTTCTCTTGCAAACAAAGGGGTCGTAGAATAGTTGATTACTTAAACATTAGAACAAAATGTGCAACCAGCATAAGCAAGGAGAAATCGGATAGGGAATAATGGTGGCAAACCTTAGCATGTGAGGCTAAGATAAAGGGCACCAGCATAAGTGTTCATGTTACAAAGATAGGATACTCTAGATACAAAGACATTAGCAAGTATGCTATTGGTACATTTTACTAAAGCATACATTCTATTTGATACTAGTGCATCACATTCATGCGTATGCATTTAAAATTATGCATAATATATACTAAGGTGTTGAATGCTATGTTACGTTTGAGTGCACTAATGGGTATGCGTAGAGGATTGAATAAAGTTTGTAGAAGAGTTAGTACAAAGGTGCAGGGTAGAATACTAGTTGTAGATCTCCTAGTTTTAGAGATGACAAACTTTGATGTGATATTAGGAATGGAGTGGTTAATCAAACATCATGTAACCATTGATTGTCATTATATGGCAATCCATTTCAGTACTTTAGAAGGAGAACTATGATATATAAAATTTTAAGAATATTTTTTTATATATAATATTATAACATAAAAACTAAGGTCACGATTGGGATTTCATAAGAACTTGAGGCACAAAGGGGTCTTTTTATGGTAATAGTATAAATACTCTATGTTAACTTAGCTCTCCTCTTTTTCACCCCTTACAATAACAACACAGTGAAAAAGTAGGAAAAGGAGAAGACACTATCTAGAGAAAACCTAAAGGCGATTGAGAGGAGGACAACAAGATTCAAATCCGATTTATATCGGGTAAGAATATTAACAGATTAGTGATTATTCACGTGGAATTAAGGATGTTATTGTTTTCAACCTTTGATCTAATAGAATTTGGAATTGGGAAAAGGTAAAATGAGCATGGGAATCCATAAATCAAGGATACGATTTGTGGAAGTTTTTGAGGTAAATAAATTAATCCATGTAATTTAATTAGATAGTACATGTTTTAGGGTTAAGTTAAGCCTAGGGATAAAGAGAATTGAATTTAGAAGAAATTAGAATAAAAAAATTAAGATTCATGGGAATTTACCGAGAGATACACGACCTCCTAACATGGTTGTGTTTCGATCGTGCTGAACCCTAAACACACCGAGAGATACACGACCTATTTACACAGTCGTGTTTCAACCTTGTTGAATACAAGACATACCGAAAGATACATGGCCTGTCTTCACGGCCGTATTCAGACTGTGTTGAATGTTAAGCATATAGAGAGATATACGACCTATTTACACGGCTGTGTTCCAACAATATTAAAACCAAAACTCACTAAAAGATACATGACTTTGACATAGTCGTATATTAGCCTTTGTTGAGCTACACAGCCTCCAACATGGTTGTGTTGAGTGAAACATAACTTAATTGTATATATATTTACCTTCTAATTAAGCTAATTTCCAAGTAACCTAAATAACTAGTATGACCTTAGAGAGTTTAAATGATTGAGATTAAGAGATGATATTAATCTTAAATTAATACTAAGAAAGACTTGTTGATGATGTATAGATTTCAATTCAGCTTAAGTTCAAGATTAGAAGTTCTTAAGGCTAGGATTCAAGGTACGTGTAACTTGTGTATTATTTTGTGCTTGTTTAAGATAGTATTTGTATTGAAATTGATTTGATTGAATGAGTTGACTTAAGTTTTTAAGTTGTATGATATATGTGCTTAGCTCGGCCTAGGGGCCTGTAGTGGTAAATCCCTAGGGAGCACCCTGATGATCCTTGTGTGACGTTGTCCCTAGTAGAGTCATGTTTAGAGATGACTTCGGTTAAATGTTGGATTAAGTATTTAAGTAGACATGGATGCGTGGCCTATAGTGGTAGTTCCCATCACCAAGGTTAAGTTTTTAAGTGGACATGGGTGTGGGGTCGATAATGGTAGTTCCCATCGCCAGAATTAAGTGGTTTAAGTAAACATGGGTGTGGGGCCTGTAGTAGCAGTTCCCATGATCAATTCATGTTTCAATGTGTTAAGTATGTTAAGGGGGTCATGAGTACCCCGTTGTTGTTTGTGGACTTAAATTGTATCATGGAACAATGCTTGTGTTTAAGTACCACATAATGCAAGTGATACATGTTCATGTTTGTTTATGCGTGTGTATTTGTGTTATACATACTTAGCATTAACTCACCCTTCAGGAAATATTTTTTTTAGATGTAGGTATTGATAACCTAGAAGAAAATCTGGGAGTAAATGAACCAGGAAAGGAGGAAGAGGATGGTTATCACTACTATTATGGAGAGTAAAACTTAGAATGACTTTGTTATTTGATTGGAACAATATAGTGGTTTTCCAGAGAATATGTAATTGGAAATTTTATAGACTTTCATTGCATTAGATATTTGTTATAGATTATGTTAAATTGGTTTCAAGGTTAAACGATAGATTGAAATGTTTTTATATTATGATTTCATTAATGTAGATAATGGATGGAGATTTGTAGGAATTATAAGATTAAGAGGTATCAGAATCAACTACAGCTTTAACGTGTTCTTGTGTGATAAGGACACATGGCAAGTAATAACATGGCTCGGGTTTCAAGGCGTTACAAGAATAGTTTTGTTTCTAGCTAGAAACATATAGGCCAATCGGGCTACTAACATATGAGCTATGGGGTATGAACATGGTGGCTTTAGTGACAGTTGAAGCTAAAGATGTGGTGAAGATTGATCAAGTAAGGGTTGTGAAGGAGTTTATTGAAGTATTTCCTGGAGATCTGCTAGGTTTACTCCTAGCAAGGGAGATTGAATTTGGTATAGATGTAATGCCTAGTATGGTTCCCATATCCAAAGCCCTATACCATATAGTGCCTATAGAATTGATAGAGCTAAAGAAACATGATATAAGAATTTTTGGACAAGAATTTCATTAGATCGAGTGTCTCATCTTGGGGTGCACCTGTATTGTTTACGAAGATGAAGGACGGCAATGTGCAGTTGTGTATAGATTACCGGGAGTTAAATAGAGTCACCATTACAAAGAAGCACCCCCTCCCGATGATCAACAACTTATTTGATCAATTGCAAGGGGCTCAAGTCTTCTTAAAAATCGACTTGAGATCCGAATACTATCAATTGAGAATCAAGGGGGAAGATATTTAGAAGACTACGTTTAGAACTAGATACAAGCATTACAAGTTTTAAGTAATGCCATTTAGACTCACAAATGCACTGACAACTTTCATGGACCTAATGAGTAGGGTATTCAAGGAGTATTTAGACAAATTTGTCATCATGTTTATAGATGACATTTTAATATACTCTAAAAGTGAAGAGCACTATGAACAGTATTTTATGGATGATGTTAAGTAAACTGTAGGTAGAGAAGCTATATGTTAAATTCAGGAAGTGCGAATTTTGGCTGAGGTAAGTAACATTTTTGGGCCATGTGATTAGTAAAGATGGGTTGTTTGTGGACCTTAAGAAAATAAAGGCTATGAATGAATGGCCTAGATTAAAACAATGAAAAAAATTAGAAGCTTCTTAGGGTTATTAGGGTATTATAAAAGATTTGTTGAAGGATTCTCCAAGCTAGTAACCTCTCTAACCAGATTAATTCAAAATGGGATGAAGTTTGTATGGGGTGACAAATGCAAAACAAGCTTCATAGCACTGAAGGAGAGATTAATTTCTATACCAGTGCTTACCTTACTTGTCAGTGGTAAATATTTTATGGTGTACAATGATGTATCCATTCAAAGGCTCGGATGTGTATTAATGTAGAATGAGATGATGATAGCGTTTGCATCCAAGCAATTGAAGCCCAATGAGAAGAACTACCCGACTCAAGATCTAGAGTTAGTAGTTGTCATTCTTGCACTTAAACTTTGGAGGCATTATTTGTATGGAGAGAAGTGCAAGATATTCACAAATCATAAGAGCCTCAAGTATCTTTCTAAAAGAATTGAACATGAGATAAAGACGCTAGCTACGACTAATAAAGGATTGTGATATTGAAATTCAGTACCATCCTAGGAAGGTGAACGTGGTTGCCAATGCACTAAGTAGAAAGAGACATGGAAATTTGGCAACTTTGATTATAACTCAAAAGAAACTATTGGAAGATATGCAGAAATTAGATTTGGAAATTATGACCCAGGAGATTGGAGTTAGACTCAACAGTTATGCACATAACCCGCACTAATTAACGATGTTAGCAGGACGGGTTTGGGCCGGGTTTAGCAATCTTGTTACCCATCTTGTTATCTTATGCGGATTCCCAAATCCGATAATATTTTGCATGAAATACCCACTACTCGTCTTAAACCCTATAGGGCTGTAATAAGCAAGCTGAAATCCATCACAAACCTGTTAGATTTTTTTTTTTTTAATTCTATTATTAGTTTTAAATCTTTTCTTATTTATTATGATTATTTTTGTAAAATATAGCTTATGTTTTTGGAAATAAATAATATTTACACTTTTAACATATCTAATCATATTTATTTTAATATTATTCGAAAGTCTACATATTAGTAAATAAAGTTGCTGACATAAAAACATTTTTAATTATAACAAGATAAAAATTACTGAACCAACCATACAACTTAATAAATAATACAAAGAAATAAAATGTAGTTAACGAGTCTCAATAGAAATAGAAAAAAATCTAAAACATATAACAAATGCATTAATTCTATATTTTTGGTAATTCTTACTTGACAATTAACTCTCATAGTCTTCAAATCCCATCTTGTTTATCATCCATCTTTAAGCCTATCAAAAGGGGGAAAAAAACCATAAAACACATTAAAGATCAGGCCAATAATAGTTGTTTCATGAATAAAAGAACTCATTATTATATAATAAAAAGTTTTATCTCTCCTTTCATTTAATAACTAACTTTGATTGCACATCAATATTTCTATTGTATTAGGATTTAGTTTGCTTCTATGCAAGCTAATTACTCGTCCACTTTTACTAAATGCAGACTTAGAAGCAACTGTAGATACTTTGATAGCCAATATATCCTTAACTAGTTCTTATAATGTAAGATATTTAATTCCATTAACTTTCCACCAGCTAAGAATATCAAAATTGTTACTCCAAGGTAACATAGGTTCTTCTAGATAGTGATCTAACTTTGACTTTACTTGGCCATCAGCATTAATAGTGCTTAAGAATTGCACTAAACTTGATATTCTTGAAGATTTGAAAGAATAATATGAGCAGTTGTTAAAGTGTTCATAGAAGAACTACTGCTACTATTCAAACCTTTAGATTCAAGATTTACCTCTTGATTGATATTCCTAAACTAGCTCATAACAAATATTTCTAACATTTTAAATCTCTACAAATGCATTTGCTCCATAAATAAAAGGAAACACAAAATTCATGGCCTTCATATTAAAACGTAGATCGAGAATAGTACAAACAACCATAAAAATGTGTACATTACTCAAATATTTTTCAAACTTATCAAGCATTTAACCTACCATCATACTAATATTCACATTTGAAGAGCCCTTCCGCTCAACCAATGATTCCCTAATTTCAAAAAAACTATTCGAAATAATAATTTGTAATTGGATATTAACTACTAGAAAAAATATTGGTTACCTCATAAAAGATTACCAACTTCTCGCAAATTGCTTCCACTTCTTCCCAATTATCATCGGTGAGAAGACATTTATAATGTCTATCTATAATTTGAACTCTATAAAAAAACTTCTTTATATCCAACAGTTGTCACCAATATCTTATATGTAGAGTTCCACCAAGTTTTGCAATTTAAGCCAAGCCTTCTACCATATGGAATATCCAATTACTTACATGCTTGTCCAAATTTCTCGACTCTTGATGGTATCACCGATCAAAATGCAAAGCTATCACAGATCTTCTTAATCGCGCTTTCTATTACAGCTACACCCTTCTTCACAATGAAGTTCAAAATATATGCACAACAATGCATGTGTAGTACTTATCCCCAAAGAATTAATTCATTTTTTCGTAGCTTCATGGTTAAAGTTGTAATCATGATATCATTAGTAGAATAATTATCTTTAGACCTCAGGTCTAAAGGTTTATGAGGAAAAAATGTACAATAATTGAATACACAGTAAACAACAACATAGTCCTTTTCTTATATGAATAATTGAATCATCACCCATAACCTCAATTGAAAGCTAAGTTATATTCTGGACCCCGGTCCCATCTACAAGTACAGAAGGCACACTAAAGTACCAATTTATGCAGTGACAAAAGAGGAAAAAAACGAACCCACATTTGTTTCAGTTAATAAGAGGATGAGTTAATGTACCTTGAAAATCTATGGATAGAAAATGGGGCCACGGGGGGTATAAGTGAGAATTCCCTACACAAACAGCAATCTTAACACACAACGACAGAGATGATGACAATGACATGCGAGGACAGACGAGACGATGATGACACACAATGACAAGCGAGACAACATACGATGAGATAACGATGACACACCACAGATAACAGGATGACGATAATGACAACAGACCACAAAGTAGGGACGATGACACATAAGATGAGTAGACAACAACTACACGACAGATAACGACAACGCGCTATGGAGAAAAGGATAATGACGAATAGATGCTACATGGGACTACATAAGACAACCGAGACCACAAGCGCTACACGAAATGACCAACCAGGCGACATAACAGACGCTAGACACAGATGACGAAGGACAACGGGGTTTGCCAAGCTTTCATAGGAGGATGAGGGAAGAAGAAGATGAGGGTTTTATAGTGCAGGTTTGTATTTTGAATTTTTTTCAGCTTCTTTTGGAGTTTGGACGGTCTTGGATGAGTACGAGTTATGAGAGAGAAGAGAATAGAGAGCTCAACTGGCTGTATAGTCAACAGTGTAAGTGTTAGTGACATTACACGTCTATACTCGATTAGCTATTTTGGTTTGATTTAACTTTTTTTGAAAAAATTATTTATTAAATATATAGTAATATATATTAACTAAATTATAAATATATACATATTAACGGGGTTCAGGTTCCCAATAGGTTTAACATATATCCCTTTATCAGTCCCAAAACCTATAACTTATCACAAACCTTACAAGATAGTAGTATCCTATAGGATTTTTAGTGAGATGAACGGGTTGAGAACCTAAAAATGTCCATTCTACTTACATTCTTAGCACTAATAAATAGGATAAAATCTGCATAAGTTGATGATGTCAGAGTACAAGAGATTAAGAAAAGAATAGAGAATGGCAAGGCAATAGAATTTAATGAAGATGAAGAGAGAGTGTTGAGCTATGGTCACTGACTATGTGTGTCGGGTGTAGATGAAATAAAGAATGAGATACTCAAAGAAACACACTATTTTGGGTACTCTATTCACCCTAGGAGTACCAAGATATAGAAAGATCTGAAGTGCCATTATCGATGGAGGAATGTGAAAAATGAAATTGTAGAATATGTATCGAAGTGCCCAACATGCCAATAAATAAAAATAGAGCATTAAAGACCTACTAACATGTTGCAACCTCTACCAATACTAGAGTGGAAATGAGAGCATGTGACTATAGACTTCATAATAGCATTACCACGAACTATGACTAAGTTAGACACCATATGGGTAATTGTAGACTGACTCATGAAATTTGCCCATTTTATACCTATAGGTATTAGGTATAAACTTGGAAAACCGGTACAATTATATATCAAAGAGATTGTGAGTTTACATAGAGTAGTGGTCTCAATAGTATCGGCTAAGGACACTAGATTTGTGGGGAGATTTTGGAATAGTTTGCATAGGGCACTAGGAACAAAGTTATAGCTCAATACGACCTTTCACTCACAGATGGATGACCAATCAAAGCAAACCATTTAAATATTAGAGGATATATTGAGGGTGTGTACATTAGATCTTGGTGGAAATTGGGATGAACACCTACTCTTAACAAAGTTTACCCACAACAACAACTATCAAGCTGCCATCTAAATGGCACCTTATAAAACATTAAATGGGAGAAAGTGCCAATATCCTTTACATTAGGATGAGGTGGGTGAGAAATAAGTATTGGAGCCTAATCTAGAACAAGATGCAGTGGATAAAGTGAAATTGTTTAGACAGATGATGCAATCAGCTTGAAGCCATAAAAAATTATATTCAAATAAGAGATGTCGCCCATTAAAGTGCAAAGTGGGAGACCATGTCTTGCTAAGGTCTCACTTACAAAAGGTGTGGTAAGATTTGGGTTAAGAGGAAAACTAAACCTCAGATACGTAGGACCCTTTAAAGTCTTAGAAAGAATTAGACTAATGGCATATAGATTAGCGTTATCACCAAATTTGGTTGGGGTATATGATGTATTCCACATCTCTATGTTAGAGAAATATGTACCTAACCCAAACTAGATCACTACACTAGAGTCTCTGCAAGTGCAACCAAACCTCACAATAGTAGAGAAGCCTATCAGGTTCATAAATACTAAAGAGCAGATTCTGAGAAGATAAGTTATCAAATATGTTAAAGTGCAATGGAGTAATCAAATAAAGAGAGAAGCAACTTGGGAGTTGGAAGAAGAGATGAGAAAGAGATATTTAGAACTCTTCCATGATCTAGGTAATTTTCGAGGACAAAAATTTATGTAAGAAGGGGAGAATGTAAATAATTATGTATGTATGTATGTAATATTATTAAATTTTAACCAAGGATAAGAGAGTAAATAATATATAGAGATAGGGGCAGTTTGGTCAATGCAAGATCAGGTATTTAAGCCCTCATTTGACCTAATGTTCATTTTTTTTCATTTCCACATAGTTGCAAACCATAGAAACGCTCTCAAAAAACCACAAAATGACCTAAGGGGAAAAGAAGTGCGATAAAACTATTTACTATTAGGTAAGGATTTCAATTGCTATAATACTCATATAAGATTGTGGATTCATAGCCATAAGATAATTTAGTGATGTGTGAATAGAAATTGAGAGAAGGAGCAAGAAGGAACGAATATAAGAACAGGTGATTCAGCTCTCTTAATCACAATTCCAATCAAGTAAGTCCATAAATCTTTGTAAAGTATTTGAATTTGTAAATTAAACAAATCAATTAGGCTTAGATTCACTAGAATTGGATTAGAGGAACAATTGGTGAACTAGAAAAGGAGTTTGTAACGAAACAGTGACCTACATGGCCAAGTACACGCCTATGTTGAAAAACAAATATATACATAACGGTATATAGTACCCAACATTCTCGTGTACTTATGTGTGTCAAAATGCACAAATTTATAGAAAGGTATATGACCACTTACATGAGCATGTACCCAATCGTGCTAAAGTATATAGCCAAATACATGAGCATCTACTTAGGCATACTAAATCAACAGAAATGCACAAAAAGATACACGGCCACTAGTACGATTGTGTTCTAACCTGCATCCCTTTACATAGCCTCTTACATAGCCCTGTAATTTGGGACACTCACCACTTCATTTTATTTTGTTCACTTTCGATCATAAGTATATGTAATTGTGAATATGAATAGGTTTGAGGATTAAGAGACTATAGAAGTGTAAAGAGGAATCATTCACTGATTATAAGTGCGTGTATACTATGTTTATTGTTTGTTCTTGTTAGGTTAGAGATGTATATGGATTAAACTAATATTGAATAATGAATATGATTGGTTATGTGTGTAATTGTGTTTGGCTAGGTCCAAGAAATCAAGCAATGGCCCCTCAATGATCGATATGTAACGTTGTTCCTAATGGAGATGCATATTGACATGATCCAAGTAGAATTAGGGTTATCTGGTATAGAAGGGCTCATGTCTTGGATGTGAAAGGATGATTGTGTGTGATGTGAAAGGACTTATGGATAGTAGGGAGTATCCATTGTCGTATATGTATTATTTATATATGGATTGAACTTACGGACAAAGGAGAGTACCTTTTGATATGAGTTCGGTTTGATTGGATTCTTAACTGATATGAACCATGCTAACGTGTGACGAAACCCAATACCAATACGTTCGGAATTCGTTACCTAAGATGCAAAACACCCTAAAGTGGAAACCGCGACCCATTGTCTATAAGCGAGACAAGAACCTTGGTATAATATGAAGACGCCACAATCGAGATGAAAGACCAATTGATAAGTCGGGATGAACGCCACAGAAATAAAATCCAATAAGTTCTAGGTTAGTTCTTTAAAGAACCAAGAGAGGAATTCTCTCAAAAGTGTTTCAAACTTTCAATGTTGTATGTTCTATATTCTAACCCTAGGAGCTTTATATTAGGGTTTACGGTTCGTAACAATAAAGCCCAAAACGACATAGCTTAGATAAGTTGCGTAAAAATCAACAAAACAAACATATAGGCCGACGGTGTAGACATGAAGGCCGGCGGCCTTGGAGCCGGCCTTGAGCCGGTGTTGAAGAGATACACGGCCGTGTACTTCTAGACGTGTATCTTTCTGTGGATTTTCTTGACTCCATACACGACCATGCCTTTTAGCCGTATATATGACCGTGTATGATTCTGTGTAACCTTGAGACTCCAACACGGTCGTGCCTTGTAAAGACACGCCCTCTTCATCCCGTATCCGTTATGACTTATACAAGAGCAAGGGCATTCCCATGGTTGTTCCAATCCTTTCCAACTTCATGATTGCTCCGATCTTTTTCGGCTTCGTAGACACCCTTTATCAACCCGTTAAGTGCTTCCTTGAATCGTTTCACTCGATTTATTGTGATTGGTCCAGGTGGCACTTCAAGAGGATCTACATTCCTTCTTCCAGCTTGGCTCTCATCATGGATCTCATCATTCCCCTCCTCTTGAAAAGGATTTGTCCTTAAATCATCGCCTGCATCAAAAGGACTCAGATCAGTAACATTAAACATAGCACTTACTTGATACTCACCAAGCAAATCTATCTTGTATGCATTATCGTTGATGCGTTCAAGAATTTGAAATGGTCTATCGCCTCTAGGAAGTAGTTTAGATCGACGCTGCACAGGAAACCGCTCTTTGCGCATGTGAACCCAAACCCAGCCTCCAGGTTCAAAGACAGCTTGTTGACGACCCTTGTTGGTTTGTTTCACATACTACTCTATTCTTCACTCAATGTTTAGCCTTGCCTTCTCATGGATCTGTTTAACAAATTCTGCTTTCTTCTTGCCATCTAGATTAACATACTCAGAGATAGGCAAAGGTGATAAATCCAAAGGAGTTAGTGGATTAAAACCATACACAATTTCAAAAGGAGTAAATTTAGTAGCAGAATGCACTGTACGGTTATAGGCAAATTCAACATGCAGCAAACAATTCTCCTAACTTTTAATATTCTTTTTAATTACAGCCCTTAGTAAAGTAGATAAAGTTCGATTTACTACCTCAGCTTGACCATCAGTCTGTGGATGACAAGTAGTAGAAAACAATAACTTAGTTCCTAACTTAGCCCACAAGGTCTTCCAGAAGTAGCTCAAGAACTTAGCATCTCTATCCGATACGATTATTCTAGGCATACCATGTAATATCACAACTTCCTTAAAGAATAAATTGGCAATATTGCAAGCATCATCTGTTTTGTGACAAGGAATAAAATGTGCCATATTAGAAAATCTATCCACAACTACAAAAATAGAATTTCGACCATGTCTAGACCTGGGTAATCCTAACACAAAATCCATGGAAATATCTACCCAAGGCTCATGAGGAATGGGAAGTGGAGTATAAAGCCCTTGAGGTTGGACTCTAGATTTTGCTTCCTTACACGTGACACATCGCTCACAAATTCTCTCAACATCTCATTTCATGTGAGGCCAATAGAAGTGTTCCTGCAATACCCCTAAGGTTTTAGCTACTCCAAAATGTCCCATTAAACCTCTTCCATGAGATTCCCTCACTAGTAGCTCTCTTAAGGAACAAATTGGAATGCATAGTTTACTCTCCCTAAACAAGAATCCTTCATGTTTATAAAATTTACCATGCCCACTCTTCTCACAATGCACATACTCCTCACAAAAATCTCAATCAGCAGCATACAATTCCTTAATGTGCTCAAAACCAAGCAGTTTAGAACTAAGAGTAGAGATAAGAGCATACCTTCTAGACAGTGCATCAGCAACGACATTCTCTTTATCTTGCTTGTAGTGGATGACATATGGAAATGTTTCGATGAACTCCACCCAACGAGCATGCCTTTTGTTTAGCTTATGTTGCCCCTTCAAGTACTTCAAGGATTCATGATCAGTGTGGATCACGAACTCTTTTGGCCAAAGATAGTGTTGCCAAGTCTCCAGTGCTCGAACTAGTGCATATAACTCCTTGTCATAAGTAGGGTAGTTCAAGGTTGCCCCACTTAGCTTTTCACTAAAGAATGCAATTGGTCTTCTCTCCTGCATAAGCACTGCTCTAATACCTAATCCTGAAGTATCACACTCAATTTCAAACGTTTTAGCAAAGTTAGGTAAAGAAAGTAATGGCGCCTGAGTTAGCTTATTTTTAAGTGTCTGAAAGGCCTTCTCTTGTTGCTCACCCCATCTGAACCCCACGTTCTTCTTAATTACCTCAGTAAGTGGTGTTGCAATGGTGCTGAAATCCTTCACAAATCTCCTGTAAAAGCTCGCTAGTCCATGGAAACTCCGCACATTACTTACATTGGTTGGACTAGGCCATTCTTGGATCGCACGAACCTTTTCTTCATCAACCTGTATTCCCTGTGCACTAACAAGAAAACCAAGAAACACAAGTTTATCTATGCAAAAAGTGCACTTCTTGAGGTTAGCATATAATTGCTCCTTTCGAAGCACTTCTAAAACATCCCTCAAGTGAGATATATGATCTTCCAAACTCTTGCTATAAATGAGAATATCATCAAAATAGACAACCACAAATTTGCCAATAAAAGTCCTCAAAACATGGTTCATAAGTCTCATAAAAGTACTAGGTGCGTTAGTTAAACTGAAAGGCATTACTAACCACTCATACAATCCATATTTTGTCTTAAATGCGGTTTTCCATTCATCACCTTCTTTCATTCTAATTTGGTGATATCCACTTTTCAGATCAATTTTGGAAAAGACACTAGACCCATGTAACTCATCTAACATGTCATCTAAGCGAGGAATGGGATAACGATACTTTACTGTGATGTTGTTGATAGCACGGCAGTCAACACACATTCTCCATGACCCATCCTTCTTAGGCACCAAAATCACAGGCACTGCACATGAACTCATGCTTTCTCTCACGTACCCCTTCTCCATTAATTCATCGACCTGCTTTTGGAGTTCCTTTGTCTCATCCGGATTGCTCCTATAAGCTGGCTTGTTTGGAATCGATGCTCCGGGTACAAGGTCAATCTAGTGCTCAATATCACGAATAGGTGGTAATCCCTTTGGAATCTCCTCAGGGAAGACATCTTCAAAGTCCTGCACAATAGACACAACCACACTAGGCAAAGAGTTAGATAGTTCGTTAGTAGTCAAACATGTTTCTTTAAAAACCAGCAACAACATAGGTTGCCTCATCACTAACGCTCTCCTTACTACACTCGCTCTTGCCACACAACTCTCCTTTTGCAAGGCTGCACTCTCCTTTTCACTCACCACTAAAGTTGATTCCCCTTCAACTTGGTCTCCCACACTCTTTCCAGCCTTCCTCTCTTTTTCCTTTTGAGATCGACTTTTGTATTCCTTTTCTTTCTCACTGTCTTTTGCTCTCTCACTCTCTCTCTGTTTTTCACTCACCTTATATTTTGCAAAAGACTGTTGTAGCTGCAACTGATCCTCATACACCTACTTAGGTATTAAAGGTTTAAGATTAAAGCTTTTCCCCGGGTGAACAAGCGTATACTTGTTAGAAAATCCATCATGAACAACCTTCCTATCAAATTGCCATGGCCTCCCCAACAACACATGACACGCCTGCATTGGCACTACATCGCATAACACCTCATCCTCATACCTACCAATGCGAAAAGCAATTAAGGCTTGCTTACTCACCTTAGTCTCACCACTATCATTTAGCCACTACAATTTATATGGACTAGGGTATTTAGTAGTCTGGAGTCCCAACCTCTCAACAATAAAATTACTCACCACATTGGTGCAACTTCCTCCATCAATAATCAAACTGCAAATATGATCACCTAGATAACATCTAGTATGAAAGATATTCTTTCTTTGCACCTCCTCTTCTTCCTTCACCTGCACATTCAAAGCTCGCTTCACTACTACCACTAACCTCCCTATTGCAAGCTCCTCATCATCACTAGCATCCTCTAATGGAGGCATATCATCTTCTTCACTACCCCCCTTAATCTCATACTTACCATCATCCCGCAAAATCATCACACGCCTATTTGGATATTGATTAGTGTAAACACCCAATTTTTGCCCTAGGAATCAATAATTCTCAAAAATAATCAATTTTCAATTTTCTTTTAAGTTTTTCTAATTTTTCTCTAATTTACCATAAATAATAAAAAATATTCAAAAAATAAAAATAAATAGGAAAACACATCAATTTTGAAAAATGATTTCAGAAATGGCAATAATAAGTAATAAACAATTTTTACAAATTTTTGAAATTTCAAAAAATACAAAAAAATAAAAAAATCGCATTACATATATGCAATTTGCGAAATTAGAAAAATCAGGAAAGTGGGCTAGCCCAGCTGGTCCGGACCACGGGCTAAGGCGCGCGCAGGGGGGCTTGGTCGCAGGTTCAAATCGCAGGGGAAGCAGTTTCCACATTTTGCAATTTTTTTTCACTTATCCAGGACACGTGGCAGCATCCGATTGGCTGGAGGAAGCGCACGCGCCGGGCGCGTGATCGTCTCCTACCACGGGCCCGAGATCGCCAGCGGAAGAAAAATTCGAATTTTGACCGTTTTGATTCGATTTTTCGCACGAATCCAACAGATATTCAACAAAAATAAGATAAACATCATCTAATTGGAATCAAATCGCAACAAATCAATGGATTTACATGAATCGGAGTTGGTTTTTTAACCGAAAATCCGATTAGCTTTGACCGGAGGAAATCTGAACTTATCCAGCTCGGTTTCAAGCACTTATAAATAGGAATCGAAGGGAGGAAGCCAAAACATGAATCGCAATTGAGAGAAAGTGAGGAAAGAGTGCAAATTGGAGAGCATCGGAGAAGAACCCAAAACCGCGAGCACCGACCGGAGTTGAACCACCACCAAGAAGCGATCTGGGATCGAACCACTGCCACCATTGGATTCAGCACCCTTGAGAAGCTTGGATTCGACACCTCACCTGCGACAAAAGACCACCGGAACGCCGTGGATGAGCATCCTCCGCCGCCGTGTCCGACTGATCCGACCCGACCCGCTTCGACCCAATTTGACCCGACCGACCAGACCCGCGCAACCGACGCGGATCCAGGTAAGTCGGATTTTCCGGATTTTTTTATTTAATTTACTTATTTTGTTTATTTATTTATTACAAATTATTTATCATTTATGATTTATTATTTATCATGTAGTTAGCTATTTATTTAGTTGTTTATATTTTCAATAAATAGAAAAATGTAGAAATTAGATTTTTTTTAGGATTTAATAATGTAGAAAAAAAATAATAAAATGTAGAAAAAAGTATAAAAAAATATTAAGAAGATAATAATAAAATTATAGATCTCAAAATATGGTAGATAATAACTTAGGATAAAGTTTTTTTTACAAAAATTCAAAAATTATAAAAAAAATCAATAAAATAACAAAAAAATAAATAATAAAAATCATAAAAATCAGAAAAAGCATAAAAGAATCCTAAAAATTAATAAAAATTATAGAAATGAGTTTTAGCACTTAGAAAAATCATTTTCTTAAAATAAATCAAAATTGATGTTTTTCCTAAAAAATCATTTTCAAAACCAGATTAAAGCTTAGGCTTTAGAGTTTTTAAGAAAAATCCCCAAAATGATAAAAATGTAAATCAAAAGAGATTTCAAAAATTAAAATTCACCAACACACTTAAATTTTTCAAGAAAAGCGAACTACGGCTTGTTTGATCCTGAGTAGTAGGTACATAGGCACCCATTTGGGTTAACCCATAAAATGAATGAAAAATCCTTTTCTTATAATAATTCAAAAACATAATAAAAAGTAACAGAAACACAATAAAAACACATTTCTATAGAGGAACAATTTTAGGAGATTAGGTGGTAACCATAAGGTTTTAATTGGTTAGCCTCCGGACTTAGAAACTCTGATTTTCCCTTTTCCTCTTTTCAAAAACGAGAAGAGGAAATAACGACGACTAGTGGTCCAAATTAAGACTAATCTGCTCCCTTAGTCTTAATTCAATTTTTCCCAACAACAGTTGAGTGGCGACTCCAAAATTAAACGAAGTTCCTAACTCAAGTCAAGGATCTACATTAGATGAGCATAGGGTCTAGTCTAGATCAGATTAGGAATGGGAATTCGGAAATTAGACTCGACAGGATGGCGACTCCGCTGGGGATCCATGCCAGTAGGCTAGCCACCTGAATCTCTTTAAATTGTTATCTTTAAGAAATGTGTTTCATTCTTTTTACTCTGTTGCTAACCTTTTAGGGATTAGTTAGATTTTCAGTTTTTCTTTATTGTGGGGGTTTTGCGTGCATATATCTGTGTGAGTATATGCGGTCGAACCCGGACCGTCCTAGAAATCTAAGATGGGGAGCCATTGTGTAGGTTTCGAGCGAAGTGAGTTGATTCACCGTTCAGGACCGATTAGGCTACCCCACCCTATGCTTCGATATGGCCTAAGATCCATTTCTTCGAGAATGCGGGAGGCCATAGAGCTCGAGAACCAGTTAGAACCAACCTACTTGCATACATAACATTATAAGGGGTTGACAATTGGATGACAATGTAATGGTTTGTTATTTTGTCCTTAGAGTTCAGGACCATTTCCCTATAATATTTTCATAGCTTTGTTTGTAACTAGGCTATTTCTTATTGTAATAGATGGTTAGCAGTGCAGTCGACCGTCTCCTCCGCAAAGAAATACGAGTGTACAAACCTTTGGACCCGAAGTTGGTACTGGACCATTGGTTTACTTTGTACAACCCAGAGGAGCGGGCCTTCATCCAGCAAAAGATCGGCCCCATCCTCTCGCTGACAAAGATAGAGGTGAATTTGCCTTTAGTCCGGGCCATGCTCCAATTATGGGAAATCGAGCCCGCTGCTTTCTTTATCGGGCCGCATGAGATCACCCCTACCCTGGAGCAGTACACCCAATTGCTACAGGCTCCAGCACTGACTGATCAAATCTATGCACCAGACCTTGAGGCCGGGCCAGCCGGTACCTTCAGCAAATTATTAGGCGTCCGTAAGACAGCAGTCAACAAAGCCCTAGCAGACTGTAATGGATATTGCATATGCATGGATGATTTAGAAGCCTGGTTCATCGCCCGAGAGGACAATGGGGATAGAAAGGACATCCTGTGTGGGGACCCCACGACTTATAGACAGAGAAGAGTGAACGCCTTCATCTTGACGGCCTTCGCCATCATACTGTTCCCCATCAGGACCTTCTATATTCACTACAGGGCTGCAAAACTGGTAGTCCAATTCCTGGAGGGAAGATCCTACATCCCGGCTCTACTGGCTGAAAAGATCCGGAACTTGAATTTCCTCAAGAAGAAAGGCCACGGGATCCTTCGCTCAAGCCTCAACCTTCTGCTAATATGGTTTGTAAGCTACCTTAAGTGCTTTGGACTGACCATGGTCCGAAAAACCTTAGCCCAGCAGGTGGATCTTGTAGACTCATGTATAGAAAAGGTGAAGCTACCCGACGACCTTACCAGCCACAGTTGGGTAGAGGTACTTAGAAGTTTCAATGCCGAGGACATTTTGTGGACAGCCAGGTGGAGTTGCTGTAACAAAATCATCTTGACCTGCAGTAACTTCCAAGCCGTGCCTTTAATCGAAATCAGCGGATGTATCGGATATCACCCTAACTCAGTGGTCCGCCAGTTCGGTACTATCCAAGACATAGTTTATTGGCCCTCGCTGGAAGCGGTTGGTCACCTTTGAGTGTCAAGATCCGAACTTGTTAGTAGCCGAGAAGATTGCTAAGATGGCAGAGGTCAAAGCACTTTGGGAAGCCAGAATTGAAAGCCCGAATGTGGACCTCGGGGAACTAGATGGCGAAGTGGGAAAACACCGAGCCACCAGAGAGTTTGTAATCCGCCAGCTATACCAGACAGGGGAAAGAGCGTACCGGGTTCCAGACGTCACCCAACCAAGACCAGACAAGATCAACCCAGAGACAGAAATCTACCTAGAGTAGGTCCAGGCCCGCATGGAAGTATACTTCAAAGCTGCAGATTATAAGAAAGACATCTGGAAGGGACGCTTCAAGGAATCCGACTGATGGGTGTCGAATCCAACAAAAATAAAACCTACTCCTAGACAATTATATGATTTGCATATAGTGGTGAGTAGGGTCGAATCCATAGAGATTGGTTAAACTTATTTCTATTCAAGGAGAATAAAAGGGAAAAGAAAAATGGGGGGTTTTGTTTGTGAATCAAAAAAAAGTAAAATAAGGTAAGAAAATCGGATATTAATAAAAGCCTAACCAAAGGAATCAAGATAGTTTAATTCTAGGAATTGATCATCGATGCAAATGTTTTCTATTCTTAGTTCTAGATAAACTGGTTATGGTTATTAACAAGCTCTAACAACCTATCTCTCCTTACTTCCTCGATAACCTTAGACAAGCGCTTTGAATTATTTCTCTTATTGATTAAACAACCCTAGACAAGCGCTTAAGATTTAATCTATCAATAGCATTAAAATCTAGAGAGACCACTAATTCATGCCAGTAGATTATAAGATAACCTATTTAAACATGATCATATACCTCCATAACATGAATTCGATCATCTCTTTTATAACCAAACATGTTATTGCATCACTAAGACTAGAACAATCAAACAATTACGGATTTGACGTGTTAGTTGACAATATATTAACTTGCTAATTGAGTAGAAGAGCTCTATTCATACCAATCAACAAAGATAATAATGACAAAACGATCAGAAGATATATGAATACCCGAAAGCAAAGAATAGAATAAATACAAGTCAATTAGACCTCACAATTCGTGGAGAATTAAACATCTATGACCCTTTGGCTAGAAAAGTAGCTTAGCTACTCATGTTCATCAATAAAACGAAAATAAAAAGTAAAGACATGATGAACCCGGTTGCCTGCTCTGCCTCCAAGATGATCCAAGGTTCTTCAAGATCCAAAGGTTCAAAAGTTGTCCTAAACCTCTAGGGTTGGTTCTATTTATATTGTTAGGGAGATGGCATGTGATCTTTTGCTAGCAAGATACGAAAATATCTTTCCTTTTCCAAGTAGATTTCGAGAAGTAAATGTTCGTCCGCCTGGCACGCCCTAACACACGACCGTGGGTCAAGCCGTGCCATCCTCTGTGCATATTTCATGTATCATCTTCCGTGTCCAGTGTGTACCACGGCTTCACCCACGGCTAGATTTCCAACCGTGCCTTATTTTGTGCATAATCAACAAGTCTTTGTTCGTGCCCAGTGTGTACCACGGTTACACCCACGGCCAGATTTCAAGCCGTGCCATCCTCTGGTTGATGTTCCACAATTTCTTCTCCTTAGCACGTCTAGCTTCCACCACGGCTCCAAGCACGGTTGCTCCCACGGCTTCCACCACGGCCGTGCTCTAAGCCGTGTCTCTCTCTGTTCAAAGTCCACATTTCCGCCTTCTTGTCCAGTGTGTAACACGGTTTGAACCTTGGTCATGCCTCAAACCGTGCTTCCTCTGGTGGTGTAATTCCTTGTCTTGATCCAAGTTGTAGATGACTTCTCTAAAATACTTGAATTAGCATCCTTGACTCCATTTAACCTGATTTATCACGATGATAGAATTAAAGTACCATTTTCTTATGATTTCTATAAAATCAATAATAATTTAACACAATTTATACTATAAAGATTGAGTATAAAATGGCTCTATCAAATTCCCCCACACTTAAACTCTTGCTTGTCCTCATGCAATTGCATCAATTCAATTGAGAAATCTATCATAGATTATACAAACTTTCTTTTCATCATTCCAAGCATCTATTCATTTGTAATTCATGACTTGCAGTTTTAATGCCTACTACTTCAACCAAATTAATTTCCTGTGATCAAATTACCATGGACAAAATTTAATAGCTAATCTAAACAAAATAAACTTTAATCCTCATGTTTAGCAAAAGAATTTTTATTCCAAAAGCAAATACTTAATCCACTAAGGAAAAACACCCAATTAAACTTCATTGGATATTATCAAGCATATAATCCTTGCAGTATAAAGTAAAAGCATATGGTATAAGCTCTTTGCTAGATATTCTCCCTTTTATACATCTTTGTTTTATTCAATGAATGTTTACATTCATATTCTTTTGATTTATTCAAGCATCTATCTTGACGGGTTTTTGCCCACTTCTTTTCATGAACTTTTGCCTTTTTCGCCCTTATTGTTATAGTGAGTTCATTGAGTCGGCAACATCCCGAGCTCATCACTCAAGTGACCGGGTTTTGAGATACCCCTACGGACTCTTCCTCACTCTAACATTCAAGTTTGAATACTCTTAACTCAATTAGTTGAATCATTGGAGTAATGGCTATGCTTGATTCCTTTTTTTTTTTTTTTCACTAAGTGTTATGATTGCTTTACAAACAACTTCAAAGAGTATACAGTATCTAATATAACCTAGAAGTAAACTTGTTTATTTTTCACGTAGGGACTCGACTTACTCTTAGACTTCCAATTCTAAAGCTAAATACAACGTAAATTTGTTTCTTAAAGATTTCACTACTTAATTTTAACCATGTATTCTAATCACAGCAGTGGGTGAGTAAAACATTTGAACAAGTCAATTTCACATTTTGTAGATGCTTATTACAACATTTAGTACAATCTCTAGATTTCATGATAATTTTGAAAAAAATTGGCTTAAAATTGCTTAAGGACAAACATTCAAAGTGTGGATCAATTCTCTATTCTCTATATTTTATTATACTCACCCTCACACTTAGCTTGAACAGTGTCCTCACTATTCCTAATTTAGCACAATTGAAAAGGAATTAACAACTCAAGGAACATTAGAGAATAAGAGAAAGGAAATATTGGTACTTCCCTGGTATTGGAGTTTTCCCTTTAAGCTCTGGAAAGTGTCATCTGATTATGTGTATCCTTGCTGTAGCTGATCCAAAGAGTTCAAAACTACACTAAAATCAAAACAAACTAAACTAAAACAAAACAAAACTAAAGCAAAACAAAACTAAATTTTTTTTTTTTTTTGACATGGGTTGCCTCCCATGACGTTCCTGGCTAAATATTCGGATAAGGATTTTGATTCCAGCCTTGGTGCCTGTGGTGATGGGTGAATAACATCCGTAACAAAAACAGGAGAGATATCGTTAGGATGTTTCATGGCATCATAAATGTTAAATTTAATCACTTCACCATCAAATTCCATAGTGAGGGTGCCATCATTTACATCGATTTTCGTTTTAGAAGTCTTAAGGAATGGTCGCCCTAATAGTATCAGTGATGAAGTATGAAAATCACTATCGTCCATATCAAGCACATAAAAATCAGTAGGAAAAACCAACCCATTAACTTGAACTAAAACATCCTCTAGAACTCCCTCAGGATAAACATTGGACCTATCAGCAAGTTGAACAATGACACCCGTTTCCTTCAAGGGACCAACATTTAAACGTTGATAAACAGACAAAGGCATGACATTGATAGAAGCTCCTAGATCACACATGGCTTTAACGATTCCAAGATTACCTATTTTGCAAGGAATGGTGAACATACCTGGATCCTTACATTTAGGAGGAAGCTTCTTCTGAATAATAGCTGAAACATTTTCACTCACACTAATCTTTTCATTACCTTTCAGCTTTCTTTTGTTAGTGCACAAGTCTTTGAGAAATCTAGCATAGCGCGGTATTTGCTTAATTGCATCAAGCAAAGGAATATTTACCTCGACTTTGCGAAAAGTTTCCAGAATCTCTTTTTCTTCCGCTTCATTCTTGGATTTCGCTAATCTGGAGGGGAAAGGAGGTGGTATCAATGTGACCTTCGATGGCTCAACTAGAGACTTGCTAATCTGGTCGCCCTGCTGGCTCGGAGTCGAAATCTCTTTCTTGGTCTCTTCCTCAAGATTAGACGGATGTCCTTTCTTATTTGATCCCTGCAATTCTATTCCACTTCTCAAGGTAATTGCATTAACGCTTTGCTTCGGGTTTGTAATAGTTTGAGAAGGTAACTTACCTTGAGTTTCTAACCTGTTTACAACTGAAGCAAGTTGGCTTACCTGATTCTCCAAGTTTTGAATGCTTTGCTTTGTTTCCTCCTGAAATTGTTTGGTATTCACAGCTAGAGACTTAACAATATCCTCAAGGGGCATACCTGAAGTGGAAGGAGCTTGGGGTACTTGGTGTGATGACTTAGGCTGGAATTGTTAGAATTGTTGTGGGTTATTGCCATATCGGAAGTTAGGATGATCCCTCCATCCAGGATTGTAAGTATTCGAGTAGGGGTCATACTTCCTTTGCAGTTGTCCTGGAAATCCGCCTACAGCATTGGCGTGTTCATGGTTGTCATCTTGCAATGTGGGGCACGTGTCGGTCGAATGATTAGGAGCAGCACAAATTCCACAAGCTTTCACCTGCTGTGTTTTTCCAAGAGCTAGCTGCTACACAAGGGAGGTTAGATTAGAAATTTGATGTTCAAGGTTAGACACACTTACCTCATTTACCTTCCTTGAAGATGTATCATGCCTATACCCAAATTGTTGCGAATTGGCAGCCATAATGGAGATCAATTCCTTAGCTTGACCAGGGGTTTTGTTTACTATGGCGCCTCCACTTGCAGCATCCATCATCTTTCTTTCCATCGGAAGTAGGCCTTCGTAGAAGTATTGGATGAGAAGTTGTTCAGATATCCCATGTTGTGGGCAACTTGCACACAGTTGCTTGAACCTCTCCCAATACTCATGAAGAGTCTCGGTGTCCCTCTGTTTTATACCACAAATTTCTCTTCTTATACCAGCGGCTCTGGATGCGGGGAAGAATTTGTCCAAGAAGAGTCTGAACATATCTGTCCAAGTGGTTATCGAACCTGGAGGCAAATAAAACAACCAATCTTTAGCTTTAGTACTTAAAGAAAATGGAAAAGCACGTAGCTTGATTTGATTGTCGGTTATTCCTTGCGGCCTCATACTAGAACACACTATATGAAACTCTTTTAAATGCTTATGAGGATCTTCATTCTCAAGACCATGAAAGGTAGGTAGCAGATGTATCAACCCAGATTTTAACTCGAATTCCACGGCTAGTTCGGGGTAGTGAATACAAAGTGGTTGTTGATTCACATCCGGCGCAGCCAACTCTCGCAATGTTCTCTCGGGATTTGCCATATCGTCTTCTTTTTCAGAATTAATGGATGAATCAGACAAATCCAATGCTAAGTTCAGTCTAGTGGATGATCTAGCTTCTTGTCGCAGCCTCTTTAGAGTCTTCTCAATCTCCGGATTATAAGTTAGTTCACCTGTCTGAGAAGAACGAGTCATACAAGAATAGAAATAAATTTGACACCAATCTCTGGCAACGGCGCCAAAATTTGATGGGTGTCGAATCCAACAAAAATAAAACCTACTCCTAGACAATTATATGATTTACATATAGTGGTGAGTAGGGTCGAATCCACAGAGATTGGTTAAACTTATTTCTATTCAAGGAGAATAAAAGGGAAAAGAAAAATGGGGGGTTTTGTTTGTGAATCAAAATAAAGTAAAACAAGGTAAGAAAATCGGATATTAATAAAAGCCTAGCCAAAGGAATCAAGATAGTTTAATTCTAGGAATTGATCATTGATGCAAATGTTTTCTATTCTTAGTTCTAGATAAATTGGTTATGGTTATTAACAAGCTCTAACAACCTATCTCTCCTTACTTCCTCGATAACCTCAGACAAGCGCTTTGAATTATTTCTCTTATTGATTAAACAACCCTAGACAAGCGCTTAGGATTTAATCTATCAATAGCATTAAAATCTAGAGAGACCACCAATTCATGCCAGTAGATTATAAGATAACCTATTTAAACATGATCATACACCTCCATAACATGAATTCGATCGTCTCTTTTATAACCAAACATGTTATTGTGTCACTAAGACTAGAACAATCAAACAATTACGGATTTGACGTGCTAGTTGACAATATATTAACTTGCTAATTGAGTAGAAGAGCTCTATTCATACCAATCAACAAAGATAATAATGACAAAACGATCAGAATATATATGAATACCCGAAAGCAAAGAATAGAATAAATACAAGTCAATTAGACCTCACAATTCGTAGAGAATTAAACATCTATGACCCTTTGGCTAGAAAAGTAGCTTAGCTACTTATGTTCATCAATAAAACGAAAATAAAAAGTAAAGACATGATGAACCCAGTTGCCTGCTCTGCCTCCAAGATGATCCAAGGTTCTTCAAGATCCAAAGATTCAAAAGTTGTCCTAACCCTCTAGGGTTGGTTCTATTTATATTGTTAGGGAGATGGCATGTGATTTTTTGCTAGCAAGATACGAAAATATCTTTCCTTTTCCAAGTAGATTTCGAGAAGTAAATGTTCGTCCGCCTGGCACGCCCTAACACACGGCCGTGGGTCAAGCCGTGCCATCCTCTGTGCATATTTCATGTATCATCTTCCGTGTCCAGTGTGTACCACGGCTTCACCCACGGCTAGATTTCCAACCGTGCCTTATTCTGTGCATAATCAACAAGTCTTCATCCATGCCCAGTGTGTACCACGGTTACACCCACGGCCAGATTTCAAGCCGTGCCATCCTCTGGTTGATGTTCCACAATTTCTTCTCCTTAGCACGTCTAGCTTCCACCACGGCTCCAAGCACGGTTGCTCCCACGGCTTCCACCACGGCCGTGCCCTAAGCCGTGTCTCTCTCTGTTCAAAGTCTACATTTCCGCCTTCTTGTCCAGTGTGTAACACGGTTTGAACCTTGGTCGTGCCTCAAACCGTGCTTCCTCCGGTGGTGTAATTCCTTGTCTTGATCTAAGTTGTAGATGACTTCTCTAAAATACTTGAATTAGCATCCTTGACTCTATTTAACCTGATTTATCACGATGATAGAATTAAAGTACCATTTCCTTATGATTTCTATAAAATCAATAATAATTTAACACAATTTATACTATAAAGATTGAGTATAAAATGGCTCTATCACCGACCAAAGGAACAAGGCCTTAGAAGCACAATTGGAGAAATGCCAAGCCAAAGTCAAGGAATTGGAAGCCATCATCAGTGGGAAGTCTGAGCCTCCACAACAGAAGACTAAAAGAACTAGGAAGTAGATCTTTATTTGTAATATTTTATTTTGAACTCCAGAATTTTTAATATTCATAAAAGTGAATTTTCAATATTACATCGTCAATCAATTGTCGACCCTTTTATTTTAGCATCTGTGTGAGCACCTTGTTTGCATATTTACTAAAAAATAAGGACAATAAAGAAAAAAAAAAAAGAAAATTGAAGAGTTACTAATAATAAGAGATCTTTTCAAGGTCTTAAAAGTTGCTTCTAAATGGTCAGCTTAACCTGAAGCTCATAGTCACTTACTCTAAACATAAAACCCAAGACCTCTATAACCTACTCTCAAAAGACCCCATTCACTTCAAAAGGTCTCCTCATACCTTGATTTAGCCTCCAAACGTAAAACATCCCAACACCCTCCAATCCTAAAAGCTGCACTTGAAGTTTCCTTTCCATCAAAAGTTATCTAAACCAGACACAGAGACAATTAATTTTTTGGGCACACTTTCAAAGTATCTATGGTCAATTATCAATGAGGGTATAAAGAAGACTACTCCAAATATTTGAGTCTTAGGCACTTAAGACCAAATCTCTTGTTCAAATCGACAACAGTACATAAGGACACCATGAGATGTGGTGAACATAGGCAAATTTGATAAAATGGAAGGGTATCTTTGTTTAAAAGGTTTAAGATGACAAGAGGCAAACCATGTCCCAAACACTAACCCTTAAACACTTGAGAGTTGAGTGTTATTAGTGTGAGGTTTTAGACTCATTCCTTAAAGGAGGTCTATCTTGAATTTGATACGTTAAATCAAAATAATGTTAGGCATTCATTTTTGCTACCCTAAACACAATCATCCTTTGACAAGCAAGAGTTTCAAAATTTAACCCTACCGTCAACCACCTTACGATGGAATAATTGGGAAGATAGAGACATCAATAGTGCTTGCCTTAGTTGTAACAATTCAAAATTTTAGCCATAGATAATTTATTTGAGATGAAGAGAAGTCCACATTCTGAAAAAAAAATAAAAAATACCCATAACCCACAGGAGATAATCACCATTGGGCCCAAAAGAGAAAGAAAAAAAGATGGAAAAAGAGAATGAATGAAAGAAAAAAAAATGAAAGAAAAAGAAAGAAAAGAAAAAGAAAAGAAGAGAAATGAGAAAAGCCTAAGAATGCAGCTAAACCTATAAAAAGCCCAACAACACTTGAAAGTACCAGGGCCAAATACGAGATAGTTCAAAGATATACTACCCTTTTTGAAGATTTCTCAAAATCATTGAAAATAACTTATCTTAAGCAAAAATTGCTAGGGCAAGTACTATTCCAGTTCTTTTTCTCAAGGTTTCTTGACTTACAAACCCAAGTTGAAATGATGATTCTTTCAAAATAAACCTTAACATACTTTTCTGAAACCAATAACCAAAGAACCTAAATTGCATTACAAGTATCAAAAAGGCCTAACGGATCGATTAAAGCGTATTACTTAAAGGAAGGCCATAATTTTTGGAATAGAAGTCAAAAGTGACATTTAAACCGAGAGATTGTAAGGAAGTCATCTTAGATTAAACTAATTAAAAATGAGATATATGTCTATAAATGGAATGAGGGAATTTACTCATTGACGTTGCTTAGCCTAAATACCGATGTCCCCCAAGAAGAAGATGTGAGTCTTAATTACAAGAAACCCCTCAAGAGATGATTGATTAAGCTAAGACACCACTTTGTTTCTAAGATTAAACCAAACCCTCTAAGAAAAATGAGGCAAAAGAGTAAGTGATTATTGAGCAGTAGGGAATGCTTACCCTTTATTTGTATTTTTAGGAGCCTTGTCAGACTCTTTACTCGTTAGTAATGCTCACTAAAAAAAAAAAAAAAACACACACTTTAATGCTTTGCCACATTATCCTTAGGTTTCAGAAGAGCATTTTTTTTCTTGAAAATTTGCAGAAAAATTTTAGTCATCACTTGTTCAGAAGTCTTAAGTCATCTTACATTTAGGAACTCTTGACTGTTATTGAAAAAAAAAAGATTCTCACTTAGTAATTTCTTCCCTTTAATAGGGTAGTCAGCCCAACAAGAGACACTTCCCTAGATCTCTTAAGGTTAGCCCATAGGGGGCACCTTTTTGAGATATCAATTCTATCTTAGGTTAGTCAGCCCAAGATGGACACTTTCCTAAAGTATCCTCTCTTAAGGTTAGCCCATAGGGGGCACCTTTTTTAGATGTCATTTTTATCTTAGGTTAGTCAGCCCATAGAGGGCACTTTCCTAAAACTTTGTTCTCATGGTTAGCCCATAGGGGGCACTTTTTGAGACAATCCTATTCTAGTTTAGTTAGCCCATAGGGGGCACTTTCCTAAAAATCTGTTCTCATGGTTAGCCCATAGGGGGCACTTTTTGAGACATCTCTATTGATGTGCCTAAAAGGGGAATTCAAACACAATCAAATTGAAGGGAGAAATGGCTATGAAGTATCACGCCACAAGAAGGGAAATACCTCAATATTCCAAATGAAATTCCGAAATTGTGATGAATTACAATATATCAAATGACGATTGCTAGAAGGGAAAACGAAATGGTATTCAAATTCAATTCAAAGGTGCTTTCAAATTTCGAAATTAGAACCCTAATTTCATAAGAACAAAAGTACATAAAATAACTAAATCCTCACCAGATATGACTCACTAGTTTGGAATTAGGATCAACTTGTAATTTGTTGATATAACACACAACAAATCCAAGTCAACTCGCCACAATTTCACTAAGGAAATTGATAAGAGCAAATGCTTGAAAGAGTCACTCTCTCTCACGGCAAAGGGGGTGTATTTTCTCAAATGTTCAAAAAGCTCCCTAAAAAACCTAATTTGCAAGTATTTATACTTGCACCCTTTAGGGTTAAAATGACAAGAAAATCACAACTATGCCACTATAAGGTGGCCGGTCCTAAAGGCAAAATTACAACCAAATAAAATGTCCCATAAAGCTTACAAAATAAATGGTTCAAACATAAATTACAAGTAAAGAAAATAATCTTCGGCAGGCTAGCTTCATGATGGAATCCGTCGGTTCAACTCATCGTCGGTTCAGGTCGGTCCATAGATAACCCACAAGCTGAGTCTTAGTGAGTTTATCCATCGCCTTGTGAAACCAAATAAGCATACCTGTTGGGATATACAATTCATGAATAAGATAAAAGAGGTTAGATAATAATTTAATCCGAGGTTGATCTGCTTGAAATGGGCCCTCATTGCCAAGATTTGAAATCCTTCAATTTTTGTCTTAATGATAGGTCTTGTCGGATTTTGATTCCCATCATCTCCTTGGACCTCAAAAAGATTTGACCTCAAATCTTGCAGTTCAAATGCAGCAGAGACTCTGTTTCCCAAAAGTAATCCATCTGAAGGAGTATCTCTACAGAATCCCAATATCTGAAATATTATAGTAGATGATTGTTTTCTTTCCTCCATCTCTAGGATGTATCTCTCCTGTAACAAAAACAAGGACTCATTATCGACTGATGTTTCCTCTATCTCAACACTTTCCAACGAGTTTGTTTCCTCTGACTCATCCATGTTATGCTGATCCCTAGAGTCTTCTAACAATTGGTCCAACTGATCATTATCTTCAGAAACCTCTGAAGGTTGGCATAGTGGTGTTTGACATCTTTCATCTGTGGAACCCTTATCTTCAAGTGAAGGCATTTGTAGCTCTGCACACTCTGAGCCTCTAGGTGGTCTAAATTCCATTTCTGGGAATGGTTTAAGTCCAAAATTACCAACTCTATCTTCTCTAAGAGCATGATAATCTCCCTTTGCTCTAGGTGGCTCCTGAAGGTGTATCACTGGTGGTGGTGGCAATGTCATCCTATCAATCCTTGTTGCTAATGTAGTAACAAGTTTTCTAAGGTCCCGAAGTTGTTCATCTAAGGTCCTCCCACCTGCAACATTAGAACCTTGACCTCCACCAATTCGACTATATGCTACATCACTCATTCCTCCATTCACACTATTAATAGACATTTTTGTGGATGCAATCTATTTGATGTACCAATGTAATGTCTAGTAATTGTAGCACACTTGCTTCACAAAAACAATTCACGCCAAAACCAACTCACTCCGCCACTTATACACTTTACACACAACACACTAAATTTACGCAACAAGAATATGTTGCAACCCTTCACTTCCAAGGTAGGAACAAACAACAACTAACTAATAGGCTTCTTTAAATTGCAACAACAACAAGAAACGGCAACAACAACTATACACTTCCACATACACGGCAACAATTTTTACAAGTGACACCCTTAATGCAACTTTGCCACAAATGGTAAGAATCAATTTCAAATTCAAATGAAATATATTCAATACCACTCTTAACTACTTGAAGTAAATGGATGTGTTTCAATTCAAATTGTTTCCTCTTCTTCCACGCAAATTCAATTCTGGAAATTATACACTTCCACTTCCAATTTGCACACACAACACCATATACACTCCTACACACTCACGGTGCACTTTGTCCACTTCAACACAATTTTTCAACCGAAATTAACATAAGAAAGGCAGCATTTAAATTTGAAAATCAATCCTCTTCACTAATTGCAACTCCTCCACATTTGGTAAGATGCAAATTTTCAAATTCAAACAAGCACAATTAACTCCTTCACTCTTAATGCTTGTTTTGAAATCAAATAACTTCCTTTCTTACACACTAATCAAATCTGGAAAATTGCAAATATCCTCCACAATTCTGAATTCAACAATGCAAAAACAAACACAATTCCCTTCCTACACAATTTGCACTTCCGAAATTGCACTACCTTCCTCTCCTTCATGGTGAAGTCAAGATAAAAAATTACAACAAGATGTCCACTTCTACAACAACAAGTTTCAACTTCCCAAGTAAGATACTCACGCCAATTAGTACCAATACAAACAATTCAATTAATCCTCAATTTCAACAAGGATCAATCACGTAAACATCAAGGTAACAACAACAAAAAAATACATTCACTTGATCCGAATTTCCACTCCCTTGCAATTCGGTTCACAAAGGTAATACCAAAAACTTTCAATTCCCAAAACTTCAATCAACAAAACCCTTCTCATATACCTTCAATTAACTCACGGCAAGAAGGAAACAAAGGACAATCCTAATTGCAACAATTCCTCCTCTTAACCATAAGCAATTCACGGCAATAGGAAGATAACAATATAAGGATCAAAAATCTCAAATTCAACAATCCCTCCTCTTAACCTTAAGCTCTGATACCAAATTATGATGTGCCTAAAAGGGGAATTCAAACACAATCAAATTGAAGGGAGAAATGGCTATGAAGTATCACGCCACAAGAAGGGAAATACCTCAATATTCCAAATGAAATTCCGAAATTGTGATGAATTACAATATATCAAATGACGATTGCTAGAAGGGAAAACGAAATGGTATTCAAATTCAATTCAAAGGTGCTTTCAAATTTCGAAATTAGAACCCTAATTTCATAAGAACAAAAGTACATAAAATAACTAAATCCTCACCAGATATGACTCACTAGTTTGGAATTAGGATCAACTTGTAATTTGTTGATATAACACACAACAAATCCAAGTCAACTCGCCACAATTTCACTAAGGAAATTGATAAGAGCAAATGCTTGAAAGAGTCACTCTCTCTTACGGCAAAGGGGGTGTATTTTCTCAAATGTTCAAAAAGCTCCCTAAAAAACCTAATTTGCAAGTATTTATACTTGCACCCTTTAGGGTTAAAATGACAAGAAAATCACAACTATGCCACTATAAGGTGGCCGGTCCTAAAGGCAAAATTACAACCAAATAAAATGTCCCATAAAGCTTACAAAATAAATGGTTCAAACATAAATTACAAGTAAAGAAAATAATCTTCGGCAGGCTAGCTTCATGATGGAATCCATCGGTTCAACTCATCGCCGGTTCAGGTCGGTCCATAGATAACCCACAAGCTGAGTCTTAGTGAGTTTATCCATCGCCTTGTGAAACCAAATAAGCATACCTGTTGGGATATACAATTCATGAATAAGATAAAAGAGGTTAGATAATAATTTAATCCGAGGTTGATCTGCTTGAAATGGGCCCTCATTGCCAAGATTTGAAATCCTTCAATTTTTGTCCTAATGATAGGTCTTGTCGGATTTTGATTCCCATCATCTATCATAGGTTAGTCAGCCCATAGGGGGCACTTTCCTAAAAATCTGTTCTCATTGTTAGCCCATAGGGGGCATTTTTTAAGACATCTCTATCATAGGCTAGTCAGCCCATAGGGGGCACTTTCCTAAAACTTTGTTCTCATGGTTAGCCCATAGGGGACACTTTTTGAGACAATTCAACTCTAGGTTAGTCAACCCATAGGGGGCACTTTCCTAAAATTTTGTTCTCGTGGTCAACCCATAGGGGGCACTTTTTGAGACAATTTAACTCCAGGTTAGTCAGTCCATAGGGGGCACTTTCCTAAAATTTTGTTCTCATGGTCAGCCCATAGGGGGCACGTTTTGAGGCAAAATTCAATTCAAGGTTAGTCAGCCCATAGGGAGCACTTTTTTAAAAATTTGTTCTTATGGTCAGCCCATAGGGGGCACTTTTTGAGACAATTCAATTCAAGGTTAGTCAGCCCATAAGGGGCACTTTCCTAAAAATTTTGTTCTCATGGTCAGCCCATAGGGGGCACTTTTTAAGACAATTCAATTCCAAGTTAGTCAGCCCATAGGGGGTACTTTCCTAAAACTTTGTTCTCATGGTTAGCCCATAGGGGGCACTTTTTGAGACAATTCCAATCTAGGTTAGTCAGCCCATAGAGGGCACTTTCCTAAAAATTTGTTCTCATGGTCAGCCCATAGGGGGAACTTTTTGAGACAATTCAACTCCAGGTTAGTAAGCCCATATGGGGCACTTTCCTAAAAATTTGTTCTCATGGTTAGCCCATAGGGGGCACTTTTTGAGACAATCATATCCTAGGTTAGTCAGCCCATAGGGGGCACTTTCCTAAAAATTTGTTCTCATGGTTAGCCCATAGGGGGCACTTTTTGAGACAATCCTATCCTAGGTTAGTCAGCCCATAGGGGACACTTTCCTAAAACTTTGTTTTCATAGTTAGCCCATAGGGGGCACTTTTTGAGACAATTCCAATCTAGGTTAGTCAGCCCATAGGGGGCACTTTCCTAAAACTTTGTCCTCATGGTTAACCCATACGGGGCACTTTTTGAGGCATTCAATTCAAGGTTAGTCAGCCCATGATGGGCACTTTCCTAAACTCTCCCGATTAGTCAGCTCTTGGGGCACTTTTCGAAAATATTCTTCCAAACAATTGCTAGTCTAGCAAGACACTTCTGTTGACAGGTAGCTAGCTCATAAGGGCGCTTCCTGAGTAAATTTTCTTTCCAAAGGTTGCAAGTCTGATAAGACGCTTCCTATTATCATTTCTCATACATTCCTACACAATGCTTAAAATGTGTCCTGTCGCCAATTAGTCGCCATAAAGCACTTTTTGGGAAAGAACATTACTCTAAATTGTTAGGACCATCTTAAACCGTGGGATTATTAGCTCTTGGAGCATTTTCCTACCAAAAACCTATTTAAGAGGCAAAAAATGGCGTCTTCCTTTTTTGTCTTTGTAGTTAAGTTTTTCAAACTTTACTACAAAAAGGGGCAGCTGTAAACACCCCATTTTTACCCTAGGAATCAATAATTCTAAAAAATAATCAATTTTCAATTTTTTTTTAAGTTTTTCTAATTTTTCTCTAATTTACCATAAATAATAAAAAATATTCAAAAAATAAAAATAAATAGGAAAATACATCAATTTTGAAAAATGATTTCAGAAATGGCAATAATAAGTAATAAACAATTTTTACAAATTTTTGAAATTTCAAAAAATACAAAAAAATAAAAAAATCGCATTGCATATATGCAATTTGCGAAATTAGAAAAATCAGGAAAGTGGGCTAGCCCAGCTGGTTCGGACCACGGGCTAAGGCGCGCGCAAGGGGGCTTGGTCGCGGGTTCGAATCGCGGGGGAAGCAGTTTCCGTGTTTTGCAATTTTTTTTCACTTATCCAGGACACGTGGCAGCATTCGATTGGCTGGAGGAAGCGCACGCGCCGAGCACGTCATCGTCTCCTACCTCGGGCCCGAGATCGCTGGCGGAAGAAAAATTCGAATTTCGACCATTTTGATTCGATTTTTCGCACAAATCCAACAAATATTCAATAGAAATAAGATAAACATCATCTAATTGGAATCAAATCGCAACAAATCAATGGATTTACACGAATCGGAGTTGGTTTTTTAACCAAAAATCCGATTAGCTTCGATCGGAGGAAATTCGAGCTTATCCAGCTCAGTTTCAAGCGCCTATAAATAGGAATCGAAGGGAGGAAGCCAAAACACAAATCACAATTGAGAGAAAGTCAGGAAAGAGTGCAAATCGGAGAGCATCGGAGAAGAACCCAAAACCGCGAGCACCGACCGGAGTTGAACCACCACCAGGAGGCGATCTAGGAGTGAACCACCGCTACCATTGGATTCAGCACCCTTGAGAAGCTAGGATTCGACACCTCACCCGCAACAAAAGACCGCCGGAACACCGTGAATGAGCATCCTCCGCCGCCGTGTCCGACCGATCCGACCCGACCCGCGCAACCAACCCGGATCTAGGTAAATCGGATTTTCTGGATTTTTTTTATTTAATTTACTTATTTTGTTTATTTATTTATTACGAATTGATTTATCATTTATGATTTATTATTTATCATGTAGTTAGCTATTTATTTAGTTGTTTATATTTTCAATAAATATAAAAATGTAGAAATTAGGTTTTTTTTTAGGATTTAATAATGTAGAAAAAAAATAATAATAATAAAATGTAGAAAAAAGTATAAAAAAATATTAAGAAGATAATAATAAAATTGTAGATCTCAAAATAGGGTAGATAATAACTTAGGATAAATTTTTTTTTACAAAAATTCAAAAATTATAAAAAAAAATAACAAAAAATAATAATAAATAATAAAAATCAGAAAAATCAGAAAAAGCATAAAAGAATCCTAAAAATTAATAAAAATTATAGAAATGAGTTTTAGCACTTAGAAAAATCATTTTCTTAAAATAAATCAAAATTGATGTTTTTCCTAAAAAATCATTTTCAAAACCAGATTAAAGCTCAGGCTTTAGAGTTTTTAAGAAAAATCCCCAAAATGATAAAAATGTAAATCAAAAGAGATTTCAAAAATTAAAATTCACCAACACACTTAAATTTTTCAAGAAAAGCGAACTACGGCTTGTTTGATCCTGAGTAGCAAGTACGTAGGCACCCATTCGGGTCAACCCATAAAATGAATGAAAAATCCTTTTCTTATAATAATTCAAAAACATAATAAAAAGTAACAAAAACACAATAAAAACACATTTCTATATAGGAACAATTTTAGGAGATTAGGTGGTAACCGTAAGGTTTTAATAGGTTAGCCTCCGGACTTAGAAACTCTGATTTTCCCTTTTCCTCTTTTCAAAAACGAGAAGAGGAAATAACGATGACTAGTGGTCCAAATTAAGACTAATCCGCTCCTTTAGTCTTAATTCAATATTTTCCAACAACAGTTGGGTGGCGACTCCAAAATTAAACGAAGTTCCTAACTCAAGTCGAGGATCTACATTAGATGAGCATAGGGTCTAGTCTAGATCGGATTAGGAATGGGAATTCAGAAATTAGACTTGACAATTAGCAACATGGCCTCTACCTCTGCATTTAAAACATCTAATGTCACGATTTCTAGAACTAGAAGAATCAGGGTTACCTTGATTACCGGGAGTAGAAACCGCTTGCCTCAGCTCTCCTTTTGGTTTAGTAGGTAAAGGCTTTTCTTCCTTCTTCCATTGGTTAGTCTTCTAAGTGGATGAACCAATACCCTGTTGAAACCGTGCATTACTACTACCTTTCCTCCTATGCTGGTTCTCAACCTTTATAGCTATATGGACCATATCCTCCAATTCTACATAATGCTGCAATTCAACAACATTTTGAATTTCTCTATTCAATCCCATAAGAAACCTAGCCATGGTAGCCTCTCTATCCTCCTCTACATTCGCCCTGATCATCGTAACTTCCATCTCCTTGAAATACTCATTCACACTTCGGCTTCCCTGCTTAAGAGTTTGCAATTTGTTGTGCAATTCACGATAGTAATACGCAGGCACAAACCGCTTCTTCATCACCCTTTTCATCTCTTCCCACGACTCAATAGGTGGTTCGCCATTCCTTCTTCGATTCAACATTAGTTGATCCCACCACACTATGGCATAATCCGAAAATTCAATGGCAGCAAGTTTCACTTTCTTTCTCCCACTATAGTTATGATAATCAAACACCATCTCTACCTTCTTCTCCCACTCTAAGTACGCCTTGGGATCATTCTTCCCTTGGAAAGGAGGAATCTTCATCTTTATGCTACTCAATTGATTATCCTCTTTATTCCTATCTACTCTATCTTCCCAATCCCTAGTTCCTCTATTCTGACCACTATATCCTCTATAACTCATGACAGAAGGCTCATCAAATTCATCTTCCGACATTTCATCTCCACCCCTTTGTACTCTCCTAGAACGACTCTCCCTCTTATGCCCTTGGAAGACGTTTGTAGATTGCTCTAGTCTTTGCTCTACCGTCTCATGAATTTGTTCCATTCCCTCCTGAAACATTCTTTTCATCTCACCCCTCAATGCCTCAATCACTAACCTAGCATCAAACCTTCCCCTCTCACCTTCAGGAGAATGTTGCCTCGACATGGTTCCTGCAGAAAAGATTAGTACTAACACAAATATATATAATTAAGCCTCACGATACACTCCCTTACGTGTTTCGCTCAAATGATGATATCACACAGTCACTCGTGTATTCTCACAAACAATGATGATATCAACTCGCCAATTCCTCTTCTCAATTCTCTTGGAACTAACCCAAACTACACCAATTCCTTTCCGTAGAATTCAAAACAACTCTAGGGTTCGTAAATTTCCTCTTTTTTTCTTCCGAATTTTTTTTTTTTGGTCTTTGTTGTTCTTGATCACGTTCCTTTTTTTTTGTTGTGATTCTTCCTTTTTTTTTGTGTGTAACAAAATCAAATAGTAGATACTACACTTTCAATAGACAATTAACACTATGAAATTGAATAGGAACAATTGATATGAACGATTAGAGTTAGGGTTTTGATGTTACCTTCTTCAAACCGAACTGATGTTTTAACAAACCTAGGCTCCGATACCAAACTGATACAAGTTCGGTTTGATCAGATTCCTAACTGATACGAACCACGCCAACGTATAACGAAACCCAATACCAATACGTTCGGAATTTGTTACCTAAGATGCAAAACACCCTCAAGTGGAAACCGTGACCCGTTGTTTATAAGTAAGATAAGAACCTTGGTATAATATGAAGACGCCACAATCGGGATGAAAGATCGATTGATAAGTCGGGATGAACGCCACGGAAATAAAATCTGATAAGTTCTAGGTTAGTTCTTTAAAGAACCAAGAGAGGAATTCTCTTAAAAGTGTTTCAAACTTTCACTGTTATATGTTCTATATTCTAACCCTAGGAGCTTTATATTAGGGTTTACAATTCGTAACAATAAAGCCCAAAACAACATAGCTTAGATAAGTTGCGTAAAAATCAACAAAACAAACATATAGGCCGGCGGTGTAGACATGAAGGCCGGCGGCCTTGGAGCCGGTGTTGAAGAGATACATGGCCGTGTACTTCTAGACGTGTGTCTTTCTGTGGATTTTCTTGACTCCATACACGGCCGTGCCTTTTAGCCATGTATATGACCATGTATGATTCTGTGTAACCTTGAGACTCCTACACGGCCGTACCTTGTAAAGACACGCCCTCTTCATCCCATATCCGTTATGACTTGTATAAGAGCAAAGGCATTCTCATGGTTGTTCAAATCCTTTCCAACTTCATGATTGCTCCAATCCTTTCCGGCTTCGTGGACACCCTTTATCAACCCGTTAAGTGCTTCCTTGAATCGTTTCGCTCAATTTCTTGTTATTGGTCCAGGTGGCACTTCAAGAGGATCCACATTCCTTCTTCTGGCTTGGCTCTCATCATGGATCTCATCACCTTTTGTTATATATAAGTGTGTGTGTGTTTGTAGAGGGATTGTATAATGATTATAATCATGAGGTTGTGTGTTGGGTTAAACGATGTGAAAGATGATGAACGATGTATGAATATCATGTTGCATTATGTCCGTAGTGATGGTTTTGGCATGGCATGCGTATGTGTGTGTAGGTATACATTGTATTGGGTGTTAGCTCACCCTTCGTGAGACCTTTTTTAGTTATAGGTACCATAAGAGAAGTGGTAAAATATGATGAGACCTTAGTAGAGATGAATCAAAATATTGAGGAGAATATAAAATATGTTTATTATGATGATTAGTAGTCAAAAGAAGGAAAGGACAGATATTAGATGACTTTGTTAATTTAATTTGAGACTATTGTTATATTTAAGATTTAAAATGCTTTCACTGTAATAATTTGAGGAGACTGGTTATGATTTATTTTAGAGGACGGATGTTCTTTGCCATCTCTTTTTATGGAGAATGATTTTATTAACTATTATAGCTATCTAGATGTTGATGAGGGAAAGTTAACAGATTTTGAGTCTTTGCATGTCTTCACTTAGTGAGAACACGTGGTAGATTGTACTTGTCTCAGGTTTTGGGGTGTTACATTATTTATTTATTAAAAATTTAAACCAAGATTAAATAAAGTAAATAATAAAAAGATATGAGGGCAATTTAGTTTTTTCATTGTCAAGATAGATAAGCCTTGCTTGACTTAATGCTCCTCTTTTACCTCATTTGCATAATAAGCACCTAAGAGACACTTCTAGAGACTCATAGGCGACTTAATAGAAAGCAACAAGATTAACCCCTTTTCATTAGGTAAAGGTTTTGATCATTGAGGTGTACTTTCTTGATTAATTGTTTATGGATTTACATGAAATTGATGACATATTATTAGAGTATGAAACAAGAACGAGACAAAAAGGTCATGAAATCAAGCAAGTTGAGGGTTCCAATCACAATCTGAAATAATTAAGTGCACAAATTCCATATAATGGATTAGAATTAATAGGTAATTGATCAATTAGACTTAAATTCATAGAAACTAGGTTTGGGAACAAATTGGAGAAGAAGAAAAAAGGATTCACGATGAGCAGTGTAATACACATTTAGATACATGCCTTTGTACCTACCCCGTATAGAAACACGAATGTGTATAGAAAAGTACACAAACATAGGATACAACCGTATACTTAGGCATGCCAAATAATGAAAATTCGAAAAAAAGGTACATGATTAGAATACGCGACTATATACCTTACCGTATCAAAGTACACGGCAAAATACATGACCGTACACTTAGGCATGCTAAAATGACAATTTTCCATAGAAAGATATATGGCTATTAGCATGATCGTGCTCCTTTATATGGCCTATCACACAATCGTATTGTTTTGGAACACTCACCATTCAATTATGTTTTATTATCTTACAATTCTAAATTACAAATTATAGACAAAATGACATTGGGGAAGGGAAATTCTATAATTAAGATACAATTAATTAGTTAGTAAACTTAGATTAATTTATAAAATAGAACTAAACTTAGTTCTTTATGGTTAACAGGTCTATGTCTTTTCCCTAAAGACATAAGAGATAATTGTGAGAACACTTCTTCAGGTACGTGTTTACTGTGTTTGTTGTTTATGATAGTTAGAATAGTGTTTAAATGAGTCTAATGGAATATAGAATTTAATTACATGTGCTATTTGTGCTTAGCTCGACCTAAGAGCCGGAGGTGGCAGATCCCTAAGGGGTACCCTAATAATCGGTATATCGCATTGTCCCTAGTGGAGCCCTATACCAAAATGATCTATGGTAGATTAAGATTAGATGGGATCCACAGTGCCAATTCCGATTTTAGGAATATATTTATGTAAATACTATATCATGTGATGGGGTCATGAGTATCCTTATGTTGTATGTTAGTTGATTAAAGATAATAATTTGATGGCTTGATGTGTACTACCACTGCATTTACATGTGTTGGTATTATTGTTTGTATGGCACACACATGTCTACATGGTATTTATGTACTAAGGTTTGGTTCACTCAACTTATTTTTTAGCTATAGGTGAATATGATGAACATGTCTATTATGATGAGAATGGGAATTTAATAAGTTAGTATCAAGATAAATATGGAAGAGAGCATCACTATCATTATTAGGAAGAATAATGTGAAAGTCATTGAAGATTTCCTTAATAGAACTTTAGGATATTCATTTGAGAATTTAAAGATAATTGTTAGACTCTTAATTTTGTTATTCCTTATATGTTGATAAATGTTTACGTTGGTTTTGAATTTGGAGTTTAATGTATTCGTCTTAAGTAAGGATGATCAGAGTAATTCATCTAAGAGTCGTTTGTTTTTATTATTGAAGTTACAATGATATTATCTTGTAGTGGATATGAATAAGTTGAATTTGTAATGGAGATTTAGATCTCTAGCGTATCGCTACTCAATAGTAACATGTGACAAGTTGTCGCGTTCCAGCTTCTAGGGCATTATAGATGATGGTATTATACTCCTTAATTATTCTTTTCAATCGATCCATTCCAAATTTCCTTCGATTCACTAACTACATCGTAGTCAATTCACTTAATGAAATAAGATAATAATAGTATTATAATTATTAAAAAATAAAATAGAGAATAATTCTTCATAATAACTTTGAGATCATGTGAGTATATTTTTAAATATACTAAAATAGCAAAAAATAGCTATATTTTTTAATTCTAAAAAGGAATTATAATTTTTTATTTTTTAATGATAATAATTCTATAGAATAGTTACACCATGAACTAAACGCAAAAATAGATTTACAATTAGAAGGTATATATTTTATTCCATCTTTACGAAGTAAATTAAATATATTATAAGTAAATTTAAAAGGGGATTATCAACTATAAAAACATGTACGAGTTTTCATATTATTTACTATGTGTATTATATTAGTTCTTTTCTCAATTACATAAGCTGAATTTTTACATGCACGTTATCACTTTTTATATGTATTTTTTCTTTTCACTTATATTACTTGAGTTTTTGCACCTTTTGACTTGACAGCCCATGCTATTATTATTATTATTATTATTTTAATCTTCAGATTCTTTGTATTTATCTCTTGGGGACATCACTAGCATATTTATATATAAAAAAGGTACAAGCTCATATATTTAGGAAAAAAATAAGCTACTAATATTATGCAAGTTGCAATAAGCAATTGTAATTTAATGCTTGAAAAAGTTATCCATTTTATAGTCGACCTCTAAACTTTTGATACTTCAAATGTCAATAACCTTGGTATTTGTTAGAACTTTTAGTTTTGAAAAGACATTTAGAGACACATTTCTAAAATCATAGATATAAAAACTAAAAGTGAGTAAGTAATCCTATTTTATAAGATACTTATCTATATCCTACTCGATCAAGCAAGTATCAGATGGATATTAAGAGTCACATGGTAGAATTCAAGTATAGATTTTTTAGAATATGTTCCCATAAAATAGGCTATAGGTATGAGTATAAAGTCTTCCTACTTTATATCTACCTTTCGTACTCTAAGATATCTTACACCTATCATATAAAAAAGCTATTAAATATTATTAATAAATAATAACATTATATTTTTTTATTGATAAATGTTTTAGTAAAATGAAAATTCAAGGAACTTAATCCCATAAGTTAATAACCTAAACAATTAAACTAATGTTGCCTTTGGCATTTCTCACTTAACATTTTCTATTTCTTACCTTATTCTTTCTCATTTTCCTTTCCAACTTTATATTTTTTGTTCTTTCTCCTTAATTTTTATTATTTAGTCAGTAATAAAATCACATAAACTTGAAATAATAAAGAGATGAAAAATTGCTTTTTTAACTTTATAGGTTTCGTTATAGGTTTTATATATAAAGGAATTATAATATTACATGTAAATTAATTTTTTAATATTATATATATTTAAAATTTATAGAAAAAAAAGATAAAATTTACAATAGGGTACCTAATACCTTGTAAGTTTTATAGGATACAAGCTATAGAATAGTTTCGAAGTATTATAAAGTGAGTTTCAATTTCAAAATTTAGGAACATGTACTTTAAGAATAAGGTACAAATAAATTCTCATACTCTATCTACCATATATCTATTCACCCTAATAAAAACCAAATTATTAATATATCCAAATTAATCAATAAAGATTTTCAAAAGTTTCTCATCAATCTCGTTTAGGGAAGGTGCGTTTTTCAATAAATTATAAGTTTCACTTTATGCCTATAATAATTACATTACAAATTTTGAAATCCACCTTTTTTCAAAAATTACTCACATAGTAATTATATTAAGAATATGTGGATTTTCAGAACAAATAAAGACTGCCTTGAAATAAAATCATAACTTCAATAATTTACTATATATATATACTGTAAAATCAATAATTTCACTGGCTATTTTTCAGTCACATCAAAGTTTTCGGATCTCTTCTGTTCGCTGAGATAAAAGCGAGGGATAATATACTGAAGAAGGAGACGTCGAACTGGAAGCGAGCTATGGAAGGGCATGCGATCAAGTCAAGTAATAAGACAACGCCAGCTTCGAAGGTGTGGCTCCCACTGAAGTTGAGTTAACTCCGCCACAATTATTAAACAATCTTCAGTATCTACTTACTCTCTCTCTCTCTCTCTCTCTCTCTCTATTGCGTGTAGATTTCAAATGTTTCATCTCAATTTTAGCTTTTTCTTTTTCCAATTTCAAATATATTCCTAAGCAAGATCTTTTAGCTTGTAACTCTCACAATAAGCAAATGACTATCAAATTGTTAAAACTTAACATTACTAATATATTGATGTAAATAGCATTAATTATAAAATTTTTAGCGATATTTAAAAGTTATAAAAAAAAAATTATATATTAAAAATTTAAACAATCTATTTATATTGATTAATAGTTTTGAAGATGTGTTTATATTTGTCCTAATGTTTTTCTTATTTATTTAATAACCACTGCACAATAGTACATATTTTTTTCACTTAGTATTAACCGATCATAAGGGTTAACAAAATGATGAAATTCACATATTAAAAATAGTGATTTAGATCTTTTCACGAAGAATAAAGAGATGATAAGAAAACAAAATTCTAGCCCTATGTGTTAGACTTGATGAAATCCATAAGTTTATTTTGGCATTTTAACAAAAGATAGAAAAATAAAAAACGAGCTGAACTAAACAAAATTTTTGTTAATTTAGTCTACTTTTGGTTTGAAATCAAAAGTTTTTGTTTGATTTTGATTTTGCAAGTTTCTAATCCACCAAAATATTAAGAACTGCATATATTTTGAAAGATTTGTACACTATCAATAGACATATCATACACAGAAAACATTGCATGCATATATATATACTAATTAAAAAAATACATACTTAAAAAACATATAATTATATTATTTTCGTAACTATATGTTGCATAAAGAGTAATTCATCGTTTGAGTTTATACCATATATATTATACTAGACGGTGTCAGACCCATGTTACGAGTACAAAAGAAGAATAAAAATATAAATATTCAAAAAGATCAATAAATTTAATGAAAATAATATTGATCTTAAAATGAGAAATATATATATATATATATATATATATATATATATATATAAAAGAAAACAATAGAAGAGAGAAAATTATAAAATAATGAAAACATGTAAAAAAATATTGAAAGTGAGTGGTTATCTAAGATATTATAGAGGTTATTTAGAATGATAGATGGTTAAGTTTAGCACACTCTCCACTGAAAATACCTCATCCAAACGAATGGATTTTTAGTAAAATCAAACATTAAAAAAAAAATTAAAATACTAAAGATACCAAACCCTCTCCCTTCTCTTTAATATAATGGATCGCATATGATTATTTTTATAATTTTCCTGCCATTAATGAGAATAGAAAGCAAGCTTTAGCTAGGGTTGTCATGAGAGATAGATATGCTAATTACAAATCACGATTTCATAATTGAAATAATTATATTGAAACATGTAAATTTAAATAATGAGCAATTGCTTGTTTTTTCCCTTTGGCAAAGTGAAGGGATTTCTCCTTAAGATTTTCAAGCTTGGCGTGAAGGGAATGGAAAAAATTAGTGGACAAACTTTGCATTATATAAGATAATCTTTCAGATAGCTAAACAAAAGTATGTTATGGCTGTTATATTCTAATAGCATGAATATGGTGGTTTTTTAATAAGGTAGATTAAATTCGAATTTCTCTTTCTTGTTATAATAATTAAGAAAAAAATTCCAAAAACCCCATGAAATTAAGAGGAAAAAAAAAGGAAGGAAAAAGGGATCTAGTAGTAACTAATAGGAATGTGTCAAATTACTAGAAAGATATCTAAGCCCAAGAATTTCTTCGATTTTCAAAAGTTTATATGAGTAGTAATATTAAAGATTGTGAATGGGATTTCTTGCTTGATAATATGTATTAACATATACAACAACCATATAGGTGCATAATTGTATAATTTTTCAGTGAATTTTTTTTTTTTTTTGTACATATTTAGTTTCAAAATATTCATAACCATAACTGTTACTTGGTGGAGGGAAAGCTATGCAAGGGAAAGTTGTGACGATCCTAGTTTAAATCATATGAGTTGTTGCTTGCGATCTATAAGAAGGGTTTCTCTTTGTTTGGAGTAAATTGGTTGCTGAAAAGAAAAAGAGTTGGAGGTTCGTGGCATTGGTTGTTGGTAATAAATATGTTATTAATCGCAACGATGTGACTTTTTTCTTTTTCTTTTGTTATCAAAAAGAGAAACTACAGAAGTTCTCTTAAAGAAGACGCGTTATTGTCTTTTCTTTTCTTTTCTCTCTCTCTTTTTTTTTTTTTAATTTTTCGGTAAATCTCAACCATGCATTCAAACAGATTTGAGACACAGCATGTAATGTATAAACTCTGCTCAGTCCGACAATGGGAAGGAGAGGATCATTAAAGTAAAGATGATTTCATCTAGATCTAGGCATTTATTAACATTCGTAGGATCCGATTCAACAACAATGTTATCGAGGCCCAAGTGTCGTGTAAATTCCAAAGCAAACACGGCAATCCAAAGTTTAGCTTCCATTGGGGAGGCAAAAGCAGTGCCTTTAGAAAACCCTCTCAGGACATTTCCCTGATGATCATGACAAATCCCAATAATACCAGCTTTCCTATACTCTTTACTAACTATGCCACTTCAGTTTCACTTTGATCCAGTTGATCTCAGGGGTTTGCCACTTACAGTTAAGTCATTCTAAATTTGAGCTTGCTTTTTTCCTCTAGTATATGGCCTAGAGATCAATTGTATGCACCGCAATCTGATTAGTCCATTCACGGTTCATCTCATTAGATCTAAAGATTCTTCGATTCAGTTTATAGTATATGGTGCTATCCCAGAACCTCTCCTTTCAATGTGTAAGAACAATACCAAGCTAACTGAGCACTGGATGAAAATTCTCGGGCCTGGGGGGCTAGAGTTCCTTTAGACCTCCATATATATGCCCGTTCTTGGTCCATATTTATCCCAATGTTCCATCTGCACGCTTTTTTTCAAGATTATTTAAAATCAAGCCATTCTTATTTTATTTAATCCACCCTTCAAGGGGTTCCAACTGAACTAGAATAATTTCTACTCTCTTTATTGATATTTTTTATAATGTTCCGACTCAAAAGTGGCCAATAACCGAACTAACAGGTATTTAATGAATATTTTTAATTATCGGATAAAAAGTTCCTAACGAATATTAACTTAGTATTCTCTACCTTAACTTTATTAAAAAAAATTACTAATCATGTCACGTGATCCATGTAAAACTTTATTCACTTATGTTGTATTTGGTTGGATGAAATAGAATAGAGTTGAAATAGAATAATAATGATATAAAAATAGATTATGGTCGGAATAACTATTTCATTGTTTGGTGGATTAGAATGGAATACCAATACCTTTATTTGGTTGGCTAAAATGGTTTGAGGACTAAAAGCTGAATAAATAACAAAAGTACTAAAATAGCCCTAGTTGTTACTTAATAAAAAATTCAAGTTATATGCAATATAAATCTATATTTGCATGAACTGGTTGCAAACAAATGTATCTATCATTTACAACATTGACATGAAAAAAAGGTGAAAATTTGACATTTTCAAGCTCAATTTAGTAATTAATAAATTTTAATTACAAAAGCCATCAAATAATTTACTAATATAATGTACATATTGCATACAAAACTATTTTTAAAAAGTTTCATTATAAATAAAAGCTATTGCCAATAGGCAAAAAAAAAAAGAAAAAGAAAAGAAAAGAAAGAAAAGAAAGAGAAAAAATAAATTAAACAAAGTAAAATGACTTTTAGAAATATTTGTAATTTCACATGTAATAATCATAATGATTCAACTTCTATAATAATGAATTCAAGCACAAGTGCATCATAATATTATGCACCAACCATCTAAATAATTCCATATAAGTTTGTTTCTTTCCAAATACCAACCAACAAAACAAAATATTGGGTATAAAATTCCTTCACTATAATGTGAAATCCCTCTATACCTAATCCAAAATAGCTCCTAGAGCAAGACAACTAAGACATATGTCAATATTTCTACTTGGAAGTCCACAAAACATAGTGTAGATACGTTATGAAGCATAGTTAGTTTCCTTCCGAAACATACAAAAGGGAAGGTATTTACAAAAGAAAAATTACAGAGCTTTGTTCAGATACTTCCTGACTCATTACTCCTTAAAATCATTCTTACATTAGATAAGTGTCATTCGGATGGGAAACTAAAAAGCACAACCAATTTTTGAGGATAGATAGCCAAGTATCTTGTTTAAAGCAATAATTTTTTCTAATTCTATTAACCTTTTAGTCTCTTGAAGAATACAATCAAACTAGTGTAAAATAGCTAACAAAGTCTTGTCAAGAGTTAGATTTCTCATAACTTAAAAAAAAATTATCTCCAAGCAACTACATTCCTTTTTCAAGTGTTGTTATAATAGTTCTAAAAATTACCTTCTTTGTGCATGCTTCTTCATCTCCTTTTTGAGGAAATGTGATCGATAGTTCTATCTTAAGAGATATCCTCTTCTCAAGCTTCACTATATGGCATCTCAAGTATAATATCATTCACTTCTTCATCCTCCCTATCTAGCTTCTCAACAACACAATCAACAATTTGTGCATTTTGTCCTATGGCACAATCCTTCCCATAGATTTGTGACAATTCATCAAGGTACAAAGAAACCCTTTGTTCTAAATTGACTTGCATCTTTGTGACTCATGAAAAAAAAAATATGTTAGAAGGTGGTCACACTTCTTTAATCATAGCAAAGTCTAAAAGGCATTCATTTAACATAGTTATCTAATTCACTCAATTGGAAACATACAAACATATTGTAAGAAGAAAAGCGAAACACTCAATTGGAGACATACAAACATACTATAAGAAGAAAAGCAAAACAAGGAGATTTTCAAACTTGATTTTTAGCAACAATTATAGAAAAGAATATATTAAAATAGCTAGAAACATGATGCAAGTATAAAGAAGCTATTCACTCACCACTAAATATGCCTTCCAAACTTGATTTTCAACCACAATCATTTTTCAAGATGAATCTTATCCAAAACCACTCATTGTTTGATTACATATTATGTCATAAACAACACTCCGATCTTTCTTTAAAGTCTTGATGCAAGACTCTATGTGTGGGTTTGCTTTCAATCCACAATCAGGTAACTTTAGCCATAGCAATCTTTCAAGCTCTCTAAGATATACAACTTTAAATCTAGTATCTTCATTATGTGTCCCTATATTATGCAACTCCACCATATATGCAACCATGCATTATCTTTGACACATGTCCATTTTTTCTTACTTTCTCTATTTGATTACATAGATATAGGTGATGAACGAATTTCATCAATATCCATGACAACCATTAATATCTCATCAAAGTAGAATAAAGAACCTAACTAATGAAATATATTAGTATAAAAAAGTACGTGTTATTATAATGCATAATTTTCACTCATAAATTAATACATATAATTACTTGGGAAAGCAATAAAATATAAGTATCAAAAGATAATCGCTAACTTTAGAACACATAGTTTCCACTTACAAGTCTTTTCAATAAAACATGCATATATGCATTCACAAAAGGCAATTCATCTTCTAACATATAAAATAGATGACTTATTGCCTCTTTCATTCAAAAAGGAAGATCTTTTCTCTCTTACATAACCATACATTGATAAGTCTCTTTTAATAAAAGCAAAAAAAACATAAGTCCTTTACATTCACAAATCAATACATTGAATTCCTACCATAAAATAATATCTAATTTTTTAGAAGATAATATAAGGCAAACATGATTGCATCTCATTACTCTCTCCTCATTAAACATTTGAGTTGCTAAATCTAGCCTCCAATTGCTCCATCTATCATTATTCCCAAATGTCATGATTAAATCTTCATCAATATAACTAACATTTTATTTTATTTTATCTAGTTAATCCTCAAGTGATTCAAATGCCATTTCCCTTCTGATTAAATTGTGGAGCAAACAACAAGTTAATATGATTCGATTATAAATTTTTATAGGATAAAAGGATGGACTTCTTAGAAACATCCTCGTGCTTTTAACAACCCAAAAAAGGATGGACTTCTTAGAAACATCCTCGTGCTTTTAACAACCCAAAACACCTTTCAATAACATTGTGTACAAATGAATGTTTCAAATTGAAAAACTCTTCAAGGGTTCTTTGTTATACCCTAAGGGATACCTTAAATGTAACATCCTGTTATATACCACACAAAAACTTAGGAATAATGCCCTTATTATTCAAAGATAAGGCAATACTTATTTCCGACAACTCCAATAGTATAATAGATTCATGCAATATAAGAGAGATAAACAAACACAATTAATTATAAATATTACTAGTTCTCAAGACTACAATCCCAATATCATTTCCCCTGTAATAAATCAATCATAATAATAATAGTGGTCCACATAAATAGTGGATAAGTATCTATTAAACTAATTAATTATTACATGACCATATTAAAAGTCTCTAATAATGGGCCCTCTCTCTCTCTCTCTCTCTCTCTCATCTCTAAGTCTTCTTATAGTAACTTGGACTAACCTCCAACGTCCTGTATGGCCAAGTTTGAACCAACTTAGTTTCTTCAAAAGTGAAACACTATAGAGGTTTATGCTATGTCCAACTTAGTGAGTATTATCCTCATATTACACTTTTATGAAAATACATGCAAGTTATTAGGCAAGCATATAAATGAATCACACATATAAATGCAACAACCTATATGGTCATTCAATAACCATGTATAGCATGGAATTTTGCCCTTTGTTGTCTAGGTTGGAAAATAATTTCTAACTTGTCAACTCCAGGTCCTAGTCACCTTAGACTCACACATACCTCATTTATGTACTTTATATATATATATAGTATAAGTGACCTAATGACACCAAGTTTATTGAAAATTTTGTAATTATATATATATAAACTCTTGTGCTCAAAGGGTGTAGATGTCAATGACACACTCAATTATGCTCACTCCTATGTAGTGAATCCTCATACAAGGCCTTAATTAATAGGGCAACATTTCTCAATACGTGATAGTTTCCAAAGGTTGAGGTAAACTTATGTATGAAGCATCACCTTTATATGGCCTCTCTATACCATTGTGTGACACCAATGACCTTTTCATGTAAGTTGTGTCAATGCATGCCTATTTTTATTTAGTCTAGATATAATTAAGTTCAATTGTTTTAGGTGACCAATTGGTTATTCATAGACACTCATCAATCCTAATTTCTAACATGTGTTATACCAACTAAGGTGTTCAATTATATTAAAGCTTTTGAACACAAAAGTCATACACATGCAACTTTTCCCAAATGCCATATACAATTTCAATTATTTCATAGAAATAGTAATTCATTATACTACAAACACAAGTAATACAATAATCATAATATAGAGACTCACTTAACCATGATGCCTATACATCAACGTAGTAGTCCTTAGGTAAATCTAAAGTATAATATGAATCTCCTGGTAAATAGAAAATAAAGTGCTATATAAGTTTATATTTTCTGAGTTATCTTAGCCAATCTACTAAATTCACTACATTTCCTTGTATATCTTCTTATTTTTGTCATTTGTTTTCCATTTTAGGTTTGATTTTCGTGTTCTTATAGTTGATTTAAAGGTTTTTGAGCATACTTTCTTGTGGCAAGGTCCAATAGACCAGAGCTGGTGTGCATTTTGGGGTTTTAGTTTGATTAATTTTGTGGGGTCATTTATAGGCCTAATTCTTGAAGTGTTGGGCTCTAATTGGGCCCATTTGGTATCATAGTCTTTCCCATTTGATTCTTAGGCTCAATTTAGCCCTTAATTTATAAATTAGGCCAGAGGAGTAGTCATTGGGTTGGTGATGGGTTGAGATTTCTTTTGGGCCGAATTTAGGGTTGTTGGGCCTTCTTGTTATTTTGCTTGGTTTCGGGGTTGTTCTTTAGATCAATTGTCTAACTGATGTGTAAGGGATCTTAATCCTTGTTATTTGTGTCCTATTGCTCTTGAGAGCTTGATTAGAGGATGGTAGACTTTGGGTCTTCCTCATTATGTAGTGGTTAGGAGGTGATTGCCTATATGTTTGATGTTTACAATTTTCTTTGGTTTTAATTGACTTACTTTTAGGCCTTAATGACCATTATGGATCTAATACACTAAAAATTCAGATTTTTCCACTTCCGTTTTCTTCCTTAATCTTAGCCTAGTATGAATTCTTAGGCTTCTAGCCCCATTTTTTTTACTTCATGATTTAATAGTCTAATTTAGGTCTTAGTTTGTGTCTTAAGCCTTAGTGATCAATTCCTAGGTTATTCCCAACTTTAATTAGGCTTTGATTTCTAATTTATTTAAGTGTTCTCTTTGTTGGTCATGTCCTTAATGTTTGGCTCATGCAGGGTGTTTTGCATCTTGCAAGTGATTTAAAATTCTCATGGCTATAATTGCTAGGATTAGCACATAAACTATAATTTATCTATTCTAATTCTCACATTGTTATTATGCTTCATAATCATTGATCAAGATTGAAATTTAAATCCTTAATCCACTTCATTATGCTTTGGCTAATAAGAAATTGAAGCTCCTATTGTGCTTTCTCTATTTAAGTTTCACCAATTTGTCCTAAACATGATTTGGTCTCATTTTAAAGGATTAAAGCTTGTTTTTAACTCAAATTAGACTTTTCCCTTCATGTGTGTGTCTTAACTAAGCTTGGGATTTTGGTAAAATGTTCACATTTCTTGTTAAACCCTACTTAATCGATTTTTTCTCATCATCAAGTGCCAACTCAAAGGTTTGATGCTATTCAAATCTAAGTCCTAAACAACCTACTCACTTTAGGAGTCTCAACTAAAGGGGTTCATCCACATAGTTCCATCTTTATTCATTTTCAAGTTCATTTCCAATAGAAAAATCATCAATCACATGAAGCATTACACTTTCGATTCTTCCATTTTCAAGGTATAGAAAACTAATCTTGCACAAGTTTAAGCTATAATGACTTAGAATGACCAAAAAGATAAGAAACATGTACAATCGATTTAAAAGAAAGAAAGATAGCACTTTTACTTAGTAATGTAGTCTTGGTCTCGTTCTAATGATGTCGCTCTCACCTCTCTCTTGAAACCTTTGCTTCTGTTGATGCCTCCCCTTAATGCCCTTACAATGAAACTAGTTAGCATAAAGGGTTCCAAATCAAAGTGGAGTAGATGAAACTTTAATGGAGTTTCGGGTTCCTTCGCAAATAGAGATGTTTGATGCTTCTTTTCTTCAATCTTCATGAGTTTAAGATTTGAAATATGGTGATGTTGAGATGTGAGAATGAAAAATAGGTGAGTATAGGCTTGTATATGGGGCCAACAATGAGGGATGGTGTGGGTGTGTTTTAGGTTTTCATTCTTTTTAATGTGTTTTTGAGAGAGGAATGTCTAGCAAGAAATGATTTAGAGAATGGGGAAGTGGCCAATGACAAAATGAAAGAAAGGGGAAGAGAGTCAAGCTTACTTGTTGTGTGTGAAGTGTACATTAGATAATAAAATGGGTTAGACATTCCAAGGTTTAGGTGGTTAAAGGAAACATCCTAAGTTTAGTTAATTACCACTTAAGGAAACAACCAATCACAAGTTAACATCACATTTTACTCTTTCTTGATATGATTTCCTTGTCCATTAGACAATTCCTTATAGTTGGTTAAAAGCTTTAGCCTATGGTTTAAGGTAAATCCAAGGCTTTGTTAACTTACTAATTTTAGTAAATTCTCCTTTACATCGTATCACTTGTCACTTATCACATGTCCTATTCATCAAGATGACTAATGTCACTCTTAGTGACCAATAGAACACCTTTCTTGTCTATTAGGTGTGCTCTTTTATCCATTGGTCAATTCCATGTACCCCGATCCGTTGAATCGATTAAGTGGAATTATGATCAACTGAGTTTGATTGGTCAATTGGCAAGTCATTGGACATAGTGGCCCTAAGGTTGGTGCCAATCTTAGGGTGAGTGTATTAAGGCTTTAAGCTTGTCTATTTGGTTAATTGATAGCATTTGACATCAATAAAAGATTGGTGTTACGTACTAGAGTGAATTAAGGTATTTTAGAGTTAGTGATCCCCCTAGGGTTTCACAACCTAATTTAGGGTTTCTAACCTTATTTAGAGTCTTGTTTGATCGTTTAAGGGTTTAAGGTTCCAAAGTTAGGGTTTTAAGGTTTATGAATCAATTCGGGGTTTTTGATTTCAACTTTTGGATTCCTTCTTAGATCATGGTTTGAAGTAATAGTTTAGGATTTTTTTTTAGTTGATTATTTTATCATTTCTAAGGTTTTAGTTCAAATTTGTATTGAAATTTAGCAAGGTTTACACAATTGGTTGATGATTATCATTTCTAGGGTTTTAGTTCGAATTTGTATTGAAATTTAGTGAAGCTTACATAATTGGTTGATGAAGTTGACACCATTCATTCAAGTGATATATTTAACTCCTAAATGGTGTAAGAAATCCCTCACAATTGAGATAAGTCCACTCCTTCTACTAATTGCATCATGAGGAACTAAACTATTAGCTACAAAACCCTTTTAACGAGGTAATACATAAGTGAATTACATGTCTAGTGTACACACACTTAGCACATTAGTAGCAATCTCCTTTTGCACATTTTATACATAGTTTTATCCTTGAATGGCATTCTGATTTTGATATGTGTTCCATCTAAAGCACCTAAACATTCTACATACAAGAAAAACAACTATACTCGATTTAACAATCATTTGTCAAGTTTTCAGGGATAGGTTTAGCCTTTTTTAAGAAGTGAGCTCCCAAGCATATGGTAACATCTAACACATTATGGAAGCATCAATTGACAATTTCTCCTAACCTCTCAAAATTATACTTGATAACTCTATTCTTGATATGATGAGCAAATACATGGAAAAACATTGCAACTTGCTCATCTATCAACACATGCTTAGTTCACTTCAATCCTCCAACATTCTTTAACATTTGACAAAGTTTAAAAAATGCATGTCGATCCATTGTAGGTTATTCAATACATGTTACATTGTTGTCGTAAATAAAGCTTTTAATGAATGCATAACTTTTATAGAAATTTAAAACATATGATCTAAACTAAGGCTGATAAATATGGAAAGATGATGAAGTGATCAAATAGCTAAGAACGAAGAAATGATGGAACAAAATAGCAACCACATATTAAAAATACAAGCAATGATGATCTTTTTCTTTCTTGAGGTCAATTGCAAGCCAACCATTACTATAATAACAAAATCATAGAAATATAAATGCTTATAAATTGAATACATTGTTCTATAATATGTTAGTGTAAAAAGATTAAATATAGCTAACATATTATATGGTAGAAGTTAATAGATAATCAATAAAAATATATAGTAATTATGATTATAGGATAGATAACGTTAAGTGAGATAAATAGGATGGAAGAATTCTTCTAATTATGGTTTTAGTATATGTTGTCTATTTTTTTCAACAAATCATATTACATTATAGTTTGTGTTCTTTATACATATGAACCTACCTTAGCAAGCAACAGTAACAATGGAAACTCAACATCTTCAACTCAAAGTTTAGGTATCCTGAAAGGGCCACTTATACTTACAATAAGTACAACCTTACTATTTCCCTACAGTAATATATTATAGCAATCACACCATGAATCGAAGGAATGATGTCAATCAGTCACTAAAATCAATTCCAAACAATATTCATCCCATCCTATAGACAAACATTCTCCTTATTATATTAGAAAATGGATGTGGATATAGAACAAAGAAGAAAAGTGATCTACACAGTTTAAAAACCCATACCCATATCACACTTGAACCCACAAACTTGAAAATAAATATCAAAACCACACATCAATATCTTAAAAAAAAAACTTACAACTTTTCATTATATAGCACCCCTTTAACCTTTAGATAGCCAATAATCAACACGCAAATGTGTTTATAGACAATTTTTACAACAACACATATTGAGAAAGTTTGAAACTTTTTGACACGTGATACTTCTTTAGCCCTTCATATAGTCAATAATCAATAGAAAAGCATGTTTATGAAAAATTTTTGTACAACACAAGATAAAAATCGTTGTAGTGAAGAAGTGGTGCCTTATTGATGAATAGTGGTTATTGTCGTGAATTGGTGTTGCAGATGATCCTTCTTGTCGGCTAAATGGAAGTATTATTGCAATCAAAGCTTCTCAAGCCATTGGACTATTCTTCATTTCAAGGGTTTTTGTATATTTGAGAAAATGTGAGACATTATTTTGATTATATGGTGGAAGAAAGTTGTCTAATATTGGTTTATAATAAGGGTACTTTTGGAAGTAAAATTGATTTTCCATATGGAATTGCTATTCCTCTTGTGAATAGAAGTAATTAGAATTATAATTCCTAGAACCAAGTTGTCACAACTAGGTACATGTCCTTACGAAATAAAAACATGTTAAAGCTCTTAAACTAGCTATCTCCACATAAACCTATAATAACTATTAATCGCAAATAATATAAACCAAAAGTCAACATGAATGAGTGGCTTCACTAAGTCTCACTTTACAATCCACAAACTAAACTACTGAGATTATCTTAACACATTAGCACATATAATGAACTAGTAATATTTGTGCCAATATTAAAATACTTAGTATAATCAACATAAATCTTATCTTCTCGATTTAATAATACCTTCTAACTAATTTATAGTATTGCAAGTAGTTTCTCTCATCCACTAATTATCATAGTAGTAAAAGTACTTTATGTTGTGCTCATCTTAACAATAAGTCACTAAGTTCTTGTCATACATTGCATACTCATTCATACCTATAGCTAAAAAAGAAAGTTTCTAAAAGATAAGCTAATGCTCAACATGTATAATTCAAAAGCAAATACACATGAACAAGCATGTCATAAACTACATACATCAAAGCAACAATTAATTAAGCAACCATTTATTATCTCATTTAAGTCATAAATATAACAAAGGGATATCTATAATCCCGCCACACTTGATATACTATAATATAATATGTAGTATGGTGTTGGAAAATGCCACTACATGCCCCAACACCCATAAGTCCCTAAATCTACCGAATCATTTCAATATGCAACTCCACAGGGGATATTGCAATATACTAATCAACAAGTGCCTCCTAAGGTTCTGCCACTACAAGTCCTTAAACTCAGTCAAGCACAAACCTCAACCAAGTTAACAGTCCAATAGACTTTTAGGTTCATTATTATCTCTAGCTTAACAAGTATAAACAACACATAAGAATTACATGTACCTAGAAGGGTGGTCTTAAATTTAACTTAGTCATAACTAGTATTCCTATTAGAAACTATTAATATACAAAATAATTAAATTTAGTACTGCTTTAGAGTGTTTTTAAAGTTATCCTAGAGGATTGGATCATTTCTCATTCTTAAGCTATTTCACTATAGCTTAAAAGTGGTTTAAGATTAATGAAAGATAAGAAAAAGGGAAATAAAAACATTAAATGAAAGTTTAGATGAAGCATGGTTGTGTATATGGCTGTATAAAAAAGCACGAGTGAGGAACATGACCGTATATATTGCTATATACCCTTTTGTACAAAATTGTTTCATAGCACACCCAAGTACACGGGTAGGTACATGAGTGTGTACTTGGATGTGTACATAGGCATATACTTGATTGTGAACCCCTTAACTCACATATCTTCCTCTAACATAGCACGAGTAGGTACATAGGCATATTCTTGACTATATACCTATCGGTTCCTCTTCGAATTGTCTTCCCTAAATCACCAAATTCAATCTTCTTCAACCCTAATTGTGATCTAACACTTCTATGTCTAAATTGGAATTATTTATAGCATTAAAACACTAAATTGCATCAAATTTGACTACTTTTCTAGATCGTTCCAATGATCAAAGCTTCGCTTAAGACCCTTAAGTGTTCCAAAGTCATTATGCCCCAACATCAAGAAAACTAACATCCAAACATCCTACATACATGAGAATAATGAAAAGAGAGATTCACTGATACTCGACATATTAAAGACTTGTTCGCATGAGGAGGTTAGTAGTTAATTTCTTCTATTAGGGTTCCTTCTCTACTTTGGGAGGCTAATGAACCAAAAGGTGAAAAGGATTAGAATGATTGCATAATAGCCTTTTTATAGTCTCCTTATTAAATGACTAAAATACCCTCCATAATAATACATTATTATTTTATTTTCCATATCTCTTTTTATTTATTTTATCTTTTTTCCTTAGGTTTTAAAAGAATTCATTATCTATTCCATCTTACTTGGAATAGCTATTAATTATGGAATAGAATTTTTACAAACCAAACAAATGAATAGACATTCTATAAGTAATAAGGGTGGAATGGTTATTCCATTCCATTCAACCAAACGTGACATTAGAGTATTATAAAATCCTCATCCCTTTAAACATACAATGTTCTCATTACACCATCTTACAATTGGGCCTAGATTTTCCCTTCTTTTTAATGTGCAATTTGGTTCATTTATGTAATGCTACATAACAAATATGAATCCAAAGATCTCCATATTAGATTGATGCAGGTCTACCGGCTTCCTTGATTTTTCTATAAATCATATACTTACTATATAAAGGTATACTTTGATACTATTTACAATGCCTTAATCTAAAAATAGTCAATAGTCATGTTAAAAAGTGAATAATTAGGGGTGGGAATATGGGGCGGGCTTAGTGGGTTAAGTTAAAAAAAAATGGCCCATAGAACTTGCAAGCTTTTTGGCTTACCTCGCGTGGCCTACGGGTCAAGGTAAGCCAATTCATTGCGGAGCAAGTTAGCCTGCTTGGCCCACTAAAATTCAAAAAAAAAAAATAAATTGAAAACAGCTATAGGCTATAGTAGGCAGCAAGGGAGCAGTGACCAGTGAGCAGATAAAACAACAGTCGATAGCTCATTCACACCACACATCACATTAATCACCGCTCCACAACGTGGGCATTGAGAGAAAACATTCAGAAGTGGGCAATACCCAATGAATCTTTTTACCACTCTTCATCTATCTATATCAGAATGTGGAAGACTGTTCAAGTGAGGGCCTTGGTTCTCCCTCTCTCTGTTTGGCAATGTAGCCCTTAATCCCATTCTGAGTTTGTAGAGAGAAAGAGAGGGAGAGAGATCAAGAATTGATGATAGAGGCAACCATACGTCTATTTCCTGGGAAAAGGTATACTGTGTGTTCATCTTCGCTTAGAACAAGATGGGAAAAGGTAAGATTTATAAGAGGTGATGATGATTCATGTGGGGAATTAAAGCAAAGAAGAGATTAAGTTTTAGGTATAGAGAGAACCGTCTGTATCTTGGCTTAGTGATGTGGAATCACAAACATGGCGGGGTTCCATTCCATTCACTTTGTTTGATTTAATAACTAATATGAGCCTCACTTCATATTTTTATTAATTATATTTTAACTTCAGTCCTTTCTCTTGCTTGATTTAGTTTATTTTTTTGGTCGAGCCTCACATTGCTTGTTTAAGTGTTGTGCTATGGTTGTGGACTTGTGGTGGGGGGTTTCGAATTTGGGTTTAGAGTTGAAGTTTAAGGTTTGGGGTTGTAATATATAATGAAAAAAAAAATCCATTTTTTACTGGTTGGCTCGCGGGGCGAGATAGGTTAGCTTTTCGAACTCACCTAAGGGGTGGGCTATTGCGGGCTAGCCTGCTTCAACCCACAAGCCTATGCAGGTCAGGGTGAGCCAGCCCACTTGACCTACATTCTCACCCTTATGAATAATGAGCATTTTCAACCACTAAGCACAAAAATTTCTAATTAGTGCTACTTGATATTTTCTATCTTTACATTATAAACTATTACTAATTCTCTTAGAATTATGTAGAATTTTACTCACAGGGGGTATCACTTTCCTAATATTCTCAATTAAGTTTAAATGACTTTCTTCCCTTTCAAGGACAAAGCTTAACTAGTAGATGCGCACATGTGTTGCATGTGCAAAAATTAAATAAATAAATATGATTTAGAAAGAACTTATACATAAATGGTCTTAAAAATGCATGAGGAAAAAAAAAAGAATTATACAACTGTAATAATACATTATAACTTTATTTATTAAAATAAATTGTAAATAATCTAATCACATTTAATCTCTTTACCATAAAAGTTACTATGTGCTTATAAAAATAATGAAAGAGATATTAATTGAGGTATCTAGTACTAGGAACATGCACAATTCATGTACCTTAAAAACGAGAAATTGTTCGTATAGCCATAGTGGATAATACACATGCATTTTCTTAGACCAATGCATGCTAAATAAAAAGTTATATAATTTTTTTAAGTTAGTATTTTGAAAGAAAGAAAAATTTACAAAGATGAATTTTCTTTTTCGTAGTTAGATTACACTTGATCCTATGCCTACCTCAAATTAAAAAAAAAATAAAAAATAACTTATGTACAATTTGAATTGATTTTCTATATTTTCTCATCGAAATCTTTGATAAAAAAGTGTTCAATTTGATTATTTTATTTCTAATCACAATTTTAGTGCTAAATATGATTCTTCGTTATAGAATTTTTCCCCACCATCTACACAATCGGTTTACAATTTTGCTCAATAATAAACATGGTGTATATTTCTTTTTATTTTTACCATGAAAGCTTTTCTTCTTTTTAAATGGAATATCTTACTTAAAGAAAAATCTATAAAGTAATAAAGATCTTCTAAGAATGTAATATAATATATTATTTCTATATTGAGAATTCATACATATTAACAATCCTAATTCATACTTTGTAACATTTTGATTTTCTTTCTATATGATTATCTACAATTATAAATTAGTAATTTCTTTGTCTAATTCGAAAAAAGAGCATGTTGATTCACTTTCTTATAATATACATAAAATTATTAAAACAACCTAAAACAATAGGAAAGAAATTCAAAAAGGAGGAAATACGGTATTGTATTATTTAATGCATCATATTATTTTAGAAAGATATGTAAACCAAAAGAGAAGTATTTCCTTAATAATACATATGATAAAATATACCAAATATACAAACTATTGAATATTATTTTGTTATATAAAAAAATTCATACTAATTTCTCAAATTGGGTTAAATAGTTTAATATAAGCCACAAAGTTAAAAAGAAATTCTCTATAATTAGAAAGTATGAAGACATTTTTAAAAACAAGATAAAACATAAATACAATACATTAGATTTGCAGTGGTACATTCGGCTATTAACATAGTGTAAGCTACAATAAGATACATCCCTTCTTCTTTTCTTTCTACAAATTTACTACTCTTATTTTCCATATAGAGAAAATCAATCAACATAAGGAGGGGGGGGGGGGGGGGGGGGGGGTGGTGTTGTTATGATCCAAAAAAAAGCAACAATCAAATCCTTTGCTTGCCACTTTCTTCTTTTCTCTCCTCTAAACCCTAGTGAAGATTGCCAAACATGTGTTGATCAGTTCAATATCCATTATTGAGGTTTGTGAAAGTACAGTACTTTGTTGAGAACCCATCATGGCTTTCAACTTCTCAATCTTGGATCATCTCCATACATTGATCCTACAACTACAAAAGAAACATTGCCCTATATAGAGTTTGACATTTAAATTTGACATAAGATATTTACATAATTACGTTCTAAGATCTTATGCGCATAAAATATGAACCTTAAAGTCAATAAAGCGTATCATCAACCTTGGCCCATCATGCCTATCCTATGCATCCCCACTATGAGCACTACCTCAATAGCCAACACTTCACAAAAATAAGCAAAAAAAAAAAAAAAAAGAGAGAGAGAGAGAGAACAAATTAATAATAACAAAAATAAATGAAAAACTACTTCACAAAATTTGAATAAATTGTAATAAAATTGAAAAAATAAGAACTTTTTGTAAATCCCACCATGAACAAATTAATGAGTAGTCATCCACACCATACTATTGAGGGCATATTTCTATCAGCAGGTTGGGGAGGAGTTGTTAAGAGAGTTGAAGAGAAATACCATTTTGATATTGGAAAGAAAAATAAAAGAAAGAGAATGCGGAGAGAGACAACAATGAAATGGAGGAAGGGAGAGAGAGAGAGAAATAGTGGGAATGGTTATCATGAGATAAAATAGGATGAGAGGCATGGATATATCATTTGGAATGTGGGATAAAGTGAAAATGGTCATCATAAGACTAAGAAAAAATACTTTACATTAAAAAGTGGAGTCGAATAATTTTTTTTTTTAGCTTAAATAGTATAGATAATTCAATTTTTTAGTTTTTCTTATATAGCTCATAATCATCAAATTATGATGCTTATGAATATAGAATTTAGAGAGTTAAGATTCTTATAGTCTAATGGTATGAATACTAATTTTTTAATACAATGAATCATATTTAATTTTTCCTTTTCTCAATAGTTTAAGACATATGGTTGTTAGTAAAAAAAATAAAAAATAAAAAAAGGGAAGGAAAAAGAAAAATTCTCCCATTGAACCTTTTCTTGAACATATGGCATCTTGGATATATAAATTAGTTTAAGCACTAGAGGCTCTACATCAAAGTGGTTGTCCAACTATTATTATTTTCAAAACAGATTTGGAGTTCCTCTATGTGCATCCTCTTAATTTCCATTAATAACTTGCTTTAGATGTTGCTACATATAATTAACAATTAATATTACAATAAAAAAAATGATATCTTAATGATGTGATAAAGTAATTTTAAAATCGAAGCAATCTCAAAAATTGATTTATAAAATTGATAGAAATTGTAGGATGAAAACAGGGATGACCCATTTCCATTCATAATGTAAATAAAAATATTGAAAAAAAATTAAAAAAGAAAAAAAGAAATTGGAAGTTTCGACAGGAAAGGATAAGAAATCCCCATGCGCACCCCAGACCCCCGGCTTGGGCTGGAGCAATGTATGGATAGGGTGTGGGTTGAAATTTGCTCTACATTTCAGCAATTGGGACTGGACCATTGGTTTTGACCCACCTCGAAGCAAATACGTGCCCTACTTCTACGTGACCATGGTGGGCTTGTGAGCTAGAAATCTTATTTTGGCCCAAACTAAATTAGAAATTCTAATGCAAACACATCTTTTCGAAGTCCACTCAAACCCACCACACAAGAAGGGAGTAATTAACTCTGCCAAACAACCCTCTGTGCTTGCTATTTTTATGCTTTACCATTACTAGAGCTCTAAATATAACGTGGCCTTTCATCCCACCAAACCCCAACTAAAAACCTGAACTATATGACATAATTAATAGGATTGACAAATATTATTCGTTTTTAAATGGATCCCAAACTCCTATCCTAACCATTAAAACTATCACGCATATCTCATATAGTTTTAAATTATAATTTTTTTTTCTTTCTTTCTTTTTTTATGGGATATGTGTTATATTTTTTTCGTGATTAATACAAAATAGATACATGAACCCAAAAATGTTGTGATTAAGTAACAATAGGCTTGTTTATCTTAGTTTATAATTTAAGTTTTATATGTTTTCATTTTGGTCTTATATTTCTTAGCGCATACCAAAATTGGTCTTCATTACTCCACTGATAATATATGAATACGTTTTTATAACATGGAAGACTCAGGTTGCGTCGATTGTTTAATTAAAGGAACCTTGATTTTCCTCGAAATGTAGTATAATGAAAGATGTAAGGGTGATGAGATCCCAAGCCAAATAGAACTAGGTAAGGGCAAATAACAAAGTAGTTGAATGATGTCCACTACGATTAAAAGACAATCAATGAAATTTTGATCTACTACAAATTTTACGCAGAAAATGAATAGTGTTCATGGACTTACAAGAATCAAGACACTGAAGCTTAGAAATGGATGAATGGCTTAATCTTGCATATAACAAATGAAAAAATCTAGCTTATTACAAGAAAAACTACTAGGAACATGCTATACACAAGTCTCTTTATTGCTAAAACACGCTACATCAGAATTCTTTAGGACAAACAACCTAATTTTAGCCATAGCAACACCCTTCTTAGATTTCTTGTCCTAAAAAATTAAAAATGAAGAGTCAATAGTGATTGTTATATGGCTATCCAAGATGACTTTGTAAACTAACAAAAGATTATGAGTGAAGTTTGGAATGTAAAGAACTCTATAAAGAGTAAGTTGAGAATTAATGACAATTCATCCTACCAAATGTATAGATTTAGCACTGCCATCTAGTAGATGAAATGATATGGGTTTATTTACGGTTTGTATGTTAACAAGCAAGGATTTGAAAGGAATCATATGATTGGTAACACTAGTATCAACAATCTAAGAGCACATATTGTTATTCAAAGTGCTAAAATTAGAAATAGAATTGAAGTCACTTGCATAATGAACAACATGAACCATAGAACTTGCACGTTTCACAAATTGCTTTCCCTTCATCATCTTAATGACTTCTCGACAAACACTTTGAATCATTTGTTGATCCAAAGGAGAGCCAACATTATTCTCACTTGCAACATCAAAAAGGTTATCAAAAGGAGTGTTTGATAACAAAGATTCTGCTTTCCTAATCTCAACTTTGGTTGTTGTCTTCAATTGCATTTTCGCCACTCTTTTGCCTTTATACCAATTTAGATATCCAATGATTTAAAAGCAATTTTCCATAGTATGACCCTCATTCTTGGAATGCTTGCAAAACACCTTTCCATTATGTAAATTCCTTTCTTTTTTTCTATCACCTGAAGTAAAACTTTTTTTCACATAATAAGTTGATGCCTCTAAATCAGCCAACTTAATCCTTGTAATTTGCTTTTGTTTCTTAACTTGTTATATGAGATAAAAGGCTCTTTTAACAGTGGGCAAAGGTTCCATAGAAAGTATTCAATTGCACACTTTCTCAAAACCTTCATTTAATCCCATTAAAAATTGCATTAATCTTCCCTAAGCTTCGAACATTGCAATGCTTTCAACTAAAGCATAAGTACAATATTCTATTCAATTGCGATCATACGTAAGATAACTATTTAGAGCTTGTAATTCATCTTAGTATCTTTTAAGCTTGTTGCAATAGATCCTAGCAATCCGATTCCCTTGCTTCAAATTTGATATCTGATGTTGTAATTGGAAAATCATTAGTTAATCTCCTTGTCTATATTGTTCACTTACTTCTTTCCATAGTTTGAAAGCAAGTTTTGTATTTAAAAAAATTTGTGAAATCTCACTAGACATAGAATTCAACAGCCAACATCTTACCATATAATCATTTCTTATCCATTAAATTAGATCTAAAGAATTATCATCGGGTCTTTGAATATTCCCATTAATAAAACCTAGCTTTCGTTTAGCTTCTAATCCCATTTTAATTACACAACTCCATCCAAGATAATTTGATCCATTAAAAACAATATTACCAATAACCATTTCTAAACTATTTGACAACTAAATGTATAAAGGATCAAAGGAGATCAAATCTCCTTACACAACAGAGATTCTATTAACTTGATTATTCATCATTCTAATTGAAAAAACTGAAATACTAATTGTATTGCTATGTTCTCAATTAAGTTCAAAGAACTTTCTTCCCTTGGAAAGACAAAGCTAAATAATTCAAAATTTTAATCTTGCTCGTATAGCTCATAATCATAAAAAAATGGATGATGCCTATAAATACTAAATTTAATCTCTATTTATAAGTTAAGACTCTTATAATCGGATGGTATGAATATTAACTTCCTAATACAATGAATTGAATTTAATTCAACATTTCTCAATAGTTTTAATACATGTGGTTGTTAGCAAAAATAAATAAATAAATTCGTTTTCCTATTGAACCTCTTATATATTTTTCTTGAACATCTGTGATCTTGTACATATAAATTAGTTTAAGCATTAAAGGCTCTAAAATCAAGTTGGTTGCCTTTAGGCATAACACACTATTAATATGATAAAAAATAGATTCCTTCTGTTTACATTCTCTTAATTTTCATCAATTGCTTGTTTTAGAGGCTGTTGATATTATAATGAAAAGACGATATAATAATGATAAGATAAAGTAGTTTAAAGATTGAAGCAATATTAACAATTGATAGAAATTATAAGATGAAAATGGGGAGGATCCATTTTCATTCGGAACATATTAACTAAACGTAAATAAAAATTTTGAAAAAAAAAAGAAAAAAAGAAAATAAAAACATAAATCCGGAAGTTTTAACGGAAAAGTAAAAGAAATCCCTAAACACATCGCAGACCCACGACTTGGGCTGGAGCAATGTATGGCTAGGGTGTGAGTTGAATCTTGTTCTACCTCTATATCTCAGCAACTGGGATTGGACCATCCCTCTTCACGAGCCCTACTTCTACGTGACCATGGTGGGCTTGTGAGCTCTTTATTTTGGCCCAAGTGAACCGGAAATTCCATGCAAACCCATCTTTTCGTACAACCCCATCCCACCAAGTCCACTCAATCCTACCACATATGAGAGGAATTAACTGGCAAATAACCCTTTGTGCTTGCTATATTTATACTTTGTCATTGCTAGAGTTCTAAATATAACGTGGCCTTCATCCCTCCAAAGTCCAAACTCCGACTAAAAACCCAAGCTACATGACATAATTAAAAGGATTAACAAATATTATTCGTTTTCAATCAGATTCCGAACTCTTATCCTAATCATTAAAAATATAACATGTATCCCATATAGTTTTAAATCTTCATTTCCCCCCTTTTTTTTTCTTTCTTCCCTTTTTATTGGTTACGTGTTATATATATATATATATTGATAGATACAAAATAGATACATGAATCCAAAAAATGTTGCGATTAACCAACAATAGGTTTGTTTATCTTGGTTCGTAATTCAAGTTTTATATGTTTTCATTTTGGTCGTATATTTCTTAACGCACACCAAAAATGGTCTTCATTACTCCATAGATAATATATGAATATGTTTTTAGAAAATGGAAGACTCAAATTGCGTTGATCGTTTGATTAAAGGAAACTTGATTTTCCTCGAAAAGTAGTATAATGAAAGATGTAAGGGTGATGAGATCCCAAAGCAAATAGAACTAGATAAGGGCAAAAGACACCCATGTCCTTGGTAGAAAGGGATCCCCTCCAATACTGTATAATTTACTAGGATATGGGACAGGAAATAATAATAATAATAATAATAAGTACGAGAAAACGATGATTTCCAACATGCTATAGATTGATAGGCTTTTATTAATTTTATTTACAATGTCAAGTCTTATGTGGTCACAAATCATAACCATGTCATGTATTATACGCTACAGTTTGGATTTGATTTTCCATGAAATCAGACATTTCGGTTACTTCAAAAAGGAATTTTACAAAAATAATATTTATCATTGCATTGTAGTGTTATCCTATGCAACGATAATATTAACAGCAACTGCTTCAACGCGTAACAATAATGATAAGTGGCTTATTTAATTTATTCATCATGTGACCATATCAGAAACCCTTTAAACTGCATAACATCATTAAATAATGCATAATTGATTTAGTAAATATTATATTTCTAAGCACTCATTCTCGTTTGAATAAATAAGTATACATTGAGCTGTTAATGTCGATTCATTTCCGTGTTTCATTAAACAAATTCGAATGGTATGTTTTATTCTAAAAGCAACATTTAGTAGGCACTGACTTTGTGGAAATAATTAATAGTAAAACCATATGGCTGGGAGTAGTTTAAGCTGTTGACTAAGTGCATGTTAAGAAAACAGTAAATTCAACTAAACCAATATTTGCAATAGAAGTTCTTTGTTCTATGGTCATAACAATTCAATTATTTGACATATTAAAATTGATGAAAGGCAAGTAATTTACTCTTGAGTGAAGATATCATGTAATGGTCAAGATTTACAAAATTTCTACTCGGTCATTCTTTTAATACCACTATTCAAATCGTAGGATGATTATTGAAACCTATAAGATTTCAAATCTTGTAGAACCTACATGATTAGATAGATTTTAGAATATTTATTAAGCATAATAATAAGGATTGGTTTTAAAATTTGAAAATCTATAGTACAAAGTAAAATATAAGGTATGACTCGTGGAAACTTGCCTTTTGCATATTATACTATTAATATAGGATTTCATCGTCTTGCTTCTTCTTTTTTTTTTTTTTTTTTTGCTCGTTTATAGTACCATCAGTTATGTAAATATGTATGTGGGTGGAATAATGGAGAAAAGGGCTAGGATTGATTTAATTTGAGGGAGTAACATTATATTAAAGCTATCGATTCCTACAAACACCAATACTCATGATATGAAATTACACAAATCATGAATAATGAGCATTTTTATATATGCTATCCTTGTAGCTTTCATTGTTATAAAGAATAATATTTGCATATCTAGTTATTCATACACTCGATAATAAAGGAAAATAATATAATTAGATAAATAAATATCAATTTTACATGTGTGTAAATTTTGCATCTATTAATAAAATTAGACTTGGTTCATTATTGTTTGGAATACTTGTTAAAAAAAAAATAGAAAAAAGAAATTCTTTGCACTTGAATGTATGTTTCACATAAAAGCAAATATATATATATATATATATTAAAAAAAAAAAAAAACTCTTATCTTGAGCACACCTTATCAATTGTAACAAATGAGCAGCTGGGGAAGGCTATGAAATTAGCCGGACAACTAAAAACTGATAATTTTATTATAGAAATGGACCCGATGAATGCAATTCAGTAGATTAATAATGTGGAGTTGATGCTCTTATGCCTTCGGTATTTAATTTTTGCAGGCATGAAATCAGGAATTTCAGCAGCTGCCAAATTAAAGTGGTCTCCAAGAAGTTACAACAAAGTAGCAGATTATTTAGTAAAGAAAGGGATGGATCAAAGTAACAAGCTTGTCTTGTCTTCTTCATGAATGTGCGTAAAGATCTTTTGGAGATTACACGAGAGGACATACGAGTCCGCAGTTAAAAAGTATACTATCCTGATTACACGTTCCCAGTGGCAGAAATTTCATGTCCAAAGAGGGTTTTTATGAAATTCACTCAATTGTTTGCTCGTAAATCCACGAACCCTCTCTCAAATATTTCGTTGGAACAATGATACAAGATTGATTATTTCTAGGAAATATGAGATCCCTTTTTTTCCCTCCTTGGCACATGCCAGGACCACTCCCGATAATGATTTCTCTCTTCAACACAGATTCTCTCTCAAATGGTCTCCATTCAATCAATCAATTAAATACAAATTTTAGTTACTTTGATTATGGATTTTGCTGGTAAGTGATGAAAACTTTCCATGTATGATGCCCTTTTGGGTTCTAAATAAATTTAATAGTCAAAATCAAGGACGGTAATTTTTCAATAAGATGATTAAATTCAAATCTTCTTTCCTTTAAATAAAATAAAATTCTATTGATATAATTAAAAGTCCACTTTATTTACGTCCAATTTAGACGAGTATGGTGGGCATATGCATGTTTGTCTATCAGCCTAATGTGTACATGTAAATTTGTTTTCGTCAAATTGGTGACTACTTTCTCGACGACGGCCCCATCTCTAGATGCTTCGTATACAAGGTAGTTAAAATAGAGACATTAAACATTGAATTATTTGGTTGGATATAGTGCAAGTAGATGTGAAATTGACTAATATCTATCACATGGGAGTGGCGTTTGGCAGTATACTTCTATGCAACATAATAGATGAAATTTAAGAGACATTCATTATTATTTTTCTTTTATAAGACCCAAAAAAAAAAAAAAAAGAAAATATTTCCTCTTGCGAAAGCTACTTAGCGTTCGTATTACAACCTCTCTCTCTCTCTCTCGCTCTCTGTCTATAAAGCTATTACCTATCTAGGGCTTACCTTGGTGTTTTTAGCTCTCTTCTTTTGTTGCCACACAGTAGAAACATAGCATCTTCTCTCTTTAATCACTATCTGAAGAAACCATGGCGGTAAGTACATGTACATGTTACTTCTTCCCCTCTCCCCTTCTCTCTCTCTCTCTCTCTCACACACACACACATATCTGTGTTTGTTTTCTTGCGAAAACGTATGAAAATGCATCCGTAAAATGAGCTGATGCATAGAAACTCGATCAAAGCTTGCATTAGTAAGTTTCTCAAGCGGCTTGAGTTTGGATCCGATTCGACTGTTATCAAATCGAATCTGAATATATATCGAGCCAAACTCAAGTGCCTTCAAGCCAATTATGTTCATTTACAATCTCCTTTGTATACATAGATTACAAAATATTATAATTCTTACCGCACAATTGTGTCATGATGTTACAACAGGTAAAGATAGTCATGAAGGTGCAAATGAACTGCGACAAATGCAGGAAAACAGCACTTGGAATTGCGGCTGAGACAGCTGGTAACGTCGTCATTCTCACTATTAGTCATTATAAAATATATATCCATAATCTGCAATGTATTACATATTATCTGCCTATCTTAAAGAGTCATTGCTCTGTTACTTTTTGTATTAGCCAGTGACTGGGATATATTTTAGTCGCGTGAGTGTCTTTATTAATTGATCATGCGATATTTCTTAGTGCAGGTGTTGAATCGATGGCGCTCGAAGGGGATTCGAGAGAGAAGTTGGTGGTGAGTGGTAAAGGAATCGACCCTGTCACGATGATCAAAAAATTGAGGAAGAAGGTCGGACACACTGAAATCATCAGCCTCGGATGAGATCTGTAATATTCAAATAATGATTACTTTCACGATGGTTTGGGAGACAGAAGGGTGTTTTGTGAGAGCAGTGTCTTGATGACTTTATTAGACAAGTAGGTTGTCTTTATATATATATATATATGCAAGAAAAATGGATGTTATTAATAAAGTTAGACCATCATTTATCTTTCATGTTTCTTGCAGACAACGTATGAAAATATATTTGAGATTCCGTTGCCTTTGATGTTTTGCTATCTACTAATGTTGGATTCATTAAATCACATTCATAATATATGCACAAGCATTTATCTCAAAAAGTATACATAACCCATATGGATAATGACGGAAACACCAGTTATTTAATTTAAACACTAACTATATAATCAAATACCGTCTTAATTATACTAGTTGAATAGATAGTGCACTCTCCAAGTTTCCAACCTAATCCCTGTGAAAAGGGGAAAGACTTTATCTGATAAAACCTTTGAATTTGAACCAGCTGGACACTTTACTATATATCTACGTTTTTCTTGCCACAATAATGCAACTTTCTTGGATTTTTTTCCATTCCGTCAAAGCTAGTAGTAAATATATTGACACACGTACATACCCTTTTCATGAAAAGGATTTCTTAAAAATTTAAAGGTTTTTTTCTTTTATATTTTAATAAGTTTAAGAAAATAAATAATTAAGTTTCCTCTTGAACATGTCTCCCCGTGTTCCCTACGCATAATATTTGCCATCCCCCACATATACCTAGTTACACGTTTTTGTCCAAATAAGGGTCCAAGTCCACCCAACAGTCCTCTATTTTCCCTACCCGACTCATTAATGATTTTTTGGTCTAGCTCCCTTTGGTAAACTTACCGTACGTCTTACAATTAATATCAATAACCCAACCAAGATACACCTATTAACCACATCACTTCCGCTATTAACGCTTTGTAAAGAATAGATTAAATAATTTTATTCCAGTATTTTTCCTGTATAAAATTTGATTATAAAAAATATTTATTTTGGATATTTACTTTATTTTATTCATTATAATATTAAATTAAAAATATCAATTTACTTTTATTTGATCATTAATTGTAATATTAATAAATATATAATATTTAAAATTTTTATTTTTTTACAAAATAAATAAAAAATTATACTTTCTTAAATAATATATTTTTCCAATAAAATAAAAATAAAAAAAAACTTTATAAATTAAAAATCCCTCATCATTTTTTAAATAAATAAAATAATAAATAAATAAATATTCTATCCACTCTTTATTACTTCTACAGTAAATTCATCTCTTCCACGACACACAGTTGTCTGTCTCAAGTGGCCTCTGCAATCAATTAATCAATTAATTGCAGATTTTACTATTTTCGTGGTGGATTATGTACGGTGGGTCACTCTTTTTTTTTTTTCTTTTTCCCCAACAGTAAAAGTGCTTCATTACAGCGGAACTTTGAAGAAACCTAATGAAATGAAAGTCCACTTTATTTATGTCCGATTTAGACAGCATTTTGATTTTCAGTTGTAGATTTGATGACGACCTTCTCAACGATAGCCAACTTTAGATGCTTCGTTTATACTAATAAATATTAAAAAATTAATACATGAAATTGACTGACTTCTATCACATGCTAATGGCATCACATGAATAATTATTAAGTTGGGCATATATTTATTACATCTCTAAAATTTTAAATATTACAAACTATTCTCTTAAATTTTAATAAATTGATAATATAAATAGTATTTATTTTTTTGGTTTAAAAAAGGCATATCAAGACTAAAGTTTAAGAATATTAGAACACATTTTAATTAATTTAAGAGAATATTTCACACCAAGATTAAGGTTTAGGAGGGTTATGTATAATTTTAGGAGTTATTTATCAATTTATTAAAGTTTAAGAAGTATACCTACACCTAAGTTAAAGTTTGAAAAACTTTTTTTTTTTTTGCATTTTCATAAAAAAGAAAGAGAAAGAAAAACATAAAACAAGTTGACGCAGCGAGTTAGCCTAGAGAAACACTAGAGTCACTCAACGAATGAATCTCACACACACAATGGTTGCGCACAACCGCTAAAGGTGAGAAGTCTCTCACGAAATATATTTCAAAGAATAAAATAAGACATAACCCTAACATGTTTGACAAAAGAGTATTTATACTTCTCCGTAAAATACCTAAAAGGGGAAAATCTAAGCGTACACGTGAAAATAAATAAAAATATACGCGTTTGGAATCTATCGCATACACGACCGTGCCTCTAGCCGTGTCTTAACCCGTGTAAGCTTCTGTGAAAGTCCTGCAAGCTGTGTCCCAAGCCGTGCCCGGAATCGTGTCAGTCTCTGTGGAAAGCTCTGCTGGAACACACGGTCGTGTCTCAAGCCATGCCCGGAACCGTGTCAGCCTCTGTGGAAAGTCCTGCTGGAACACACGGCCATGTCTCAAGCCGTGCCTTAACCCGTGTTAGCCTATGTCCTCCACCATGTCCTCATCAAGCCATGTCTCAAGCCGTGCCTTAACCCGTGTCAGCCTTTGTCCTCTACTATGTTCGCATCATTCTCTCCCACCTGCAAAGAACTCGACCTCGAGTTCTCCATCACAAGTGTCCATAGTAAAATGTTTATATAAACGCAAAGTGGTCTATACATAATGATCCATATGAAATAATAATATATCCTGTATTATTTTAAGTCATTAAATTTACAAGATCCATATTAAATAATAAGCGGCCTGGCTACACAATCTAAAGACCTGAAATATATGGTCGAAATACACTACATTAACTACATAACAGCCATTCTGAAGATCGAATGTTTAGATCCACCGTAAGAAAGAACCATTATCATCCCCCCTTCTTTTTTTCGAATAATCTTAGTATATGAAATGGCTATCATGTCCATGTGGTCATTAGTTATAATAAAAAAACGCTATAATGAAATAAATAAGAAATAAAAAAAATTATGTCTTAAGAATAATTATTTTTAAAAATATAATATTTATTTTATATAATTTTTTATTATAAGAAATATATATTCCAGTAATCATGATATTTTTTAAATAAAACTATTATTTTTAATAATATTATATATACTTTAAAACAAAATCATCACATAGTACAAGGCTTTAACCGGTCATTATAAATTCAAAAGTTTATATAGTTGATGTATACAGTTTACTCCTTTCCTTATTAAAACTATATGTGCAGCTAGCAAATAATCATGCAGATATTTTTTTTATATAATAGCAAATCATAGCACTTTAGTTTTAAGTTAAGATTTTACCTCATCAACACTACTTATTTTCTCTTTTGAATTTGCTCCAAAGTAAATATGTAAAAAAGAATAAAAAAATAACACAAATTCACGATTATTGTCATTCCACTTCCACATACATCTATATATATATACATGCATATAAGTAGTGAAAATAAAATCGTATTGATTTCATACCATTGTCTAACCAACCTAATAATAAATTGATATTGTGTTTTCCATTTTAAATATTAAACTTAATAATGAGAATCATTTAGGATTTGGTCTGGGGTGATAAACATAAAAAAAATGAAAATAAATAAAGCTTGAACAATATCAAGGAGAATAAAAAAATAAATGTTATTTCTCATATGATAATTGAAATATAAGATATGGTTTGTCTCCAATATGTGTCTTAAAGTGGTTAAAAACAAAAATTATGTAGGATAAAACTTAATCAAGAAAACATTTTTTTATGCGCATGCACTAATTATATAATGCTATATATATATATATATAAAATAAGTCATGACTTTTTATATGTGATAGTATATAACTACCAAATTGTGCACTCACAATGCATGTGCCAATAATAATAATTTGAAAAAAAAAATACTATAATAAATTTATTGACATATTTTGCTTTACTTTATAAATCACAATCAATCAATTTTGCTAGTTTATTTTTGGATTTATAAATCCAATAATGTATGATAATAATGGTGTTTAATTTTTTACAAAGATGAATGTTGAAAGTTATTTTATTGAAAATTAAACAAATAACTCTATTTAGTAGCTGCTAATATATAATAATAAAAATTAGTAAAAATTTTAAAAAGGCAATTATCGTTTTACCCTAAAAAAGATAAACTATTTGAGAAAAAAAAAAGATTTTATGAGGATAATTACCTTAATAATCTTTCAACTGCTTCATGATATAAAAATATATGTATAATTCAAAGGACAAATAATGGAATATTAAGGTAAAAATTGAGTTTTGAGAGTGTGAAGTCCAAAACTTGGTGTTTTGGCTTAACAATACATATTAGATGAGAGAAAGCTAAAAGAAAAAAAAAAAGCATCCTCATTTAGGCAATTTTTACAAAAAATGGCCTACATTTTTTACCATGCCTTTAAGAGATTGTGTTTATAAGTTGCACTAATTTTGTGGCCTTCATCCATACCATATTAAACTTGATCAACAATAGATAAACAAAAGTCCTAAAATGATCCTATCTTACAAATATGACCCCCTTAAACATATGGTTAAAAAGCTAGGCCATTTAATTTTTTTTTTTGCACAAATGCTAGCCTTTCCTTTGTATTTTTCTCACTATTTTTTAAATTGAGCACTTAAATCCCCAATTCTTTGAAAAAAAATGCTTTTAGATTTTATTTTACTATTTTATCTTTGATAAAATAATAAAATAACGTTAAAATTGTTAAAGAAAAAGAGTAACGTCATTGGTAAAATAGTTATATAGGAGTTTAAATGTATTTTTTTTCAATGATTTAGGGTTTTAAATATCAAAATTTAAAAATGAAATAGTTAAGTATATATAGAGCAAATACAAAGGATATATATTTACATTTATCATTTTATTTTTCAATTTTTTTTCCAATCCACACAATATATTTCATTGCAACTAGTAACTAATCAAAGATTTTATTCTTGGGTGGAAGGATATTTCATTTATCACTAGTCATTAGAATGTGAAATTAAATAAAGATATGAGAAGACTCTAAAATTTACTCACTTTCGCTTCTTTTTCCACTCATTAGGGATTTTTTGTTTTTTGTTTTTTGCCCCCTCTTAAAGCACAATTATCAAAATATAATATTTTATTTTTAGTCTGTATTAAACTAAATTTCCACTCATTAGGGATTTTAATGTTTGTTTGTTGTGTTTAATATTTTCTTTTTAATCTGTATTAAACTAAATTTCCCTTTTCAACTAGACAATCTCTCTCAAGTATCAAGTGGTCTCGCCATCCAAATAATAATCAATTAAATGCACATTGGACTTATTTTACTTATTTTAAAGAAGAATGTGGAGAGAGGAAGACGTCACCTTATTTTCATCACAAAATCTCACCCTCAAATTTTGACTAATGCATTACCAAGCAAATATATCAAACAAATAAGTAGAAATCGTAAGCATTGTAGTAATATCATCAAACTTCTCACTCACCTTAGCCTCATTGTTTATGGCTCGAAATAGTCATTAGGAAGTTATTAATAATTCAACTCTTCATTTAGAATCAAAATATAATAAAATTTATTAAGGATTTAACTAATTAAACTTATCAAAACTTCAATAAAATCAAGTTTATGAATCAATTTTGAAATAAAGAGTCCTTATATGTTTTTATGATTGCTTCAATCTGACTTAAACATCAAGCTCAATATTTACCTTTCAAGCATAGTGTTGTCATGAAGTACTTTTCACAAAAATCACAATGATGCTTGCAATTTTAGATTTAAATATTGTATGAACAAGTTATGAATTTTTTAAGATTGGAGAAGATTTTTAATATTGTAAATCATTTCCAAGAGTTTTGGGCGATGAAATTTTCAAATGAAGAAGAGTGAGGAGAGAGGAAGACGTCAACTTTGTACATATATGAATAATCCTTCATGCTAAAGTGCATTTGAAATCACGATTGAAATTATCTAATTACATATTCGACTAACACGTATTAACTATTTTATTAAATTATCTAAATCATAATACTTTTATATAAAATCTTACTATATAAACTAAATAAAATATACTGAGTACAAATATATGGTCAAAAATTTTATTTAACTATTTTAAACCAAAGATTTTAATTTCATTTATCTATTCTTATCGTTTATCTAATGATCCCATAATATATCTATTTCTCGTATTCCAAATTTATTAGGATTTGAAATGGTTTTTTTTTTTTTTTTATCTCAATTAGTTAACATATTTAGTAATTAGGACAAACCTAAAAGATAAAATTAGAACAAGAAGATAAAAATATGAAATTTAAGAGGAAAAATGGCACAAAATAAGTTAAAATGATCAAAATAGGTATAGATCACAACCGTGTACTTTTGCCATGTTCTTCAACACACTCTCATTAAAAGAGCAACACGGCTACAAAAATAATGGGAAAAGAAAATTTAACCTTAGAAGTACATGGTGTAGTACACACCCATATTGTGTTGCTGTGTCCTTTTTACGGAATACACCGAGAGTTACACAAGATCCAAAGACCCATGATTTTTCTTACTCTACCTATATTCATGTTAAATTCTTATTTTACGTTTCTAACTCATCCGTGTTCATGTAAAAGAACCAATCAGCATTCTATTTTTTTTTTAATGAAGCTAATTATTAATAAATTTTGTAGCTTTCAAACATTAGCCATTAGAAACTATGCCTAATCTCCTATATCATGTAATTGTCTTTGATCATGCATATTGAGCTCTTGTCATGGATATTAATAATGCCGGTGTTGAGTAGGTGGAGTTGGAAGGGGATGCGAGAGAGAAAATTGGTGTTTAGTGGTGAGGGAATTGACCCTAACGAGATGATCTAGAAGTTGAGGAAGAAGGTTGGCCACGTTGAAATCATCAGCCATGGACAACAACACCAATATTAAATTTGATCAACAGCGGATCAACGGAAGTCCTAAATGATCCTATCTTATAAATATGCTCCCCTTAAACATATGGTTAAAAAATCTAGGCCTTTAAAAAAAAAAAAACTACACAAATGCTAGTCTTTCCTTTGTATTTTTCTCTCTAGGTTTGAAATTGAGCACTTAAATCTCCAATTCTTTGGAGAATAAAAATGTTTTTAGATTTTATTTTACTATTTTACCATTTGATAAAATAATAGAATAACATTAAAATTGTTAAAAAAAAAAGAGTAACATCAATGGCAAAATCGTCATATAGGAGTTTAAATGTATTTTCATTTTTCAATGATTTGTGGTTTTAAACGTCAAATTTTAAAAAATGCAATAGTTAAGTATATATACAGCAAATATAATAGGTTATATATTTACATTTACCTTTTATTTTTATTTTTTTTCCAATCCACACAATATATTTCATTGCAACTAGTAACTAATTGAAGATTTTATTCTTGGGTGGAAGGACATCTCATTTATCATGATTCATTGGAATGTGAAATTACATAAAGAGATGAGAAGACTCTAAAATTTACTCTCACTTCTTTTTTCCACTCATTGGGGATTTTTTTTTTTTTTTTTGTATTGGGGTGTGGCTCATACTCCCCTACGACAAGAAAGCACGTGGTCGACGCTAGGAGGCTTTTAGCATTTAAGCCCATGCTTATTTATTAAAAGTTTGGGCTTTAGCCCATGAATAGTTGTTCTATATATTCTCTTTTCACTTGTAATTGAGTGACGAAAAAACAAGAGAGTGAGGTGCTAACTTTTAGTGGAATCCTCTGCTGGACGTAGCCCTAATTAACTGGTGAATCGGGGAAAAATCTTGTGTCATTATTTTCTTTCTTTTTTTAACTTACTTGTGCGGCCGACCCTAACATCTGGTATCGGAGCGAGGTTTGAGATTAAGGTTTTTTCTTAGTGAAGAGAGATTCAAAAAAAAAAAAAAAAAAAAATCAAATCTTAGGAGGATGTTGGTCGATCAATCACGGATTAAAGTGGAGAAGTTCGACGAGAAGGGTTTCGAGTCATGGAAGTTGAAGATGGAGGCTCTGCTTGTAGATACAGATCTGTGGTATGTAATTGAATAAGATAAACCAGAGTTAATTACTAAGGAGAAAGCGAAGGAGGAAGAGATTGTGATTGCATCCACTCAATTGAAGGCGTGGATTAGTAGCGATTAGAAAGCACAAAGCTTGATTTGGCTTTACCTCGCTGATAATGTCTTGGTGAATGTGACCTCTGAGAAGATAACGAAAGATCTTTGGTTTAAATTGGGAAGCCTTTATTAGAGAAAATCGCTTGTGAATAGGTTGTTTTTGCGGAAGTGACTGTATAACCTTCGAATGAGTGAAGGTGATTCCCTTTTTGCACACTTAAACTATTTTAATACTATCTGTGGGCAACTTGCATCTATTGATGTTAATCTAGATGAGGAGGATAAAGCATGTACTTTGCTATGTTTGTTGCCTAATTCATGGGAACATATAATTGTTTCGATTGGTACTGGTGTTAGTGTGCTGTCGTTTAAGAATGTTGTATCTGCTTTATTGTCTGAAGAGATGAGAAGAGCAGGTTCTGATAATGCAATGAATGATGCTCTTTTTGTGAGAGGAAGGAATAGTGAATGATCCAAATCCAGATTTATTAGCAGGAATAAGTCTAGAGGAAGATTTAAAAGTCGTGATTGATCCGAAATAAAGTGTTGGAAGTGTGAAAAAACCATACACTTGAAGAAGGATTGTAGAAGCAAAAGTGTGGGTTTAGAGAAGTGAGATGATGCATCATCGTCTAGTAAAAAAAAAGATGATGATAGTAATGTGGGAGACATGCATCTCACATGCAATTCATCTCAGGTTGACCATAGTGCATGGATAATTGACACTAGAGCGTCTTTTCACATGACACCTCATAGAGATTGGTTCTGCTGTTATGAACCATATCAAGGAGGTACAGTGCGAATGGGAGATGATTCGACACTTGGCATTGTCGGTCATGGAAAGGTGAAGCTGAAGATGAAGGATGGGACAGTCAAGAATCTTTCGGATGTGATGCATATTCTTGGTCTTATTAGGAATCTTATTTCTGTTGGAACTATGGCAGATGCTGGTATTACTTTCATCAGCGATAAGTATTCATGTAAACTAATTCGTGGGTCTATGGTGATTGCTAGAGGCGAACGGTATGGGAAGCTATGGAAATTGCTGGGAAGCACAGTAGTTAGTGGTGAGAGTTATATCACAGAGCAGGTGAAAGAAGATTGATATGATTCCAAGAGCTAAGATACGAGCACCAAAGAAATCTAAGTCGATCCGAGCTATAGGTGGTAATACGGGGTCCAAAAAAGGAGCACCAAAGAGCGAAGTTCGGCTAGCCTTAAGCCGGCCTTGAATAAAGGCCGACTAAATTAATTCCAAGGCCGCCGACTTTGGTGCCGACGTATATAAGTAGGCCGCCGGCCTTTGGTGCCCGGCTTATGTATTTAGGCCGCTGGCCTTAAATGGCCTCGCACAATTTTTTTAAAACATGATATAAATAGTGTTCTTAAGGTTTTTTTTTTTTGAAACAAATGTTATTTTTGTTGAAAACAAAAACACTTTGAGTGTGTGTGTGAATCCACTTTGGAGATTCTTGAATATTGAGAATTGATTTCACTTTATTCTTGTTGTTCTTATCAAATTCTTGGTTCTTATAGAATTTGTGGCGAGCATTGTTATTGCATTCTTGGAATTCTTTAACCTTAGTGATTGATTTATAGAACATGGTCTCTATCGTTTTATGATTTGATTGTGAATTAGTTTAATTTTATCAATCTTGGCACCTATAGATTGGTAATTTTATCCATATCCTTGTTTTATTTTGTTAGTACCAAAATACAGAAAACCCTAAAAATTGTAATATTTGATTTTTATTGACGATTTGATTTATGTGGAAAGGATTCAATTCAATTTCGTATCATTTGGTATTAGAGTATACCAATTTCATAACATTTGGTATCAGAGCATACCAATTTCGTAACAAAGATTCTGCAATGCTGTGGCATCGAAGATTGGGTCATATTGGTGAAAAAGGATTGGTGATCCTTGCTTCAAAGAAGATGGTGGAAGGAATCCCAAGTTGTTCTATGGGTTTTGGATTATGTGAATATTGTCTACATGGAAAGCAAAATCGGGTATCTTTTGAATCTATAGGAGGGAGAGCAAAAGGGATTCTAGATTTAATTCATAGTGACGTCTTTGGTCCTTCACTTGTAGCATCTTTTGGAAAATCAAGGTATTATGTTTCCTTTATCGATGATTATTCTAGATATGTGTGGATATATTTCTTGCAGAGAAAAGATGATGTGTTAGAAAAATTTCGTGAATTTAAAGCTTTCGTGGAAAATCAATTTGCTAGAAAGATTAAAATGTTGCGAATTGACAATGGAGGAGAATTTTATTTGGCAAAATTTGATCAATTTTGTGCAACTAGTGGCATAGCAAGGCAGAAAACCACACCATATTCACCTCAGCAGAATGGGATAGCAGAGAGACTTAATTGATCCCTTATGGAGAAAGCAAGGAGTATGTTAAATGGTGCAAACCTAGCAACTGAATTTTAGGCAGAAGTAGTGGCTATTGCGTGTTATCTAAAGAACAGGTCTCCCACATCAGCTTTGAAGGATCAAACACCATTTAAGGCACTATTCAAGAAGAAGCTAAATATATCCCATGTTAGAGTATTTGATTGTGAAGCGTATGCGCATGTGCCTAAGGAAAAGGGGAATAAACTTGAAAGCAAGACTGAGAAGTGCATCTTCATTGGGTACAAAGATGGTATTAAAGAGTATAAGCTGTGGAATCCTGATACTAAACACATCATTTACAGCAAAGATGTGGTATTAAGAGAATCTATGATAAATCAAATTGTTTCACAAGCTCCTAAAGAACCATAGACAGTTGAGTTAAATGTTGGTTTATAGGGAAAGATAGAGGCTACACAACTTGAAACGAAAAATTCAGATTTTGAAAATGATGAGCCTGGTGTGGAGGATGATATTATAGATTCTGATATTAAGTTTAAAGTTGAAGCTCCACTTGAACCGGCTTTAAGGAGGTCTACAAGGCAAAGAAGAGCACCTGAGAGCTATACTTTATTTGTCAATAATGAAGATTGTAGGTGATGATCCAAATAATGTTAAGGAAGCAAAAAGTGCTGTAGATGAAAAACAGTAGGAGAAAGCCATGACAGATGAGATGGACTCATTGGGTAAAAGTAGAACGTGGAATTTAGTAAAATTACCTGTAGATCGGAAGGCAATTGGTTGTAAGTGGGTATTCAAGAAGAAGGTATTCGCAGATGGAGATACAGAACGATATAAAGCTCATCTAGTTGCGAAGGGATATTCATAGATAGAAGGAGTTGATTATGGTGAGATTTTTTCTCCAGTTGCTAAAGTAAATTCTATAAGACTTGTTTTATCTGTAGCAGCTGCATACAATCAAGAGGTAGAGCAGCTTGATGTAAAAACAGCTTTCCTACATGGTGACTTGAAGGAGGATATTTACATGAAGCAACTGGATGGATTTGTGGTCAAGGGAAAAGAAGATTTTGTTTGCAAACTAAACAAGTCTTTATATGGCCTAAAATAATCTCCAAGAATGTGGTATCAGAAGTTTGACTCCTATGCCTTGAAGCTTGGCTTTGTTCATTGTGATGCTGATCATTGTGTTTATGTGAAGAGGTTAGATGATGATTTTGTAATTTTAACCTTATATGTTGATGATATGTTGCTAGTTGGGAATAGTATGAGTATGATCAATACTGTGAAGGGAGTGTTGGGAAGGGAGTTTGAGATGAAAGACTTAGGTCCAGCAAACTTCATCTTGGGCATGCAGATAAAAAGGGAGTGTAAACACCCCATTTTTGCCCTAGGTATCAATAATTTTCAATAATAATCAATTTTCAATTTTTCCTAATTTTTCCCAATTTTTCCTTAATTTAGCATAAATAATAAAAATATTCAAAAAATGAAAATAAATAGGAAAACACTTCAATTTTGAAAAATGATTTTAGAAATAGCAATAATGAATAATAAATAATTTTTAAAAATTTTTGAAATTTCAAAAAAATACAAAAAAATAAAAAAATTGTATCGTATATGTACAATTTGCGATGTAAATAAAAAACGGGAAATTGGGCCAGCTCAGCTGGTTCGTGTGGGCGCATGAGGAACGTGTGAAGGCTGAAGGTCGCAGGTTCGAATCCTCCCCCGAGCAATCTGTGCAAAATTTTTTCGTTCTTTTCCCTGGAGCTACCACGTGGCAGCATGTGATTGGCCGAGGGAAGTCACGCGCGTCGCGCGTGATCGTCTTCTTCGCAAGCCCAGCCAGAGGAAAAAATTCGACAGAAGTCCGACGAAGGCGAAATCGGCCGTTTTCTTTTTAATCTTCTAGATTAAAGTCGAGATAAGGCTAAATCCATCAGATAAACCAAAGGAGCACAAGAGATTAACATCAAATCGCCGGGATAAAATCAAATCTAAAAACGGAAAAAATTCGGATTTATCCAAATCGGCCGATTTGAGCTTATCCAAGAGGTTTTCCGGATGCCTATAAATAGAGAAGAGCAGGAGGAAGCCAGGGCACGAAGAAACACGAAGAAAAAGTGAGAGAAAGAGAGAGAAAGGAGTGAATCGGAGTACGCCGGAGAAGCTTGGAGCCGAGATCGTCGACCGGAGTTCAAACCGCCGCAAGGAGACGTTCTGGGAGTAAACCGCCACCACCATCGGATTCAACACCCTCAAGAAGCTAGGATTCGACACTTCACCCGCCGCAAACAACCACCGGAACGCCGTGAACGAGCCAACCCCGCTGCCGTGTCCGATCGACCCGACTCGACCGATCCGACCCGACCCGCGCACCGATCCGGATCCAGGTAATTCGGATTTTCCGGATTTTTTATTATTATTTATTTATTTTATTTTGTTTTGTTTATTTATTTATTTATTCTGAATTTATTATTTGTTATTATTTGTTTTTGTTATATTTTTGATAAATAGAAAAAAATGTAGAAATTAGGTTATCAGGTTTAATAATGTAAGAAAATATAAAAATAATAATAAAATGTAGAAAAATAATAAAAATATTAGAAAAACAATAATAAAGCTTTAAATTTCAAAATAGGATAGACATTAGACCAAAAATCACAAAAATGCCCAAAAATCACAAAAAACTTACAAAAATCATAAAAAATCATGAAAACTTATAAAACTCATAAAAATCATAAAGAAATTCTAAAAAATTATAAAAATCATGAAAAGAAAAAATGTTTTAGCACTTAGAAAAATCATTTTCTTCAAATAAACTCAAAATTGATGTTTTCCCTCAAAAATCATTTTCAAAAATAAAATCGAAGCTTAGGCTTAGAAATTTTTAGAAAAACCCCAAAGACGTTAAGAACTTAAATCAAAAGAGTTTGCAAGAATTAAAATTCATCAACAAATCTAAAGGTTTTCAAAAAGGCGAACTACGGCTTGTTTGATCCTGAGTAGCAGGTACGTAGGCACCCATTCGGGTCAACCCCCTAAAATATATGAAAAATCATTTTCTCAAAATAATTCCAAAAACATAATAAAAGTAACAAAAACACAATGAAACACATTTCCAAAGATGAACAATTTCAGGAGATTAGGTGGTAACCGTAAAGGTTTTAATAGGTTAGCCTCCGGACTTAGAAACTCTGGTTTTCCCTTTTCCTCTTGTCACAAAAACGAGAAGAGGAAATAACGACGACTAGTGGTCCAAATTAAGACTAATCCGCTCCTTTAGTCTTAATTCAATTTTCCCAACAACAGTTGGGTGGCGACTCCAAAGATCAAACAAAATTCCTAACTCAAGTCGAGAATCTAGATTAGATGAGCACATGGTCTAGTTTAGATCGGATTAGGAATGGGAATTCAAAAAATTAGACTCGATAGGGAGCGAGAGAATGGAAAGTTGTGGTTAAGTCAGAAGAAATATGTTGAAGATGTGTTGAAAAAATTCAATATGGTAGACTGCAAACTAGTAAAAACTTCTATGTCCACAAGTTCCAAATTATCAGTGTCCTAATGTCTTGAGACTAAAGAGGAAATTGAAGAGATGGCAGTAGTTCCATATGCAAGCACAGTGGGGAGCTTGATGTATGCCATAGTATGTACTCGTCTAGATATTGCTCAAGCAATAGGAGCATTAAGTAGATATATGTCCAATCTAGGAAAGGAGCATTGGATAGCTGCAAAGAGGGTGCTACGTTATCTTCGCAGTACATCTGATTTTGAGTTATGTTATGAAGGCATTAAAAACTCAAATAAACAACAAGTAGTAGAACTAAAATGTTTTGTTGATGCTGATTAAGGAGGTGACATTGATAGTAGAAGGTCGACCAGCGGTTATGTTATTTCCTTATTCAAAGCAGCTGTGAGTCAAATGAGCAAGAGATAAAGTACGGTTGCTTTATCGAGTACTGAAGCAGAATACATGGCTTTTACTTATGCTGCTAAGGAAGTGATTTGCATAAGCAAATTGTGTGGAGAGCTTAGTTTTATACAAGAAGGAGTGAAGATTGGCTGTGATAGCCAAAGTGCTATATTTTTGGCTAAAAATCCTGGTTTTCATGCAAGAACAAAGCATATTGATATACAATACCACTTCATTCGAGAGAAATTAGAACAAAAAATTATAGTGCTGGAAAAAGTTGACACATAGGTGAACAGTGTAGATTTTTTTACTAAGACAGTGAGTGTTGAAAAGTTTGAATGGTGTACAACTGTATTGGGTTTAAACGGCATGAGAAGTATTCGCCAAGTGGGAGAATGTTAGGGCGCAGCTTATACTCCCCTACGACAGGAAAGCATGTGGGTCCCGCTGGACGTTAGGAGGCAGGGGTCTTAAGGGTGCCCTCTAGATGCTAGGAGGCTTTTAGCATTTAAACCCATGTTTATTTATTAAAAGTTTGAGCTTTGACCCATGAATAGCTGTTCTATATATTCTCTTTTCACTTGTAATTGAGTGACAAAAAAACAAGGGAGTGAGGTGCTAATTTTTAGTAGAATCATCTGCTGGACATAGCCCTAATTAACGGGTGAACCGGGGTAAAATCTTGTGTCATTATTTTCTTTCTTTTTTTAACTTACTTGTGTGGCCGACCCTAACAGTTTGTCCCCTCTTAAAGCACAATTATCAAAATGTGATTTAATGTTTGTTGTGTTTAATATTTTCCTTTTAGTATGTATTAAACTAAATTTCCCTTTTCAACTAGACAATCTCTCTTAAGTATCAAGTGGTCTCTCCATCTAAACAATAATCAATTAAATGCATATTTTACTTATTTTAAAGAAGAATGAAGAGAGGGGAAGACGTCATCTCATTTTCATTGCAAAATTTCACAAACAAATTTTGACTAATGCATTACCCAGCAAATATATCAATTAAATAAGAAAAATCATAAGCATTGTAGTAATATCATCAAATTTCTCACTCACCTTAGCCTCATTGTTTATGGCTTGAAATAGTCATTGAGAAGTTATTAATAATTCAACTCTTCATTTAGAATCAAAATAAAATAAATTTATTAAGGATTTAACTAATTAAACTTATCGAAACTTCAATAAAATCAAGTTTACGAGTCATTTTAGAAATAAGAGTTCTTATACACTTTTATGATTGCTTCGATCTGACTTAAGCTTCAAGCTCAATATTTACCTTTCAAACTTAGTGTTTTCATAAAGTACTTTTCACAGAAATCACAATGATGCTTACAATTTTGGATTTAAATATAGTATGAAAAAGTAATAAATTTTTTAAGATTGGAGAAGATTTTCAATATTGTAAATCATTTACCATTTCCAAGAGTTTTAGGCGATGAAATTCTCAAATGAAGAAGAGTGAGGAAGACGTCATCTTATTTTCATTGCAAAATTTCACAAACAAATTTTAACTAATGCATTACCAAGCAAATATATCAATTAAATAAGCAAAAATCATAAGCATTGTAGTAATATCATCAAATTTCTCACTCACTTTAGCCTCATTGTTTATGGCTTGAAATAGTCATTGAGAAGTTATTAATAGTTCAATTCTTCATTTAGAATCAAAATAAAATAAATTTATTAAGGATTTAACTAATTAAACTTATTGAAACTTCAATAAAATCAAGTTTGCGAATCATTTTTGAAATAAGAGTTCTTATACACTTTTATGATTGCTTCAATCTGACTTAAACTTCAAGCTCAATATTTACCTTTCAAGCGTAATGTTGTCATAAAGTACTTTTCACATAAATCACAATGATGCTTACAATTTTGGATTTAAATATAGTATGAAAAAGTAATAAATTTTTTAAGATTGGAGAAGATTTTCAATATTGTAAATCATTTAACATTTCCAAGAGTTTTAGGCAACGATATTCTCAAATGAAGAAGAGTGAGGAGAGAGAAAGACATCACCTTTATACATATTTGAATAATCTTTCACGCTAAATTCAGACACCCAAGTTTTTTCTTACTCTACTTGTATTCATGTTAAATTCTTATTTTATGTTTTTTAACTCATCCGTGTTCGCATGATAGAACTAACGAGCATTCCATTTTTACTAATAAAGCTAATTATTAATAAATTTTGCACGTTTCACACATTAGCTATTAGAAACTATACCTAATCTCCTATATCATGTAATTGTCTTCGATCATGCATATGGAACTATTGTCATGGATATTAATAATGCTTGTGTTGAGTAGGTGGAGTCGAAAGGGGATATGAGAGAGAAGTTGGTGTTGAGTGGTGAAGGAATCGACCCTAATAAGATGATCTAGAAGTTGACGAAGAAGGTGGCCATGCCGAAATCGTCAACCATGGACAACATCACCAATATTAAATTTGATCAACAGCAGATGAATGGAAGTCCTAAAATGATCCCATCTTATAAATACGACCCCCTTAAACATATGGTTAAAAATCTAGGTCATTAAAAAAAAAAAACTGCACAAATGCTAGCCTTTCCTTTGCATTTTTCTCTATCAAGCACTTAAATCACCAATTCTTAGGGGGAAAAAAAGTTTTTGGGTTATATTTTACTATTTTACCATTTGATAAAATAATAAAATAATGCTAAAATTGTTAAAAAAAAAAAGAAAAAAATAACATCAATGGCAAAATAGTCATATAGGAGTTTAAAAGTGTTTTTTTTTTTTCAATGATTTGGGGGTTTAAACGTCAAATTTTAAAAATGAAATAGTTAAGTATATATAGAGCAAATATAAAAGGATATATATTTACATTTACGTTCTATTTTTTTTCCCAATCCACATGAGATATTTCATTGCAACTAGTAACTAATTGAAGATTTTATTCTTGGGTGGAAGGAAATTTCATTTATCACAAGTCATTGGAATGTGAAATTAAATAAAGAGATGAGAAGACTCTAAAATTTACTCACTCTCACTTCTTTTTCCACTCATTGGGATTTTTTTTTGTTTGTTTGTTTGCCCCCTCTTAAAGCACGATTATCAAAATATAATTTAATGTTTATTGTGTTTAATATTTTCTTTTTAGTTTGTATTAGACTAAATTTTCCTTTTCTCCATCCAAACATTAATCAATTAAATGCATATTTTAATTATTTTACTTATTTTTAAGAAGAATGAGGAGAGAGGAAGACGTCACCTTATTTTCATCACAAGATTTCACCCACAAATTTTGACTAATGCATTACCAAGCAAATATATCAATCAAATAAGCAAAAATCATAAGCATTGTAGTAATATCATCAAATTTCTCACTCACCTTAGCCTCATTGTTTATGGCTTGAAATAGTCATTGAGAAGTTATTAATAGTTCAATACTTCATTTAGAATCAAAATAAAATAAATTTATTAAGCATTTAACTAATTGAACATATCGAAACTTCAATAAAATCAAGTTTACGAATCATTTTTGAAATAAGAGTTCTTATACACTTTTATGATTGCTTCAATCCGACTTAAACTTCAAGTTCAATATTTACCTTTCAAGACTAGTGTTGTCATAAAGTACTTTTCACATAAATCACAATGATGCTTACAATTTTGGATTTAAATATAGTATGAAAAAGTAATAAATTTTTTAAGATTAGAGAAGATTTTCAATATTGTAAATCATTTACCATTTCCAAGAAATTTGGGTGATGAAATTCTCAGATGAAGAATTTTAGGGTTCCTAAAGAGAGCGTCTCCTCCATTTTCCTACTTTTTCACTGTGTAGTTACTGTAAGGGTGAAAAGAGGAGGGCTAAGGTTAGCACAGAGTATTTATATTATGTATGTGGAAAGACATACTTATCCCTCAATTTTTTATGAAATCCCTATCTTAGCCTTGGTTTTACGTTATAACATATATATTGATACATCATAAAAATCCTTAGCATAGATATATAGAATACATTATGCACTCTAACCAAATTTGGTGAAAAAGCTAGCTTGTAAGCCATTGTGCCTATTCTTTTCAAGATCTCAAATAGGTCTATATACCTTGGGTTAAACTTTCCTCTCAACTTGAATCTGATCACTCCTTTTGTTGGAGAAATCCTCAACAAGACCTTATCTCCCACTTGAAATTCTAAAGGTGTCTTATCTTGTCTGCATAGCTCTTTTGTCGAGACTAGACTGTTTATATTCTCTGCCTGATTAGTTTCACCTTGTTTATTGCTTCTTGTACTAACTCTGGCCCCATCACTTGTCTTTCTTCCACTTCATCCCAATGTAGTAGGGATCTACACCTCTTCCATAAAAAGCTTCATATGGAGCCATATGGATAGTTGCCTAGTAACTGTTATTATAAGCAAACTCCAACAGGGATATGCTTATTCCAATTGCCTCTAAAATCTAGTGCACATGCCCTAAGAAAATCTTCCATTATTTGTATCGTCCTTTCAGATTGACCATCTATCTATAGGTGGAATGCTATGCTGATCTACAGTTTGGTGCCCAATGCTTTGTGTAAGCTACTCTAGAATCTACTTGCAAACCTTTTGTCTCTATCAAAAGTGATTATCATTAGCACTTTATGCAGTTGGACTATCTCTTATATGTATATCTAAACCAGTTTCTCCAACTTGTTTCCTACTATAATAGGTATAAAATACACAGACTTGGTCAATCTATCTACTCCAACCCAAACTACATCCTACTTCTCCCTAGTGTTTAGGGGAGCTGTAACAAAGTCCATTGTCAAATACTCCCATTTCCATACCGGTATTGGAAAAAGTTGTAATTCTCCAACTGGTCTTTGATGTTCTATTCTAATCTTGTTGACATGTGAGGCATCTGGCTACATACGCAACTATTTCTCTTTTCATATTTCTCCACTAATAACAACTTTTTAAGTCCTTATACATTTTGGTACTTCCAGGGTATATTGTGTAGGCGGAGTAATGTGCCTCTTTTAATATTTCCCTCTTCAATTCTATATCCTTTAGCACACATAGTCTCGTTTTGTATTTTAAGATGCCATTTGCATCCAAGTTAAATTCTAGAGCCTCGCATTGTTCCATTCTGGTCTTGATCTCCTAAATATCTTTATCTTCTATCTAATCAACTTTAATTTTGTCCATTATTGTTGGCTATATCTTTAAGGTAGGCATTTTTGCTCCCACTTCTTATGTTAAAATTTCTAGCTTCAATTTGTGCATTTCTTCTAATAACTCTTTCTGTGAGGTGATGAGAGTAGCTACATTACCTTGTTTCTTTCTACTAACGGCATCTGCCACCATATTCACTTTTCTTGGATGGTATTGTATCTTGTAATCTTTGATTAGCTCCAACCATCTCCTCTGTCTCACAATCAGCTCTTTCTACATAAATATCTATTTCAAGCTTCTATAGTCAGTGAAGATTTTGTGCCTTTCTCTATATAAATAATGCCTTTATAACTTCAAAGCTAATACCATAACTGCCAACTCTAAGTTATGAGTTAGGCAATTCTTTTCATATGACTTCAATTGTCAAGATGCATAAGCTATTACTTGACTACCTTGCATCAATACATAGCCCAACCCTTGAATTAATGCATTACTATACACTGTAAACTCTTCTTTACTCTTAAACAAGGTCAAAACTTGTGCTAACAAAAGTTTCTCTTTGAGCATCTGAAAACTGGCTTCACATTTGTCATCCCATTTGAATTTCAACTTCTTCTTTGTCAGTCTGGTGAGAGGAGTTGCTATTTTGGAAAACCCCTATACAAATCTCTTATAATAGCTTGCTAGAACTAGGAAGCTTCTTACCTTTGTAACTATCTTCGGTTGATGCCAATCCACAACTACTCTCACCTTTTCTTGGTCCATAGATATCCCATCTTTATTAACCACATGACTCAAGAAGACTACTTGTTTCAGCCAAAATTCACATTTACTAAATTTGACATACAACTTTTCTTCTTGTAACCTACCTAATACTAGTCTCAAGTGCTCTTCATGCTCCTCAATGTTTTTAGAATATATTAGGATATTATCTATAAAGACAATTACAAATTTATATGTAAAATCCTTAAATACTCTATTCATTAAATCCATAAATGTAGCTAGTGCATTTGTTAATCCAAAGGGAATTACCAAAAACTCATAGTGCTCATATCTAGTCTTGAATGCTGTTTTCTAGATATCTTCTTCTTTAATTCTTAGTTAATGGTAGCTTGATCTCAAGTCTACTTTAGAGAACACCTAGGCTCCTTGTAACTAGTCAAATAGGTCATCTATTATAGGAAGATGATACTTGTTCTTTATTGTAACCTTATTTAACTCTCTATAGTCTATACAAAGTCTCATGCTTCCATCCTTCTTCTTTACAAACAAGACCGGTGCACCCTACAGAGAGACACTAGGCCTTACAAAACACTTATCTTGGAGCTCTTGTAACTGTTTTGTTAGTTTTTCCAGTTCCACTAGTGCCATCTTATAAACCGATTTTGATATAAGTACTATGCCATGTACCAAGTCAATGTTGAATTCTATTTCCTTAGCTAGGGGTAAACCATGAAGGTTTTTTGAAAATATGTCAGGAAACTCCCTCACTACTGATACTCATTCTATTTTAACTTCTTCACTAGCTTCAATAGATATAGTTGCCAGCACACTTTTTCTCCACATCTCATAAGTAGGCAATCTAGTAGGTCTTTGTAGTTCTAACTTCTATTCAAAATATTCATCTCATGGTATATTAAATTGCACTATCATGTTATGATAGTCCATGGTCACATGATATTTTAACAGCTAGTTGATACCTAAAATAATGTCAAATTCTATCATCTCCAATACTAGGAGATTTACTAGCATCACCCTACCATGTATTTCTATTCCCACTCCTCCGCATATCCTACTTATTCTTCCTCCTACTCCCAAGGGAATACTAACAGCTAGATAGTCATTCATGTTTTCAACATTCAAAGCACATGTGCATACAAAATTCTTAGATACATAGGATATAGATGTACTGGTATTGAACAGTACATATGCATTGTAGGAGTGTACTGGAAGCATACTTGTAATGTTGTTTACGTCAAGGATATCTTAGTGTTGTTGTTGGTAGATGGCAAACACTCTAGTAGGAATTCTTTGTTTAAGACCGCCTACTTGTGGTTTACCTCCCTACCTTCTCACTCGAGGTTTGGCTACCTATTATACTAGGCTTGCTTGATTTCTTATTTGTCCTTGAGGACAGTTGATTGCCTTGTATCTTCTTTAGTTGTACACATGACATAAAATTAGGGGAACTGATATCTCAGTGTAATGCCTATTGATGTGTTTCGTCTTCCTACAAGAGAAACATGGCCCCTCTAGCCATCTACACTATTTCAGCTCATGAGGCCCATAACATTTGGTACATTTAACATTCAGGCCTGTTGTAGAAAGTGTCAAAGGCACTTGTCTGATATGTAGAGGAGGGGTTGCAATACTCCGTGTTCTACTTTGTAGTGCATGATGTCTTTTATCCTCATCTTGCCCCATTCCACTGGAAGTAGGTCTTTTTCCCAAAGCTATTGCTACTCTGTAGCTCCTCTGTTCTTCAATGATCTTCTTGTTCTACTTGAGATATTTAGCTTTATCTACCATTTCAACATATGTATTTAGCTGAAAAGCCTCAACTGCAAGTTGTAAGTCCAAGTCTAAGCCTCTTAGGAATCTCCTAACTTGGGACCTATCATCATTACGCACATTTTTAGGAAGGAATTGGATGAGGCGATTTAGCTCTACCTCATACTCTTCAACCATGTGGTCTCCTTGTTCATAGTTGCAGTACTCATTCTCCATCATATCCTTAGAGCTATTGGGGAAGTATCTTTGATAAAACAACTCCTTAAATATAGCCCAGTTCATGCATTCCCCTGCAAGTTTGGGAACCGGGCCTGCTTGATTTCTTATTTGTTTCTGAGGACAGTTGACTGCTCTACATCCCCTTTAGTTGCACACATGATAGAAAATTAGGGGAACTGACCTCTTAGTGTAATGCCTATTGATGTGTCCCATCTTGCCACAAGAGAAACATGCCCTCTCTAGTCATTTGCACTCTTTTAACTCATGAGACCCATAGCATCTGGCACATTTAACATTAAGGCTTGCTGTAGGGAGTGTTAAAGTCATTTGTCTGATCTATAGAGGAGGGGCTGTAACACTCCATGTTCTACGTTACAGTGCATGATGTCTTTTATCCCTGTCTTGCCCCATTCCACTAAAAGTAGGTCTTTCCCCCAAAGTTATTACTGCTTTGTAGCTCCTCCATTCTTTAATGATTTTTTTGTTCCACTCAAGATACTTAGCCTTATCCACCATTTTAGCATATGTATTTAGTTGAAAAGCCTTGACTACAAGTTGTAGGTTTAAGTCCATGCCTCTTAGGAATCTCCTAGCTTGAGACCTATCATCATTACTCACATTTTCAAGAAGGAACTAGATGAGGCAATTTAGCTTTACCTCATACTCTTCAATTGTGCGGTCCCTTTGTTTACAGTTGTAGCACTCATTCTCCATCCTATCCTTGGAGCTATTAAGAAAGTATCTTTGATAAAGCAGTTCCTTAAATATAGCCCAATTCATGTATTCCCCTACAAGTTTGTGAATTGAGGCCTACCATTTTGTTGCAATTCCCTTCAGCATGAATGCAGCATAATGTACCTTCCTATCTTCTGGTATCTAGAAGGCAACAAATCTCTTCTCAATTTCCTATACCCAATCCTCAGCCTTGATTGGGTCATCCACTCTGGGGTTAAATTCTTTAGCTACTCAAATGAACCTATTAAAGCTGGTGGGTTCATTAACATTCCTATGCTGTGGGACATTGAGGGCTTAATGTTGTTGTGCCGGTAGTCCCACTAAGTGGCTTATAGTATGCAGTAGCTGAACTGTCTCTTCAACCATCTAACCTTTTTCCCTTTGTGGTTGTGGATTCTAAACCTCCTCCTCATTAGGGTTATCACGTCTAGCACCCCTTCCAACTCTTGATTCAGTGATTCTTTTTTAAGGCATTCTACTTAAGAAGAGACAATCAAATCTACTTAAGTTAATATCAATCATGATTAGTGTCATAGTGTGTAAATATATACACATATACTACTACACATAGTTCTACTCATATATATAACTTAGTAGCTAGCAGAATGCAAATAAAGTAATAATATAAGAAAATAATTAAATAATTAAGTAAACATCCCATATTTTATCCACTCTCTTCATTTCACTATCTTATGGATCAAGTGCTAAATTCCTCTAAGGATCATATCTTATGTTCTATTGTTTACTTATGTCTATTGATCATCATTTAGTTTTAAGGATCATTACCTAAGCTTTTCAAGATCAACAACCTATGCTCTAAATATCAAAACTTAAGTCCTAAGGATCATCAACCTGTTCTCTATAGATTTAAACTTAAGTCCCTAAATATCATAAACCTAAAGCTCTGATACCACATAAGCTGTAATGCTTCGAAACCCAGGCCATCCTACTGCTCACCACGTATATTTATCTCACAAAAACACATTAAGGCTCTAAATCACTCTGATACCTTTTTGTCCTATAATTATTGTATAATGACATTCAATATATCCCATAACTTCAAAACAAATTTCATAAATCCATATTCAACACTTAACGCAGCAAAAGTCTATAATCTCTAATTTTAACAATCTCCAATGACAATATCTATTACATTCAATTAACATAATTCTTCTAAATTCTAACCACCATAATAGTAATGGCAATCATCTTCTTCCTCCTTTTGATGTTCACCTAAACCCAAGTTATCTTCTGGGTTATCATCTCCCTTAACACTTGCACTTAAAAAAAAAAAAAGAATATTCCCCAAAGGGTGAGCTAATGCCCAGTACGTTTAACATAAGAACACGCGCGTGAACAAACATGAACAATTATCACATGCATTATGTAGTACTTAAACATAGGCACTATTTCACGATACAATTTATGTCCATAAGTAGCAATAGGATACTCATGACCCCTTTAACATGCTTAACACATTGGAACATATATTGGTGATGGTAACTGCCACTATGGGCCCCACTCTCATGGTACACTTAATCTTAGTGGTGGAAATTGCCATTACGAGCCTTACACCCATGTCCACTTAAACACTTATCAACATTCAACCTAGATCATTTTCAAGCATGACTCCATGAAGGAAAACATCGCACAAGGATCATCGAGGTGCCCCCTAGGGATCTACCACTATAGGCCCCTAGGCCAAGCCAAGCACATACAGCATACAACTTAAACTCTTTAACCATTTCTTCCAATTATATCAAATTCAATACATACACTAACTTAAACAAGCATTAATCAACACATAAGTTATATGTACCTTGAATCTTAGCCTTAAGCACTTCTAGTCTTTAACTTAAGATAAACTAAAATCTGTACATCATCAACACATCCTTCTTAGTATTAATTTAAGATTAATATCATCTCTTAATTTTCTTAATCTTAAACATTTAAATTCTCTATGATCTTAGTAACTATCTAGGTCACGAGGAAATTAGATTTATTAGAAGTTAAATGGATATATAATTAAATTATATTTTATTCAACATGGCCATGTTGGAGGCCGTGTAGCTCAACACGAGCTAGTACACAACCATGTTAAGGGTTGTGTATCTTTCAGTGAGTTTTAGCTTTAACACCTGGTTGGAATACGACCGTGTTAGAAGGCTGTGCATCTCTCATTTTAACACAGTTGAAACATAGCTGTGTTAGGAGGCCGTGCATCTTTCGATGTAGGTTTGTATTCAACACAGTCGAAACACGACCATGTTGGGAGGCCGTGTATCTCTCAACAATTTCCATGAATCCTAATTTCTTCATTCTAACTTTTCCTAAACTCGATTCTCTCTATCCTTAGACTTAATTTAATCTCTAAAACATGTAATTACAAACAAATTACATGAATTAGATTACTTACTTTAATAATTCCACAAGTCATATCCTTGAACCATTGATTCTCGTTCTCATTCCATCCTTTCTCAAATTTTAAGTTTTGGATTATGCAAGGGTGAAACTTAATCAAATTATCCATTCTCTATGAAAAATTCTTATAGGAAATTATTACCTTGTGTATTTGGAATTACTCTACACCATTTTCCTTTTGTCGTCTTAGGGTTCTTGAAGAGAGCTTTTCTTCCTTTTTCCTACTTTTTTCACTACGAAGTTATTGTAAGGGTGAAAAGAGAAGGGTTAAGGTTAACATAGAGTATTTATATGTTTTTCCATAGAAAGAAATACTTGTTCCTCAAATTTGTATGAAATCCTCATCTTAGCCTTAGTTTTACATTATAACATATATATTAATACCTCATAAAAATTTAGGTATTACACTCCTACATCTTGATTTTACACATTTGTTACCTAAATAAAACAAGTATTCCGTAACATAAGTATCACACTCGCTATATATATTAATATATATGATTTATATGATCGAGGAAAATAATTATTATTAAGGATGAATTATCATTTATGTACTTTCATTTAGATGACATGAATATACGTAATAATGTGAAAGGGTTTACTTCATATGAAAATATGTTCGAGAATCCTTTACCCATTGTAGACGACATGAATATATGTAATAATGTGAAAGGGTTTACTTCGTCTAAAAATATGTTTGAGAATCTTTGCCCTTTGTATTTTGTTTCAGCTGCTAATTTTTCAGCACTAGGGACTTATTTCGGGAAAAATGGTTTCAGATCTTTTCCGATATTTGTAATATTAATGCCACTACGGTTATTAAATATTGTATATATTTATGTAAATATTGATGATAATGGTTAATAATCACGAATAATAATAATAAATGATGAAAATAATAATTTCTTTAAGTGGAACATTGTGGTTTAACTTTAGTTATAATGTGATTGAAATAACTTGTCTATGAGTCATTTATTTAAATCATAGGAGTTTACAATTATTTTAATGTGAAGCGAAGTTGAACAAGTTGAAGTATAGGTGTAAGATGAGCCTTTGCATGTTATTACCCAATAGTGACATGTGGCAAGTTGTGACATCATAGGTTTTGGAGCATTTCATTTTAAAATAAATCAATCATTCACTCGTACTTGTTTAAATCTTAATATATTGAAGCAAGAGATTGAAATGAAGGGTAATATTGAATTTAAGATATAGAGGGAGATCAAGTTGGCAATTACCTTAATATTTAATTGATTCTAATACTAATGTTGTCAAGTGCTTCTAATTTTACAGATACGTATAGAAAAGTTTTTGAGAAAAGTAATTATTTAGTTCATTTTTGCTCATTTTCTTAGGAGCATTATTTCTATCGGTTATGTGAGTCTTCTTGGCATCCTTAACTTGCAAACCAATCCACTCTAGTTACAAATGCATGTTCAAACTTTGGCACAAGCAAGTCTTTCTTAAGTGATATAAATATTTAAGCGAGTTGTTGCACTGAAATTTGATTAGATTGAAAATAGATCATTATAAGTTGAGGACATAAAAAAATTGACACAAAAATAATACTATTGGCTCATTAGAAAGTGATAGTAAAAATGATTATAATATATATTTTTCTTAAAAAAAAATTCATACATCTTTAAGGTTTATAACTTGCATAATCCTCTAAAAGTGAACATGAATCCTCATCATCATCTTTTTTTAATCTTGAACTATATATTTTCCTTCATTCCATTCACTTACTTCATTCGTCAAGAATTCAAAAAGAATAGACAATATAGGTAGCACCACATAAAGACATATTAATGTTTATTACAATACATACATTGCAAAAGGATTGGAAAATGTAACAATATATGGAGAATATTGATATGTGAAGCTGCGAATTTGCAACATAGAGCAAGACATTGATATATCTTGTCAATTTCCTTTAAAAAAAATTATAAGTAAACTCATGACCACACCTAACAATCCAATTCAATGCTAAGCCATGGGTCTAAACCTACCTATATCCAACTTTACCTATACACATGTTAGTATTTACTCCCACATAAAACACGAGTATAGACAAATAATGGATATATTAAAACTTTGTCTTTATTAACATGTACTCAAAAGGTATGATTTATATTCAAAGCTAATATGAACAATCTAATTTTAAATCCAAGGGGTGGAAAATGATAGAGTAGTCAGTAAACATGCTAAAAAAGGAGTTCAAGACCATTGGAAAAAAAGAAAAATGTCAAATTAATTACTTATTGCTAGAAAAGGCAGTGTTATATAACACTTTCCCTTCCCTATTGGCATAAGTTCCACTAATTCCTTTTTTTTTTTTTTTTTGTTGGGGGGAGGAAATGTCATATTCAGTACATGAACTTTACTATCTTTGTAATTAAGTACCTAAAGTTTAAAAGTGTTGACTTGGTTCGTGCCCATTTTTACAATAATGTACCTAAATTTTTTTCATTTTTATAATTAATTATCTAAATAGAATTAACTTAAGTACTATAAATGATATCGACAAGCTTATAAGTAGTAAATTAACATTTTTTATGTAAATAATTATAAAAATGGACAAAATTAGGATATCAAATATGACATTTAGCCCTCTTTAGGGACATCTCTTAGCAATTTGCGACCCTCATAGTCGAAAAGACTAGTAGTCTTATGGAATTCAATTTTAGGTATCACTTAGTATACGGAACTTGATGCAAAAATGATCACAAATTTGATCTTATATGTTGGTTCTAAGTTTGTCAAAATCACAAACAATACATTTACCTCTATAGCATAGGATGGAGAGCTCACTAGCCATGCAGATATGATCATAGAAAATGCTTACTTGATACTTTGTTTGTAGTCAAATTGAGGTTTTTTTTTAGAGGCAAGACAGTCCTTATCCTTGTGGTTGACTAGTCTCATGTTTTCCATGGTTTAATGTATGAGACCCCATTCATTGGTTAAAATCTTATGGTTGACTACACCTATTAAAATAGGTTTTTAATGGATACTTTATGAAACCAAACCTTAATTCTAAGCATGAGGTCTATAATTAATATTGTTCAAAGTTAACCAAGTTGTTTTGTGCTATTGCTAGGTATGTTTGATCATACCTTTGCTTGATTTTCTTGTATGTGTTGGCTAATTGTTAAAATGGATTAAGTAAACTATAGACTATAAAGATGCTTGTGTTTGAACCTAGGCTTGTAACAAATCAAGATAGATAGGTCATGTACTTGCTACCTAGTATCATTTATGCGTTAAGTTGTTGAAATTATGTGTGTTGTGTTGGATTTTCTATGGTGGTTGAGTCACCTGCAAGAGAAACTAAATTAGGCTATGGGGGTATTGGAGGTTACTCTAGCATGAACACTTTGATGCCTAAGTTAGCAAAAATGTTTAATGAATAATATAGAGTTATGAGAGAGTTGAAGGTCCAAAGTCCTTTACCCAACAGTCTACAACCCTTATTTATAAGGATTGGAGACAATCCTGATATGAAAAGTGAATTAATGCCCAAGATCCTTTTCGAATTTAGTAGAGAGTATATATTTAACCAGCTCATTTCCTTATCCGATTCAAGTCTTCTATTCTTATATATTTTAAGGACATGCACATTCAAGCTAGGTAAAAGGTTGAGACTTGTGAGTTATGTCTTGGCAGTTTTGTGCTATAAAGGATTGGAAAAGGTTAGCTTAAGCATGTAGAGTTTGGATAAGGACTCAGGTAGGTCAAGTTGAGCCTTAAGGGTTCATGCCCAAAAAAATCTATCAACAATGTGATTGAGGTTATTCTATAGATAAGCAAGTCATTGATATAATGCATATGCGAACTTGTCCTAAGTTTGGAAATTTTTAGAGAAGCTATTAAAAGGATGCAATCGTTGAATGGGAGGCGACTATATACGACAATAGTAAATTGAATTACTATTGCCAAAGAAGTTCATATATGATGATTTTAACTCTTGGATGCTCAAACTTTCATTGATGATTCTTAGATTCTTGATTTGTTGTGTGTCTTAAAATTAAGATAATAATGGAAATTTATTACTCCTATATATTTGAATGCATCTAGTTATTTGAGTTTGTGTATGTTTTGCACATCTTATGTGCTTTTTAGTAGCAGTTGCTATTATTTGGTGTCATTCCTTATCAAACACATGACTTGTTTTAGAACATTTTAGATGCAAATAAATTAAACTAAGAGAAAGAGAAAAGAGTAGATTAGGATTTTAGAGTATTGTGTGTGCTTACTACTGAAAAGCATGCGGTGAAATAAAGCTTCCTCATAAACTTGTGGCATGGTAGGAATGTTAAAAATTGATATTGTTATTAGATCTAAACCAATGATTGGCCCTAGAATGAGATGGAGTAAAGGATCAGAAAGGTCAAACATGGGTTAGACTTGAGGGAAGGCCAATAAAAATATTTAAATATAATTCAATTTTATTTATAAATCAACTTAAACTATCAATCTTCTTGAGATTTAAAAGTTAAAGAGTTCTTTACTTTTTACCTTTTGTTTTCTTTGGGTTTTGGATTTATTTTTATGGTAAATTAGTGCATTCATAGGGACAAACAAAAAAATTGGTGATTTCTAGCTTGACTTGTAAGATCAAGTTACATCAATTGGATTAACAGAGGTCTTCCCAATTTACAGTCAGTCATGGTCAAATCATGGTCAAAGCCATGACCCAAACTGACTTCATGGCCAAGTTAGGTTGAACCAGGTTAGACCAACTAGGTCAACTCAATTTGGCTACACCAAAAATTAAAACTCATGACTTATTAACTAGTGTCAAATTTAATACTATGTTTAGGTAATTGTAAGGTAGTGGGAATAGAAGGAAATTGGTGGAAAAGGACGGAAATGTTATGTTTGGTAACTTGAGTTGAAGAGTGGAAATGGATTAATATAGAAAGAAAAAGTTTGTGGTCATTGTTGGCCATCTAACAGCAAGGTTGGCCAATGGCCACACGGATGAGGTTGCTTGATCTAATTTGATTTCATGCTTATTTTTCAATTTTTTTATAATATTTAAATAATTAAACAATATTAAATCATGTCCATGTAAGCATCATGTCAACCTATGTTATACATCATTTGCTACATTAGGGAGGATGTAAATAATGACTTTGAAAAAAGTGTGGATTTGTACAATTTCAAAAATTTTCGGGAGAGAATCATGTAATTTACCCTATATAGAATGAAGCAAGTGGAAATGTTTTCACTTTAAATAAATGGAAATAAGATGCCAATTACAATAAATAACAATGCTCATGAAAATAAAATGACAATAACCTTGTTGAACATAAACTTTATTTCTCTTCATTTCCTTTTTGTAAAACAAACCAAATAATGAAAATAACAACATTTCTCCCCCATTAATTTTCTTTAAGTTCTTTCTCATATTCTTAAATACAAAATAAAAATTTTAGTAGTTTCCATTTTCTTTTATTTCTCTTCATTTTCACTCGTTTCAATCAACTTCTCTCCTATCGAAAATTGTCTACAGGTTTTTAACATCACATGAAAGTAAGAAATAATGCTTGGACCTTCTTGCTGTATAAATGTACTCTATATTAAGAAGTTTTGGTTTGTACCGAGCATGTTAGTGTTGCTAAATATATCTGAGTTTTCATTCACAATTGCATTTTTAATGAGTTAACACGCGGTTCATCTTCAAAACAAGAATTACAACTTACGACAAGATAATTTAGGTAACTCAAATTGCAATTTCTATAACTTAATGGTTACGATAATTCCATATCTATAGTTTACTTGGAAAACAGGCGACGCGTACACACTCGACTTCATGAACATGCATACTCCACTCCATAAGCAAGGTAGGAGAAGCCATAGTACCTTAAACTAATCAGCACTTGACTCTGTAGCACGTTAAAGTAATGGTACACCTGAGACGCGGTCTATCTAGTGTATGACCTCGAATTTGCTACATAAACTCTAGGTTTTTGTCTTTTTAAATTTACTTTTAAAGTTTAAAGTTGACGGACGCGTAAAAGCCTGGAGACCAGGAAGATCGTGCCGCAAAAACAAGACTATTTTATTCTACCATATAAATAAATGTGTCGGTGTATGTATATATGTATGTATATGTAAAATATATGTATATAGATGTCTGAGAATTTTGAGTGGCCAATAATTATATATATATATATATATATAAGCGAATCTGCATGGAAATGATTCATGACATGGTAAACAGGTTAGTGAATGTTTTGTTCTCACGTTACAAGCACATGTTAAGGACCATATACCATTAACATCTTTGTTGACTTTGTCGAAATCTTTTTCATGCACAACTTGTTTCTGTGTATATACATAATATCTAGCACATGAACATAGGTGTTAGGGTTCACATAAAGCGCCTAAACTTTTGGTTGTTTCTGTGTATATACATAATATCAAGCACATGAACATAGGTGTTAGGGTTCACATAAAGCGCCTAAACTCTCGGTTGCTTATTATTGTTCTCTGCGGGTCACTTTTGGCAGTTCCGGATATACGATTATTGCAAGAGCTCGATCGCATTCGAACTCCTCCGAGTCATGAAGGTACTCCATCAACTTATTAGACTTGTACATGTATATATTTAATGAATAACTTTCCATTTCTCTTTTAACTTGAGTGTGTACTGATTATTATTGAAGTTTGACAATGGTTGTGCAGCAAAAGATTGTGCTAAAGGTCCTGATGAGGTGCCCGAAATGTAGGGTCCAGGCATTCAAGGCCGTGGCTGAGACTAAAGGTATGGCGATTCCACAATTTCCAATCCCCAAACTAACACAACACATACATCAGGCTTTATCTAGGTTTTTCTAATTTCGGGTAAGGCATTTTTCGGACATGCTCTGATGCATCATAAAACATAATGTTTACAATTGCCAAATAATAATAATAATAAAAGGGTAAATAATATTTAATTAACGAATGATGATTGGATATCAATCTGAATGCAGGTGACATAGAATCATACAGGTTTGAGGGGGATGAGAGAGAATACGTGGTTGTGGTTGGAGAAGGAGTTGATATTGTCGGCATGGCGAATAAATTGAGTAAGAAAGTTGGAAAGACCGATCTTGTCAGCGTCACGAACGCGGGAGAATAGCGAGCTTGAGGGGACGAAAGAAAGGAAAGATTGTAGAAAGACTATTTTGATTTTGCTTATCCTTGGGTATCTAAAGCAGCCCGAAATAATATATATTTCAAAGCATTACATATGTGTGTATGTATACACATTGCATTGTTGGGATTTTTTTACTTTTTATTTTGATATATGCGTAAATTGTAGCTGTAGGATGTCTTTGTTGTGTCCTTAATCTATAATACTAAGAACGAATTTTTCTTTCCAATAGGTAAAAATTGTAGTGCAACTTAACAACTATTTTATTTTAGTTGGGACACTTGAGCAATTAGTATAAACAAATGTGTCCCCTATTGTATCCCTATGTGGCCATAGTAATAGGCTAATAGAACACATGATGTATCCTAATATTATATCGTCTATTAAGATAAATTAAAGCAATTTAATAGGTTTGTTAATATAACATCAAAATGTGTCTCAACATGTTGTATGTTTATGTCTTCATATGATTAAATATTGAATGTCCTAATTTTTCATACCAAAATATAAAGACATCAAAATCATTTCCATTAACTTCAATTCAAAGGTGACATGTCAAGTGCATGTGCATCTCTCCCCATATCCAACTCCATTGGCACCAGCATAATTAAATACTGAAAAATAAAAAATAAAATAACAGTCATTATCACTAGATAACCAAGAAGACTGAGATGAAAACATGATTGAATTAATTAAAGCTTAAACTACCTTCAACAGAATATATAAGAAATGAAGATTATCTTGCATTTATGCCTTCTTTTGTTAAGTAAACTTCCATGCACAGCATCTCAATTCTTGTATGGAACTTAGGTGATCATTATTAGCTAGCAAGAAATCAGAATAAAAGGAATATGGCACCTTGCATTGCATTACAAGCAGGAGGACCTCTGCTTATAATAACCAACATGAAAAATAATAATATAAATAAAATGAGCAACTACTTTAAGAAACGAGTGAAAGAAATTGGAGGTTATTCAAGTTTACTTCCCTCCTTATCAGGACCACTCAAGATGAGAACAGAACTTCCACCTTGGACCAAGATATCAAGGTTTTGTTGAATACAAGATTGATTGTTTCTAGGAAATATGAGATCCCTTGTTTTCCCTACTTGGCCCATACCAGTACCACTCCTTATAATGATTTCTCTCTTCAACACAGAGTCTCTCTCAAATCGTCTCCATTCAATTAATCAATTAAATACAAATTTTATTTACTTTGATTATGGATTTTGCTGGTAAGTGATGAAAATTTTTCATGTATGATGCCTTTTTGGGTTCTAAATAAAGTTGATAGTCAAAACCAAGGATGGTAACTTTTCAATATGATGATTAGGTCAAATCTCCCTTGAGAAAAAAAAAAAAGAAAAAAAAATTCTATTGACATAATTAAAAGTCTTCTTTATTTACGTCCCTTTAGACGACTATGGTGGGCATACGCATGTTTGTTTATCAGCCTAATGTGTATATGTAAATTTGTTTTCGTCACATTGGTGACGACCTTCTCGACGACGGCGCCATCTCCGGATGCCTCGTATACACAGTATTTAATATAGAGACATAAATATTGAATTATATTATAGTGCGAGTAAATGTGAAATTAACTAATACCTATCACATGGGAATGGCGTGTTCTGCTGGCAGTAGACTTATATGTATTGGAATGGTAGGTGTGAGCTACCTAAAGTAATCTAGTTAATTGATTTAAGAATCTTTTATGTTTAGAAAATTTAGTCAAATTATTTTTTTTTTATTTTAGTATGATAGAAATTTATTGTATATATAGGTTTTTTTCCGACAATAATAAGGGAGGGTTTTCTCATTCTAAAATTCTTCAGTCTTCTTTCACAGTATCAAAGCCATGGGTGATAGGAAGAAAAATGAAAATTTTGAATTAGGTAAAAAAAAATCTATGGCATATTTACTTGAATGTAATAGATATTCTATTACAAGTCTATTAAGTGTGGAATAACTATTACGTTGTTTATTTCACGGAACAACAATTCCACAAAATTACGAATCACCATTCTCTCCCTCATTCTCCGTAGTAGCAATTCGACGCTAAACACATTACAACTGTAACAGACGTTTGGTGATGTCAACCCTTTTCCTCTCATCATCGTCGGCTATCCATCGTCGGTTTGAACTTCGATCGGCCTATTGCCGATGGAAATGTTGGTCCTCATGTAGCCTCGGTCGTGCATCTGCCATTGTCCTCGTCCTCATGCATCTGCCATTGTTGTCATCCTCATGCAACATTGCTCGTCCCTCATCATCATGGATCTACCGTCGACCTCGTGCATTGTTCCTCATTTCGCCTGTCGTCGCTGATCTCGATTGTCCCTCATTGTGGTCATCGCCAGCTCTATTGTAGCTGCTTCCGTTCAGCCTTCCGATCGTGGATCTACCCGTCATTGCCAATCTCGGTCGTGGATCAGCCCCCGTTGTTGCTGATCTCCACCATCGTTGGCCTCCGTCGTTATCGCTGGTTGTGAAGTTGCGTCTCTTCTGTTAGTGGAGCCACCGGTTGTTGGTGGTGGTGGTTCTATTGGTTAGAGTGGAAGTCGTTGGCCATCGCAAGGTAGTTATGAACATAACATCGCTAGAGTTCAACAATAGTGTCTCCTTCACAACTGGCGTCAACTGAGGTATGGTACTGAACTTCCATTTCCATGGGTCAAGGACCAATTAAATTGCTCTCAATCGAAATTAAATGATCATAACGAGTTCTGATTTTGAAGGAATGTACAACACCGATACCTAATTTTCATGATTGAAAATTTGTCTCACGTGATTGTATTGCATGATGTCATGTTTCCCAGTATTTTTTCTTGCAAGAAAACATAGCAATATGAGTGTAGACAAGGCACTTGGTTTGGCTGAAAGAAACATGTGGAGTTGTTTGATTTGATGATATGTTTGACCGTGATGCTGGTTTCCTATGCTATATGTGTATAGACATAGCAATGGATAATATTAGCTGAGCTTACTCTTTGTGAGTGTCTTCATAAGTATTAAATTGTTGTTTAGCGGGTGATCATTTATACCGTGAAACATGCTGACTGTTTTTACATTATGTATAGTATGTCTACTAAGCATCGATGCCATTTATTTGAACATTGTATATGCTTGAAGCTCATTGGTGGTCAATTTCTAAATATTATGGTTACTTCTTCTTAGTAGTTGTTATATTTTATTTTATTTGTTTGTTAGAACCACAACGTCTAATTATAGCTATGTATGAGTCAAACTTCAATCTCCATGTATTATAGAGGAAAAAGAAGATACTTTGTTTTCTTTTAGCTTTCTTATTAGAATACTACAACATTACACATTGTATTATGTTGTTGTTGCATGCATTGACATTACATAGCCATCAACCAACTGTTTAGTCCTATGAATTAAACTTTTATTAGCATCATGAAAAAATTAGGAGACTAGTTTATTGTGATGATGTAACTTGTATTAAACAGTTGAGAGTAGATAAAAGTACATTTGCAAAACTGTGTGAAATGTTAGACCGTATAAGCAGATTAAAGGCAACTAAGCATCTCTACATGGATGAGCAAGTTGCAATGTTTTTGCATATACTTGCCCAACATGCGAAAAATAAAGTCATTAAGCATAACTTTAAGAGGTCCAAATGAACAGTTAGTTGGTATTTCCATTCAATATTATATGCTACCTTGCAACTACATCATCATTGATTGAAGAAGCCTGAACCCATTCCAGATAACTACAATGATGAATAGTGGAAATTTTTCAAGGTAAATTTCACATTACAAAAATTTCTTAAGGTTTCGACAAAGGTGGAATAACTTTTTTGCGATTGTAAAACTGTTTAGGTGCTCTAGATGGGATGCATATCTAAATCAAAGTACTATTGATTGACAAAGAGAGATATAGAACTTGGAAGAATGAAATTTCCACTAATGTTCTCAGACTATGTACACCAAATATGCTTTTCGTTTATGTTTTACCTGGGTGGGAAGGATCTACTGCCAATAGTAGGATTCTTCGAGATGCACTCACGAAGAGGAATGGCCTGAAAGTTCCATACAGTATGATTTGTTTATTGGTTCGTTTTTTAATGCTTATATTTTGCAACGATAATTATATTTGCTAACCTATAATGTATGTTTATGTAAGTTGCTATTACCTCGTTGATGGAGGCTATCTTAATTGTGAGGGATTCCTTGCTTCATTTAGGGGACAAGGGTATCATCTACATGAGTGGCATCAAGGGCATTAACTAAGAATTGTAGAAGAGTTGTTCAACATGTGCCATGCTTTGGTCAGGAAAGTGATTGAGAGGTGTTTTGGCATGCTGAAGATGTGATGGGCTATTCTTAGAAGCCCATCTTTTTATCAAGTGCGAGTCCATAATCAAACTATTCTGGCATGTTGTTTGCTCCATAACTTCATCAGAATATAGATGAATTCCGATTTGCTAAACAATTTAATGGAGGGTATTGAGGATTATGCAGTAGATAATGAGGACAATATGATTCTCACACTTAGGAACAACGACACATGGTCAGATTAGAGACAAAGTCTAGCCAATGAGATGTTCAATAACTGAACTACATGCAGATGTAGTTAACATTGATTTGAATAGATTATTACTGTAACATTGCTTGCAAAATGGATATTTAGATTGCATTTCTATGTGCCTTTACCTATATTTGCTATGCCATTTTCAGTAGTGATAGTATACTCCTTAATTTTTCATGCTATATTAAATCTTTATTGCTTTGATGTGATCTTTTCTAACATTACATTCTATAGTTGTTTGTTTTCACACTTGAAGGTACTATTTATTTTTGTCATTACGCATGGAGAAGGTGCAATCTACAAATGTTGATCCTAAGCAAATGAAGCAAAGCAAGCAGAAGTGGATAGTGTCTGAGGATGATGCATTAGTCGCATGCATGGTTGAGTTACACCATGGAGGGACACACAATGGTAATGGCGGTTTCAAGAGTGGTTATTTAAATGAGTTGGAGCGAATGCTCATGCAAAGGATACCGAACTATACATTGAAAGAAAGACCCTACATTGACTCGCGCATTCAAACATTGAAAAAGGATTAGAGCATAGTGTACGACATGGTATATAGGAAGGGCACGACCGAATTCAGATGGGATGATTCAAGGAAGATGGTAGTAGTAGAGAAATTGGTGTAGGAGGCTTATATTTCTATATGTGCTTTAAATATTTCTTTTATTAACATTTTTTTTTACGTCAAGTCAATACTGGATTGATGTTATATTTTCAGTGTCAATCTTATAGAGTCATAAAGACGCCAGTCCCATCATGACAAGGAGTTTCCCACACTTGAATGAGCTGTCAATGATTTATGCGAAGGATCATGCAACAAATCAGAATGCATAAACTGCAAAAGACATCATTGAGGAGTTAAACAAAGAGGATCCCCCAATTCAGAACTCGAATGATATCATACCCTCGAGAGATGATGTTGATATGGACTTCATCCACCAAAGTGCAACCCGTCCAAGTTCAAAGAGGAGGCGAAGTCAAATAGCAAATATGCCTAAGGTAGAATTATCTGCAACAATGGATCGCTTTAAGGCTGCGATGCAACAATTGAGGGATACAATACAAACATGTGTCAATCAATTGACAATGGATCGGCCCAGAGTTGATGTAACCGAATTGACAAGCTTTTTATTCGACAATTGAGGGTCTATCTAAGAGAGAATTGTATCAAGCATTAATTAAGCTCCCATGGATGCTAGAGAATGTTGACAACCTCTATAAGCTTGATCCATCACGTTGTGCAATGTATGTCAAAATGCTTTTAGAGGAAAATTGAAAATATGATGTTCTTCTTAATAGTTGATATTTGTTTTTTTTTTTTTTTTAATATGACAAGGGAATGGCATTTCCATAATTATTAACATGGGACTTATGTACGTGACTTATGAAAATGCGACTTATGTATGACATACCTCGTATGCTATTGTACTTAACAATGCTTTGGACGACCATCACGTATTTTATATTCTTGAAAACATTTGACTTAGATAGGTTTATTCTAATGTTACTTGCAATAGTAGAAAATTGATAGTAGCGTGAATCTTGAAGACATCTACGTAGTTCCTCATTGTGGTTAGCTAAGGATTATGGTTTTTTTTAGGTGTAATCCAATTTTAGGCTTTAATATTATGTATCAACATTTAAGGATTTATTCCTTGAACCATTTATTATTCTACCCTTATTCATTTCCTTATTTCCTCAAGTAAACAATGCAATCCTAATTCCATTATATCCAAATAAATAGTATCATACCAATTCATCATAATAGCTACTCCCTAATAATAGCTATTCCATTCCAACCTTATTTTATTTAGCAAAGTAAATGGGCTGCTAGTTCTTACACATTGAATTCGAATGACAATCTAAGTAATTTAATTACCTAAGTTCAGTTGAAAGGCATGAATTATGTAGAATGGGCATGGGCTATGTGAATGGCAATATAAGCTAGGAAAAAAAATATGGTTTTATTGATGGTAATGTCAATTAACCAATAGATGATTCGCTAGAACTTGAAGATTGATGGACAGTTAACTCTATGTTGGTTTATTAGGTGTTTAACACCATTGAACTCACACTTCACTCAATGATTTCTCACATAGAGTGCGTAAAGGATCTGTGAGAGGATATTAAACAAAGATTCTCAATTGGGAATGGTTCACGAATGCAACAATTGAGATTAGATTTGGCAAATTGTAGGCAAAATGGCTAATCCATTATTTCCTTCATTTGCTCTAATTGCAATGGAGAGGGACATGATGCTGGAAGTTATTTTCAATTGATTAACTATCCAGAATGGTGGGGTAACAAACCATGTGGAGCTAATCTTAGATAAGGAGGTGGTAAAAAATGTGGCAATGGAGGTGGATGTAATGAAGGGCAAACTGCTCATGCCAACAAAAACACAAGTAACTAGAGCTAATAGTGGGCATGGAGTTGTGATAGATTCATATTGAAAAGGACTTAGTGGATTGAGTAATGAGCAGTGGTCAACTTTACTAAGCTTGCTAAGTTCTCATAGGACTAATGAGAGATTGATAGGTACACAGAAGACATTTCTTTTGATTATTGACACAAGAGTTTCTCATCATATGATAGGAACATTTACATTGTTTAGAGAATTGCATGATATTGTGTCAAGCTTAGTGAAGTTACCTAATGGAGAAAAGACCATGGTAGTAAAAGAAGGAACTACGTTGCTTAGAAGAGACTTGAAATTACAACGAGTTCTTTACGTGCTTAAATTGGATTGCAATTTGATTCATGTATCATAACTACATAATGATTCAAATTTAGTTATTCAACTTACTAAGAAAATTTGTGCCATATAGAACCTAAGTTCAAGGAACCTGATTGGAGCAGGTGAGCAATGTAAGGGGATTTACTTTCTCAAGGGAGTCGCATTAGCGAATGCTTGCAAGGTAGTTAATGTGGGATCCTTTGAGCTTTAGCATAAAAGAATGAGTCATCCTTCTCCTAAGGTGGTGGAATTAATTTCAAAAGCTGATAATATAGGTAAGAGAATCAATAAGACTTGTGAGGTTTGTTCTAGATAAGGATGTAAACAGATCGGGTATGAGACGAGTTTATTGAAACCTAAAACCCAACCTAGTAAAGGATTTATATACCTAAAACTCACCTCGACCTAATAAGGTTTTTTTTTTTTTTAACCTAACCCGAACCTTACCTAAATAGTGATCAAATCTTTTTTTTTTTTTTCATACTTCAATTTATTTTCATGTCATTTTTTTAATTTATTATTAATCTACTTGTGATGAAACGAAGAGAAAAATTAAATATAAAAATAAAATAAAATATAAAAATACATTGATTAAAAATATAAAAATAATAAAATAAAATATATTGGTTATAAATTATAATATTAATTTATTATTTTTTTAAAAAATAATCGAGTCGGATTTTTCCATCATGTTTTTTCTAAATGTCGTAACCTAACCCTAAACCCTATCAGGTTTTATTTAATATTTCAAAACCCGACTTTAAACCTTCTAAGGTCAAACTCTATAGGGCTTTTATCAGGTCGATCGGGGTGGGTACCCTATTACAACCCGCCCCAATTGCATTCCTAATTTTAGACTAAAGGAAACAAGAGAGACTTTTATTTCTAGTGATAATAAAGTTGAAAGTAGTTTTGATTTGGTATATTGTAATTTGTGGGGACCTTATAGAGTCCTAACTTCATGTGAAGCAATTTATTTCTTGACAATTGTTGATGATTACTCTCGTGTTGTATGGATATATTTGCTTAATGGAAAACATGAAATGGGTTGTGTTCTTAAAAAAATTATTGTGATGATTAAGTGCTAATTTGAAAAGAATGTGAAAATTGTTAAAAGTGATAATGGAAGTGAATTTGTGTGTATGAAAGAGTATTTTGATGAACGTACTTGAGAAACTTGATTGGGAAGGTAAGCATTTTGAGGGGTTTACTCTAATGGTGTTTGTTACATAGTCTTTTGAACGAATAGAAGGTTGTTTGACCTACTGTCCCTTACCTAGTTCCTATGCCACTACTTCATTTCTTTCCACTTCCTCATTGTCTTTGTGCCCCGATTCCTCCATTTCTTGACTCTCCTCACCAGTTCTCCTTACACTTTCATCGTGTTCTTCTCCTGTGTCACTCCTAACTTCATCACCCAAATCCAAAACTCCCTTCTCATTGTTTTCATCACCCATTATTTTTTCATATGAAATTTGTTTTAGCAAACACTACATCTCTTGATACAAAGAATTCATTAGTCTCCAAATAATATAATCTCCATCCTTTCTTTTCAAACGGATATCCGATAAATACACACTTACGACTCCTAGCAAACTTATCATTATCTTTATTCAAATTATGTGCATAACACCGACAACAAAAAACTTGAATGTGTTTGTAAGATGGCTCTTTCCCAAAGATCATCTCATATGGGGTTTTACCATTTAATAACATAAACGAAGTCTTATTAATCAAATATCTAGTTGTAAGCACACATTCCCCCAAAAATTCTATAGGTAAATTTGCTTGGAAATTCAATGCTTTTGCTACGCTAAGGGGTGCCAATCAAAGGGTATGTATGGCAGACGACTCACACCTTCGAAGCTAGCTAGCCACAAATATGGCTCCATTTAAGTATCTAAAAGGATGATATGCTCATCGTGATGGAGTGACAAATCACGTTGTCGAATAACGAGAGTTGCTTGATCCTATGCCAACAACATGTGAAATGTTTTCTTATTTCTAATGCAACATAAACTAATAGATAAGTGAAATGTCGATTACCTCTCTATCCCAAACGACTTGTGATCGATGACTTGCCTACTGAGTCAAGACTGAAGGATTGAAAGGTCCAAGCTCCATCATTATGCAAAATCATAGAAATATTTTTACTTTGCAATAAATACTTAATTTTTCACTAATTAATTGTATAATAATTAATTAATGATATATTAACGACTAATCGCATTTAATTAACGGATAAATGTTAATTGCTTAATTTTATGACTAATACTATGAAATCATACAAATATATTACATTTGCAACAAATACAAAATTTTTCACTAATTAATTTTATAGCAATTAATTAACGATATATCAACCACTAATCCCCTTTAATTAATGGATAATTAATAACTAATTAATTTTATAACTAATTTTACAAAACGATACAAATATTTTTACTTTGCAACAAATACTTAATTTTTCACTAATTAATTGTATAACAATTGATTAATGACATATTAATGACTAATTGCATTTAATTAATGGGTAATTATTAACTACTTAATTTTATGACTAATAATACGAAACCATATAAATATATTACATTTTTAACGAATACAGAATTTTTCACTAATTAATTTTATAGCAATTAATTAACAATATATAAATGACTAATCCCCTTTGTTTAATGAATAATTAATAACTAATTAATTTTACAACTCATTCTACAAAACCACACAAATATTTTCACTTTGCAACAAATACTTAATTTTTCACTAATTAATTGTATAACAACTGATTAATGACATATTAACAACTAATCGTATTTAATTAAAAGATAATTATTAACTACTTAATTTTATAACTAATTCTACAAAACCATATAAATATTTTACATTTGCAGCAAATATAAATTTTTTTACTAATTAATTTTATAGCAATTAACTAATGATATAATAACCACTAATCCCTTTGATTAACGCATAATTAATAAATAATTAATTTTATAACTCATTCTACAAAACCATACAAATATTTTCACTTTGCAACAAATACAAATTTTTTTACTAATTAATTTTATAACAATTAATTAATAGCATATTAACGACTAATCACCTTTAATTAATAGGTAATTAAAAACTAACTACTTTTATGACTAATTCTTCGAAACCATACAAATATTTTTCATTTGCAACGAATACAAATTTTTTACTAATTAATTTTATACCAATTAATTAACGACATATTAACAAATAATCACCTTTAATTAATAGATAATTAACAACTATTTACTTTTATGACTAATTCTGTAAAACCATACAAATATTTTTTATTTGCAATGAATATGAAATTTTTTACCAATTAATTTTATAATAATTAATTAATAAAATATTAATGACTAATCACCTTTAATTAATAGATAATTAACAAATATTTACTTTTAAAACTAATTTTACAAAACCATACAAATATTTTTCATTTGCCATGAACATGAAATTTTTTACTAATTAATTTTATACCAATTAATTAATGACTAATTACTGCTAATTAATAGTTAATTAATAACAATTTAATTTAATGACTACGATTACAAAAATACATTACAATAACTTATGTACATAATTCATTTACTAATGTTAATTAATTATATATTAACAATTAATTGATTACTAATTAATAGTTAATTAACAATAATTACTATTTTAATAAAATTTATGTAGTGTATATATTTACATTTTCTTTTTTTTTTTTGCATTTATCCAAAGTAATATAACAGCAACAAAAATAAAGTTTTTCTTAAGAAAACCTACCGAGATCTTGATGAAGATATTTCTACATATGTTAAACAAAGTAAAACCTGCATAAAATATAAATTCTAGAGACAAAATTTGCAAATAACGATAGAGAGTAAGGTTTATAGAGGAAATTGAAACATGGAAATGTGAACATATGAACTAAAGATTTGTATTTATATTAAAAACTGTTGGGGTAAATTTTTTCCTGTATATTACTGTGTAAATTTATTGTATCACTTTTATGGGTTTACAAACATACTTTTATAATAATTTTATAGGTTTGTAGTTTCTTTATTGGCTTACAGTGTTATATACTTTATAGGTTTATATACTTTTATGGGTTTGCAAACATGCTTCACGTTGTGCTGAAGGTACAGACCTCACCTGCTTTACACTTGCTATCTCTGGAGAGTTCCTCTCCGTAGCACTAACATTAGCATGCTGGCATTTCGAGCATAAGGAACTCACATGCTCAATGCATCCACAATTAAAACACAACAACTTAATTCCCTCATATTGAACTTGAAATATGTGATTTCATATCACAATCCTATGAATTAAAGTTCACTTGAATACAAAATCTAGTTTGGGTGCATTTTAGTACCACATTATTAATTTTATAAACTAATTAATTTATCTTTAAAATCTCATTACATCTTGGGAGTCAATATTCAAAATTTTAGTTGATAATAAACTATGTTAAATAAGCTTATATTTATATCAAAATAAAGCTTAACAAACTATTGAACTTTGTTTTGAGAAATGATAACATCAGCTATAATAATTAGTATTATATTTGCATTTGAAGATGGAATCCACCCATAACATGTACATGTAAATCATATAATGCCTGACGTTATTTTTTAGAACAATAATTGAATATAAGGAATTCTCAATAAAAAAGAATAATAAAATTAAAAATGCTATTATGATTTTTCATAAATTTAATAACAAATAATGATGACATCACGAACTCAAGATATAAATCGATTATATAACATGCTAAATGAAATAACATACCTAAAAGATAATTATAACTTTATTGAGTTTGTTATATTTAATATAAAAACAACTTGACCTAATATTTTAATAACCTGATTTTATTATTTTACACGTGTAGGATCACAACCAATAAATAAAGTAATTAAGGAGAAAAAAAAAAGGAAGGAAAAAAAAATCAAAATCAAACCAGCCCATATTTTAAGTCTGTCACAAAATAGATTGAGAAGAGGGCATAACATGTTTTTGACTTTTACTAAAGAAGCCTAGTTTAACTTAGATCTACCCAAGCCCACATAGGTGGAAAGCTTCCCCTGCCTATGAACAAATGCTGTCATCACTCACATCCTTCCTCTAATCAAAACCTTCGTAGGTTGCCCCCATTGGCCAAGCCAATATCAAAAGAAAATCATCCCAGAATATTTCCAACATCTCGACATATCTTCCCCCCAAATCTTTCCGTTGTCCTTAACATTTCCTACACCAAATCTCCTCAAATCCATGAGCCAAAGACCGATTCACACCAATACCACCATATATATTTATATTCTTAGTAGTGGACAGTAAAACATTTCTTCAATAGGAAATATAGACGGCTAGCTAATTCCATTTCCCGCTACTGAAGTTATCTAAAAGTCCAAGTGCTGGTAATGAGCTGTCAAAAGATACTTTTACTCTCTTTTTATTTCTGTCTCCACCTGGTTCTTCTTTCAACTACTGATCAACCATATATATATATATAAAAGAAAAGACCTATCACTGTACTTCATTATCGTTTGTGGTGCAAATGAAACAATTATCTAATGGCTAGAGCTAGTGCTCCATTTCCATTTCTAGTTTAATAGCTCATGTTAGTTGTATCTTAAATTTTATCTTCTTTTGCACCTTAGACACTTCACCTATTCAACTATTAGATTTTATTTTATTTTACTCAATACCTATTGCTAGTTTTTTTCTAGCTATTGGTTTTATTATGCAATCTTGCAAATTCTGCTATATGAGAAGAAGAAGATACAAAACTGAAAAATGATGAAGTATTGATTTATTGTTTCTAATTTGGTTTATAAGTATTTATAGTAGGTTTCAACTTTATTTGATTAACTCTAACTAACTGACCATCTTATAAATAAAACATAATGTTCAATCCGTACAATAATAAGCTTCACACCCCTAACAACCTTGGTGAAAAAAATCTGCTAATTGATGTTGAGTAGGAACAAAAACCGGACAAAGAAAGCCTTTAGTTAGTTGATCATAAGTGAAATGATAATCAATAGCAATATGTTTGGTTCGAGAATGAAAACAAGGATGATCAGTAAGCAAGAGGGCAAAACGATTGTCATAACATAAAGTAATGGGTAACTTGACAGGAACATGCAAATCTATTAAAATATAAGGCACCTAAAGTAACTCCTCAGTCGTAGAAGACATGCTGTGGTACTCAACCTCGGTAAAGGACATAGAAACAGTATTTTGTTTCCTCATCTTCCAAGAAACAAGAGATGAGCTAAGTAGAACACAAAAGCCAAAAATAGACTTCATGTCTTCAAAGTAAGCAACCCAATCAGAATCAAAGTATCTAACTAGATCAAGAGAACTAGATGCAAAATAGAACAGATCATGATCAATACTTCAGTTGAGATATCGCAGCACATGAAATGCTACACGAAGATGTCCAACGCAAGGAGTGGCCAAATGTTTACTCAATTGATGAACTACAAATGTAATGTCCAATCGAGTAAGTATCAGATAAAGCAATCATTCAACAATTCTTCGAGAAAATGAAGGATCATCTAAAGGAGCTCTTTCATTAGAAGATAACTTCAGACCCATTGGTAAAGGTACCTTGATAGGTTTAGTAGTTGTCAATCTGGCATCAAAGAGAATATTAGTAATAAACTTTCATTAATGCAAAAGAATGCCACAAGAGGTTATGCAAATTTCAAGTCCTAAAAAGAAATGTGCAAGACCCAAGTCTTAAATAGTAAAAAACTGATGAAGGAGCAATTTCAGGTCTATAATAGAAAAGTAATTAGTTTTGGTGATCCACATGTCATCCACATATAGTAAGATAACAAGAAATCCTACATATCATCACAAGTGAATAAAGAAAAGTCATTTTGAGATTGTGTAAATCCTTTATGTACTAAGAAATTATTGATTTGATACTTCCTTTGTTTAGAAGCCTATTTCAACCCATATAGTGACTTTACTAATCTGCACACTTCACCCTTTTGTGCCTTAGTGTATCCTAGTAGACGTTCCTTATATATTTCCTCATTCAAATGTCCATGAAGAAAAGTGTTGCTATTGTCCACTTGACGTATAGGCCATTGATATACTGTACCAACTGCTAAAAGAATTCTCACTATCCTTAAACGAACAACAGGAGAAAAAGTGTGATGATAGTCTCCCCTTTCGACCTAAGTATACCCTTTAGCAACTAGACGAGACTTATATCATTCTATAGTCTCATCAGATTTATATTTAATCTTATAGACCCATTTACATACAATTGCCTTTTCCCCTTCTAGTAAAGGCATCAAGTCTCGATTATGATTATACCTTGAAGCTCGTTTTGCATAACCCCAACCCATAAGTCATCTTAAGTTGCTTAAGAATAAGAAGAAGGTTCCTTGGATGTTAAAAGATTAGCTAATGATGACACATGATTGGGTGGATAAGTCTAGAAAGATTGGAAAGTAAACAATGGATATTTGGTATAATGGTAAGTTGATAAAAGTTTTTGGAAAGAACAAAATGATGTAGGTAAGATGAGATTAATGGAATGTACATGATCCTATAGCCACTGTGGTGTATGTTTAACACTTGTAGACTATTTAGGAACATGATTAGAATTAGAAGGAAATGAGGATGAAGAGGATGGAAAACAAATAGAAGGAGCAATAGAAGAATCAAAATTGGTGTCAAGGGAAGCATGGGGAAAAGAAGAAGAAGAATCAGATAGAGATGGAGAAAAGGTTTCACTAGAATTTTTAAAAGGAAAATTGTCTTCAAAGAAAATAACATATTTGCTAACAAAAGTTTGTTTAGAATTCAAATCATAGACTCTATAGGTTTTTTATCTTGGAACATATCCTATAAAGACACATCTAATGCCTCTAGGATCAAATTTATCCTTATTAAGATGAACATCAGCTGCATAACACAAGCAAAGATGATCATAAGATGGTGGATGACCAAAAAGTGTTTCAAATGGTGTCTTCCAAGAAAGTATGGACATGGGAATTTGATTTATCAAATCATTGAATTATCTACCATGAATTCCTTAGGCAATCTACCATGTAAACATAAAGCTTTGGAAGTATCTAACAAATGCCTATGTTTATGCTCAACTTTACCATTTTGTTGAGGAGTATAAGGTAATGTTCGTTGATGAATTATGCCATGTTGGCGGAGTAAATGTTAGAAAACAACAGACAAGAACTCTACCCTATTATTTGTGTGAAATATCTAGGGTGTAGTTTTAAAATGATTTCAAACATACAAGACAAAAAGATTGAAAAATAACAAAGTTTTGTAACTTGAGTTTCAACAAATATGTCCAAGTTGCTTGAGAAAAATCATCAACTATTGTTAGAAAATATCGCTTACCCGCATGTGAAGGAATATGATAAGGTTCCCATAAGTTAACATGTATCAATTCAAAATCAAAATGTGAAGTAGTTTCACTTCTTGTAAAGGGTAATCTATGACATTTGGCTAGTTGACAAGTATCACATAATAGACTATTCAAATTAAACTATTGACAACATGGCAAATGTTCTAGCTTAGACTTAGATGAATGTCTAAGTCTTTCATGAACTAGTTTCAAATTACAAGAAGAAGAATTAACAGTAGAAGAACAGCAAGATGAACTGTTGCAAGATTAATGATCTACATTTAACAAGGAAATATTATAACAAGTAGCTTAAGATTGTAAAATGTACAATCTACATTGGACAACAGCTTTAGCAAGACATGTTTTAGTTTTCTAGTCCTAAAAATAGCATGATAATTTGTTAAACACAACATAGATTGAATGATCTATCAATAATCTATGAATGGATAACAAATTGTATTTATAAGAAAAACATTTCTAAGGATAATATTTGGAGCAATGATAACATTTCTATGAACTTGCTTTTTAGCTCCATGAGGTAGGCTTATATGAATAGGTTATAAAAGAGTATGTTTATTATACAATAGGTCCTCATAAGGTGACATGTAATCACTAGCACCCATATCAACAATCTAAGAATTTTTGCTTTTGTTCTCAATAGCTAGATGATTTATAGTTTGAGAAGTTCCTACAAAAATGAGCGATGCTACTATTGGGGAACTCGACTCTTTAAGACCATCTACTCCTCTGCTTCACATGATCAAACAGAGTATTAGTTGAAGAAGAATATTTTTGTTTGTCGATTTGACAATTTACAACTACACTATACTTCAGACTTGTTCCTCTTTTACTCTTCTTTCCCTTATACCATTTAGGATACCTTATGAATTCGAAACAAGATTCCACATAATGTCTATCCACATTGCAATTCTTACAATGGAGTTTAGTCTTTTTATTATCTCTTCAATCTTCTTCAATCATCCTACTGCTATTCTTGTTAGCTATAAAGGCTACTCTATCACTTGTTTGCAATGGCATAGAAGATACTTGTCATTGCATTTCAACTTGTGCCACTAGATAAAATGCTCAATTAACACTAGGCAATGAATACGTAGCTAAAATCTAATTTATCATTGCTTCATAGTCTTCTATTAATCCCATTAAAAATTACATTAATTTGTTTTGAGACTCGAATTCTACTAATCTTTCTCTTAAATCACAGGTGTAGTATTCCAATCTATCATATGTGCAAACTGAATAAGGATTCAAAGACTGTAATTCTTCCCAATATCTCTTCAACTTGTTATAATACATTGTGACAATCTAATTTCCTTGTCGACAATTAGCAATTTCTTGTTGAATTTGAAAGATCAAAGGTCCATTGGTTTAATCGTATTTATCATAGATTTCTTTCCAAAGGTCCATTGAGGATCGAGCATAAGTAAAGCTCTAAGATAATTCCACATTCATGGAATTAAGGATCCAACATCGAACTATATAATCCATGTGAATCCATCTAACATAATCTTTGGAAGTTTCTTTTGGTTTCTGTAGGGTTCCATCAATAAAACCTAGCTTAAGCTTTGCACCTAAAGCCATACTAACTGATTTACTCCAAGTAAGGAAATTAGATCCATTGAATACTATGTTTCCTAAAACCATCCTTAGATTATCTGATCTAAACATGTATAAGGGATCTAGATGCGTTGCATTAGCTTGAACATTTCGATCTCTAGTATTACTCATGATGAAACAAAGTATGTAGTAATGCAAATCAAAACAAAAAATGGTAAAGCGTAAATGAAAGTTACCATACTTTGATAACATGTTGGTTTTACTATGCAATCTTTCATATTCTACTATGCAGAAGAAGAAGATAGAAAACTGGAAAATGATGAATTATTGATTTATTGTCTCTATTCTGATTTACAAGTATTTATAGTAGGTTTCAACTAACTCTATCCAACTAACTCTAACTAACTAACTATCTTATAAATAAAATGTAATGTGTAATCTGTACAATAAGCTTCACACTAGTGACCCGGAGACGTACATGGAACGTGTTTCTTTCCTCCTCGTTTGTCGATTAATGGCTCATGGATTATAAATCGTTGAGAGGCTTCTTCTTGTTCCAAAATCCATGGAGATAATAATAATAATAAAATAGGCCTCATGGCTAAGCTTAACACTATACCATACTATAATTGCTTGAATTTGATTTAGGGGTTGTATTCTTTTTTAACAAATTGTTGTTGTATAATTTCCTATTTTATATAGATAAGTCTAAACTATTGTTGTATGATTTCCTTTTTTTTTCATTTTTTAAAATATGATATGGACTTGCAATTTGATTATTATTATTATTATTATAGCTAAGATAGTTAATTTAAAAAAAATAGTTTAAAGGTTTAATGGAATATCATGTGACCTCTAATTTTTATAAGATATAGATTCTACCATGATTTTCTTACAACCTATAGATAAATTCCATTCTAGATAAGGGGATAAAATATTTATTGTCCCAAACTCCTTATTTTGAATATGTCCCTATTAATCACAGATACACATATGGACAAGAAATAATATATAATAATGGAAGTTTGTTCTAACAAATATATAATCTGTGAGATATATTCGAAATTGGGAGTTGGGATAACAAATATTCATCCTTAGTTAGGGTTTGTTTATTATGGAACCTCTAGTTTTGTTCATATAAAAAAAGATTTATTAGTACTTATACCTCAAATATTGTGATGAATAATGAATAAATATTAATGACTTTCAAATACATATTAGTGATAGTGGGTAGGTTTTAAAAAATTATCATTTATATTTTTACATCTTAAAACTTTATTGATACCAACTTGTTATTAATTTATTCATGTAATGTAATGTATTAATACTTATTTAGATGTGCTTGTTGTTTACTCCTAAGTTTTCCTCTTCATTGTTTCTTATATATAATGAAATATGACACTTCAAATAAAATCTTTTGCAGTTTTATTCTCTGTTTGAGTATCTGTTACTTAATAAGACATCGGTCTTATTATTTTTTTTCTTTTATGCAAAATACAATGAATTATTCCTTGATTATACAAAATAATCATAAAGGAATATATCCAATGGTAATTTTAACGATAGAAAACATGACAAGATTTATAAAACTCACCTTACCAAAAATACTCATATAACTCAAGCATGCATTGCTAACAAATATAAAATTATTAGTGAGTGCTAAGTATTAAAAATGGAAAAAATAGAATAATTACAATGCTTAAGAAAATATATTTTTTATTTTTTATTTTTTTATCAGAAAAAGAGCGGTCCATATATTTATATAATTACATTAAAAGATTTTTCCCAACTTTTTTTTTCCTCTCTCTATGTAAGCATACAACAATTTTCAGCTTTCGAGACCAAGTTTATGGGACGCATTGTCATCAAAAGTCTCAATAAAATTCGTGTAAAGACGCAGAAAAAGATGGTCGTTTATGCTTAATTTTTGGGACGCAGATATTTTGTGGTGGGTCCCACACTTTGTCCCAGTATACGTTCTTTTTGCAATTTCCCTTCCCTCTCTCTTTTCCCTCCCACCGTCACGTTTTGATTTTCGTCTTCCTCCGAAAGCAAAATCCCCTCTTCTACCGTGTCTTTCAGTTTCCTTTTCTCCGTCATGTCTCTCTTTACATTTCTTTCTGGATTCCCTCACTGTGATTCATCAAAGACCATAACAAATCTAGAGTTTACTCCATTACTTCATTTCCTTCTATCTTTAATTTTTTGTCTAATCTTTTTCTTGCTATGCAATCAAATGTTTAATACACAGCAGAAAAAAAAATCCCCAATTTTTGCCCTAAGTTTTATGTGCAAGAACAATCTTTCTTCTACAGTAATTTAACATAGAGGCGGTAATGGAACCCTGGAATACAAAATCTTTAATTTTTCATCTTTTTTTCTTTTTCGTTTCTAGACCTTACTAATAAAGCCCAGTCATTTTGCCTCTGTTTTTTTTCTGTTTTGTGATTCCTCTAATATGTTTTATGCTGCGACCATTTTAGTAAACATAATATGTGAATGATTGTGATAATAAGCATAGTACGTCGTTCCTCAGTGCGCTGAAGGTTGCTAGAAGGTCACTGTATTTATGTTTTCGTTGGGAGCTTGTTATTTATGAACATCAATATTTTCCATGCTTTGTATCGATCATGAGTTAGAGTTTGACAACTTGTGATTAGTTCAATGGAGTTCACATTTTCATTCCTATGTGTAAGCATTAGCTTATACTTGGTCACTCATGGTGTTTCCTAGAAGATGATAAAATTAATAAGGACAAGATTTCCTTTTCCATTTAATCCTTTCATTCGTAATGTTGGTCTTGGCTTGTATGTAGATCATGTAATTAAAAAAAGAACACGTTTATTATTCTTTCAAAGAGAAGAAAATCATTTTGATGCTTGATTTTGCAGAAGAACTTCATTGAATTTGAACCAGAAAATTCAGCTTTTGATTGCCACAAGACACATGGAAAAGCTTAAGGATGATATGCACACAGGAGAATGCAAAGGAACTAATTCAACAAAACCTTGATATCTTGGTCAAAGGTGGAAGTTCTGTTCTCATGTTGAGTGGTCTTGACAAGGAGGGAAGTAAACTTGAACAGCCTCCAATTTCTTTCACTCGTTTCTTAAAGTAGTTGCTCATTTTATTTTATTATTTTTCATGTTGGTTATTATAAGCAGAGGTATTCCTGCTTGTAATGCAATGCAAGGTGCCATATTCCATTTATTTTGATTTCTTGCTAGCTAATAATGATCACCTAAGTTCCATACAAGAATCGAGAAGCTATGGATGGACGTTTACTTAACAAAAGAGGCATAAATGCAAGATAATCTTCATTTCTTATATAATCTATTGAAGGTAGTTTAAGCTTCGTAGGAGTATTGAATTTGAATCATAGGTTGATGGTTTATTATTTTAATGGATTTAACTCTTTAAATCTAGATGATAGGGTTTAAAGAGTAAAGTTCATACAATGAGATGATCATAGAAAATTTGGCATGATGTGCTTGAAGTAAGGCCCGTTGGATCGGCCCGCTCGATCCAACCTTTCTTAAATAAGATTCACTCACACACACACACACTAGAGGACTTTGGTGGACCTAAACCCATATGAGGCTTCATTTGTTACGAACCGTTGATTGCTATCATTATCCAACGGATGAGATTTATAATCAAACACTGTAAATATCTCATGCTTTCTCACTAAAAAGAGACTTCTTTTTGGAAAAAGGGTGATTACTTTATCAAATTTTCTCCAAAAGACTCGAATTATCACCTATTCACATTTATTTCACAAAGTGTACACCTATCACCGTAGAGTTGGGTCTCATTTAAGACTAACCGCTCCTCCTCCCTTCTTGATCACCCCTTGATCATCCTCACACATGTCATTTCCTTGTTAGGCCACGTGTTGTGCATTTGTACATAATACCCATGTGACCTCGTATTCAAGCCAAAACCCCCACAAGCTTTAATTAATTCTATCATGTTTTCATCTTAGTCTCCTGGGTTATCTAATGCTAATGACTGTTTTTTTTTTACCTTTTTTAGTATTTAATTATGGTAATGCCAATGAAGTTGGATATGGGGGGAGATGCAAATGCGCTTCACATGTTACTGTTGAATTGAAATTAATGGAAATGATTTTAATGTCTTTATATTTTGGTATGAAAAATTAGGACATTCAGTATTCCATCATATGAAAACTAGACATACAACATGCTTAGACTCACTTTGATGTTATATTAACAAACCTATTAAAATGTTTTAGTTTATCTTAGTAGGCGATATAATATTAGGATACATCATGTGTTCTATTAGCCTATTACTATGGCCACATAGGGATATAATTGGGGACACAATTGTTTATATTAATAGCTTACGTATCCTAACTAAATAAAGTAGTTAGTTAAGTGGCACTACAATTTTTACCTATTGGAAAGAAAAATTCGTTCTTAGTATTATAGATTAAGGACAACAACAAAGACATCCTACAACTACAATTTACATATATATCATAATAAAAAGTAAAAAAAAAAAAAAACCCAATAATGCAATGTGTATACATACACACATATATAATGCATTGAAATATATATTATATCGGGCTGCCTTAGACACCCTAGGATAAGCAAAATCAAAACAGACAGACTTTCTACTTTCTTTCCTTTCTTTCGTCCCCTCAAGTTCGCTATTCTCTTGCCTTTGTGATGCTGACAAGATCGGTCTTTCCAACTTTTTGATGTGCTTATAACCAATATTAAGCACATATAAAACCAATTTAAAAGACAATTAAGTAATGTCAATCAAACTAGCTTCTAATCACATGAATAATGACATCAAATCTCAATGTTTATAATCAATTCCACAATACCATGTAATCAATATTGAAATGAACCAAGTATGTTCAGCTCTGATACCAAAAGTTAATGTGCTTAAAAGGGAGTTTAAGCACATGTAATTAAAACAATTAATAATCACTAAAAGGACTAGATCAATTTAGATCTAAAGGTCCTAAAATTTGCATGAACCCTAAGTATGAAATATGATTTGATTTGCTATCTTTCAAGATAATGAAATTTACAATGATGAAATCCTCAATTGAAATAATTAAACACACTTAAAATCCCACGAGATTATTAAACATAAACAACAAGAACAAAGCCGTGACCCACCTTCCCAACAAAAACCAATTCACGGTTCAAAAATGAAGCAAAATTGATGGTTATAACTAATGTCAAAACCAATCAATCTTATAACACGATAAAGTGATTACAAATGAAATCAAACTCTGACTAAGAACAATCCTAATCAACCTTAGATATAACTCACTGGTGATGAAAAGGAAAATTACAACAAAGAGAAATTATATTACTCACAATTCACTTTGAAGCCATTCGCCACATTTCAATTTTGGGATTGAAATTGATAAGAGCAACTTGGATTTAGGAAACCTTAACCCTCACACGTGAAGTGTCTATTCTAAAATTTTCAAAAGCTCCCTTAAAACCCTACTTAATTAAATATTTATATTTGTTCCCTTTAGGGTTAAAAAGTCCTTAAAATTACAATTATACCACTTTAGGGTGGTTGGTCTTAAAAATACAATTACAAGCAAATAAAAGTGTCATAAAAGCTTATACATATATAATCCAAAGAAATAATTACAAATAAAAAATAATAAGAATCCTCAAAGATCTAATGCTTCGAGGCAATGTTGATCATAGCGGGCCTTTAGATGAGAATCTGATGATGTCCCTAAGTGATCAACAATGAAAGTCATTTGGCATCTCATGGAGAAATATAATTGTATCTGTAAGATTATCACTCAAAAATTCATTAAATAAAAAAAAAGAAACAAAAATAAATATAAGTGATTTAAATTATTCTCCAAATCAAATTCTGTAACCATTTAGGTCGCTGAAAAAATTCCCATCACTTTCTTCCTCAATTTATTCACCATGCCGACAATATCAACTCCTTCTCCAACCACAACCACGTATTCTCATCCCCTCAAACCTGGATGATTCTATATCACCTGCATTCAGATTGATATCCAATCATCATTCGTTAATTAAAAATTATTTACCCTTTTATTATTATTATTATTTGGCAATTGTAAACATTATGTTTTATGATGCATCAGAGCATGTCCGAAAAATGCCTTATCCGAAATTAGAAAAACCTAGATAATGCCTGATGTATGTTCTGTGTTAGCTTGGGGATTGGAAATTGTGGAATCGCTATACCTTTAGTCTCAGCCACGATGTTGAATGCCTGGACCCTACATTTCGGGCACCTCGTCGCTATACCTATGTTCATGTGCTTGATAATATGTATATACACAGAAACAAGCTGTGCATGAAAAAGACTTCGACAAAGTCAACAAAGATGTTAATGGTATAAAGTCCTTTGCATGTGCTTGTAACGTGAGAACAAAACATTCACTAACCTGTTTACCACGTCATGAATCATTTCCATGCAGATTCGCATATATATATATATATATATATACAAAATTCTCAAACATATATTTTACATATACATATTATATATACATGTATACATACATACACCAACACATTTATTTATATGGTAGAATAAAATAGTCTTGTTTTTGCGGCATGATCTTCCCGTTGTCTAGGCTTTTACGCGTCCTTCAACTTTAAACTTTAAAAATAAATTTAAAAAGACAAAAACCTAGAGTTTATGTAGCAAATTCGAGGTCATACACTTAGATAGACCGCGTCTCAGGTGTACCATTACTTGAACGTGCCACAGAGTCAAGTGCTGATTAGTTTAAGGTACTATGGCTTCTCCTACCTTGCTTATGGAGTGGAGTATGCATGTTCACGAAGTCGAGTGTGTACGCGTCGCCTGTTTTCCATGTAAACTATAGATATGGAGTTATCGTGACCATTAAGTTATAGAAATTGCAATTTGAGTTACCAAAATTACTTGTCGTAAGTTGTAATTCTTGTTTTGAAGATGAAGCCGCGTGTTGACTCATTAAAAATGCAATTGTGAATGGAAACTCAGAATATTTAGCGACACTAACATGCTCGGTACAAACCAAAACTTCTTAATATAGAGTACATTTATACGGCAAAAAGGTCCAAGCATTATTTCTTACTTGCATGTGATGTTAAAAACCTGTAGACAATTTTCTACAGGAGAGAAATTGATAGAAACGAGTGAAAACGAAGAGACGTAATTTTTATTTTGTATTTTCAAATATGCGAAAGAACTTAAAGAAAATTAATGGGGCAGAAACGTTGTTATTTTCATTATTTGGTTAGTTATACAAAAAGAAAATAAAGAGAAATAAAGTTTACGTTCAACAAGGTAATTGTTATTTTATTTTCATGAGCATTGCTATTTATTGTAATTAGTATCTTATTTTCATTTATTTCTCTCTAATTTTGAAGGAAAAAGAAATGAAATTTAAAGTGAAAATATTTCCACTTGTTTCATTCTATATAAGGGTAAATTAAGTGATTCTTTTGTGAAAATTTTTAAAATTGTATTAATCCTCACTTTTTTCAAAAGTAAGTATTTATACCTTCTAAAGAGTTGATGTGGCAAATGATGTGTAAAATAGATCGACATGGTGCTTACATGGACATGATTGAATATTATTTAATTATTTAAAGTTTGTAAAAAATAATAAAAATTTAGAAAAATAAAGAAAAATAAAAAATAAGCTTAACATCAAATTGGATCAGGCAACCCCATCAGTGTTGCCATTAGCCACCCCTTGTTGTTAGATGGCCAACAATGGCCACAAAATTTTTCTTTCAAAAATTGGATTTTCCCCTTTTATTTTATTACGGTTTTTCTTTTCTTTTTTAATTTTTCTAATATTTTATTTTTTTATAAACTTTAGTTAATTGAATAATATTAAATTATGCCTATATAAGTGCAAATTAGTCTATTATATATGTCATACACCATGTCAACTTTTTAGGGATATAAATATCAATTAAAAAAAAAAAAGTGAGTCTATGTAATTTTAAAAGTGTTCAATGGAGATCCATATAATTTACCTTTCTATATTAATCCATTTCCACTCTTCAACTCAAGTTACTAGATAAAATATTTCCATCCTTTTCCACCAATTTTCTTCTATTCCCACTACCTTACAATTACCTAAACATAGCATTAAATTTGACATTAGTTGATAAGTCATGAGGTTTAATTTTTTGTGTAGTCAAATTGAGTTAACCTAGTTGGTCCAACCTGGTTCATCCTAACTTGGCCATGAAGTTGGTCTTGGCTTTGACCCTCATTGACCGTAGATTGGGAAGACCTCGGTTAATCCGACTAATGTAACTCGATCTTATAGGTCAAGCTAGAATGCACCAATTTTTTTTGTTTGTCCCTACGAATGCACTAATTTACCATAAAAATAAATCCAAAACCTAAACAAAACAAAGGGTAAGAAAGTAAAGAACTCTTTAACCTTTAAATGTCAAGAAGGTTGATAGTTTTAGTTGATTTACAAATGAAATTGAATCATATTTAAATATTTTTATTAGCCCTCCCTTAGGTCTAACCCACATTTGGCCCTCCTGATCCTTTACTCCATCTCATTCTAGGGCTAATCATTGGTTTAGATCTAACAACAATATCAATTTTTAACATTCCTACCATGCCACAAATTTATAAGGAAGCTTAATTTCACTACATGCTTCTCAGTAGTAAGCACACACAATACTCTAACGTCCTAATGTACTCTTTTCTCTTTCTTTAGTTTGATTTATTTGTATCTATAATGTTCTAAAACAAGTCTTGTGTTTTGTAAACACCCCATTTTTGCCATCGGAATCAACAATTCTCAATAATAAATCAATTTTTCAATTTTTCCTAATTTAGCATAAGATAATAAAAATGTTCAAAAAAATAAAAATAAATAGGAAAACACTTCAATTTTGAAAAATGATTTCAGAAATAGCAATAATGGATAATAAACAATTTTTACAAATTTTTTAAATTTCAAAAAATACAAAAAAATAAAAAAATTGCATCGCATATGTACAATTTGCGATGTAAATAAAATCGGGAAATTGGGCCAGCTCAGCTGGTTCGTGCGTGCGCTGGGAACGTGCGGGAGGCTTGCAGGTCGCGAGTTCGAATCTTCCCCCGAGCACTCGATGCAATTTTTTCTTTCTTTTCTCTGGAGCTGCCACGTGGCAGCATGTGATTGGCCAAGAGGAAACGCGTGCATGGCGCGTGATCGTCTTCTTCGCAAGCCCAGCCGGAGGAAAGAAATCCGACAGAAGTCCGACGAAGGCGAAATCGGCCGTTTTCTTTTTAATCTTCTAGATTAAAGTCAAGATAAGGCCAAATCCATCAGATAAACCGAAGGAACACAAGAGATTAACATCAAATCGCCGGGATAAAATCGAATCTAAGAAATGGAAAAATATGGGTTTATCTAAATCGGCCGATTCGAGCTTATCCAAGAGGAGTTCGAGGTTCCTATAAATAGAGGAGAACAGGAGGAAGCCGGAGCACGAAGAAAAAGTGAGAGAAAGGAGTGAATCGGAGCACGCCGGAGGAACTTGAAGCCGAGACCGCCGATCGGAGTTCAAACCACCGCAAGGAGACGTTCTGGGAGTAAACCACCACCACCATTGGATTCAGCACCCTCGAGAAGCTAGGATTCGACACTTCACCCGCCGTAAACAACCGCCGGAACGCCGTGAACGAGCCAACCCCACCGCCGTGTCCGCTCGACCCGATTCGACCCGTCCGACCCGACTCGCGCACCGACCCGGATCCAGGTAAGTCGGATTTTCCAGATTTTTTGATTTTATTTATTTTGTTTATTTATTCCAAATTTATTATTTGTTATTATTGTTATTTGGTTTTTGTCATTTGTTTAGTTTAGTTATTTATTTGTTTCTATTTTCAATAAATAGGAAAATGTAGAAATTATATTTTTCTAGAATTTAATAATTAAAAAAATAGAAAATAGGAAATAAGAAAAAATAAAATAAAAATAGTAATAAAAATGTAGAGAAAACAATAAAAATATTAGGAAAAATAATAATAAAATTTTAGATTTCAAAATAGGATAGAAAGTAAACTTAGGATGAAAATTTCAACAAAAATCATAGAAAAACTTATAAAAATCATAAAAATCATAAAAAATCTATAAAAATCATAAAAAAATCATGAAAAACTTACAAAACTTATAAAAATCACAAAAATCATGAAAATCATAAAAAACATAAAGATCACAAAAATTAAAAAAAAAATCCAAGAATTACAAAAAAAAAAACAAAAAAAATTCCAAGAATTACAAAAAAAAAAACAAAAAATTCCAAGAATTACAAAAAAAAAATAATAAGTTTTAACACTTAGAAAAATCCTTTTCTTCAAATAAACTCAAAATTGATGTTTTTCCTAAAAATCATTTTCAAAAATCAAATTCAAAGTTTAGGCTTAGAAATCTTTAGAAAAAATCCCAAAAATTTTAAGAACATAAATCAAAAGAGTTTTCAAAATTAAAATTCACCAACAAATCTAAAAGTTTTCAAAAAAAAGCGAACTACGGCTTGTTTGATCCTAAGTAGCAGGTACGTAGGCACCCATTCGAGTCAACCCCTAAAATGTATGAAAAATCATTTTCTCAAAATAGAAACACAATAAAAAGTAGCAGAAACACAATGAAACACATTTCTAAAGATGAACAATTTTAGGAGATTAGGTGGTAACCGTAAAGGTTTTAATAGGTTAGCCTCTGGATTTAGAATCTCTGGTTTTCCCTTTTCCTCTTGTCACAAAAACGAGAAGAGGAAATAACGACGACTAGTGGTCCAAATTAAGACTAATCCGCTCCTTTAGTCTTAATTCAATTTTCCCAACAACAGTTGGGTGGCGACTCCAAAAATTAAACAAAATTCCTAACTCAAGTCGAGGATCTAGATTAGATGAGCATAGGGTCTAGTTTAGATCGGATTAGGAATGGGAATTCAAAAATTAGACTCGACAGGATGGCGACTCCACTGAGGACCCATACCAGCAGGCTAGCCACCTGATTCTCTTCGGATTGATATCTCTAAATGTGTTTCAATCGTTACTCTGTTACTAACTTTGCAGAATTTAAATTAGATTTTAGTTCTCTTTCACTATGGGGGTTTTTGCTTGCATACATATGTGTGAGTAGATGCGGTCGAACCCGGACTGTCCTAGAAAACTAAGACAGGGAGCCATTGTGTAGGTTTCGGGCGAAGTGAGTTGATTCACCGTTCGGGACCGATTAGGCTACCCCACCCTATGCTTCGATATGGCCTGAGATCCATTTCTTCGAGAATGCGGGAGGTCATAGAGCTCGGGAACCAGTTAGAACCACCCTACTTGCATACATAACGTCATACAAAGGGTTGACAAATTGAATGACAATGTATTGTTTTGTTGTTTTGTCCTTGGAGTTCAGAACTATTTCCCTGTAATGTTTTCATAGTTCTTGTTGTAACTAGGCTGTTTCCTATTGTAATAGATGGCTAGCAGTGCAGTCGACCGCCTCCTCCGCAAAGAAATTCGGGTGTACAAACCTTGGGACCCAAAATTGGTACTGGACCACTGGTTTACCTTGTACAACCCAAAGGAACAAGGCCTTAGAAGCACAATTGGAGAAATCCCAGGCCAAGGTCAAAGAACTAGAAGCTATCATCAGTGGGAAACCTGAGCCTCCACAACAGAAGACAAAGAGAGCTAGGAAATAGATTATCATTGTAATCTTTCATTTTTATTTGAACTCCAGAATTATTAATAAAAGTAAAGTTTTGATAATACATTGTCAATTAGTTGTCAACCCTCTTTATCTTTTAGCATTCGCGTGACACATGCATTTCATTCTTGCATTCATCACACTAAAATAAAAAATAAAATGCGGAACCAGGTATCAAAAATAGCTTCCAAGCAACCGAACCCGCCCAGAAGCCCAGTCCTTACACGCTCAAGAGCAAAAATGGCCAACAGCAGTGACAACCGCAATAACACTAACGCTGAAGCTGCCTCAGACTCCAGGATCATATCCCTAGAGCAGACGGTCCAACAGTTGGCTGCCCAAGTTCACCTCTTGACTGAAAGCATCGGCCTCCTGCGCAACACCCAGCCGACTCAAGAAGAGTATTCAGGGGTCAGGAAGGGAAAAGCTGTGGAGGGACAGCCTCCGGAATACGAAGAAATCAATTCCCACCTAAACCCAGCCTTCGAGTATGAGCCGAAAGTCAGCCAGGGGCCGACCTCTGATGATCTGAAAAAGGAGATGGAAGAGAGACAAAAGGAGATGGAGAAGCGACTCTTCCAGCAGCTCAATGACAAAATGAAAACTATTAAAGGCCCCGATGGTTTTGAACAGGCTGGAATCACCAACCTGCCAGCATATAGGGAGGAAGCATACCCTGACAAGTTCAAAACCCCAGATTTTGAGAAGTATGATGGGACCGGCTGCCCCAAGATGCATACCAGGCTATATGCCCGGAAGATGAGCAAGTATGCTCAATATGATCAACTCATGCTCCAGACCTTCCAGGACAGCCTTACAGGCCCTGCATTGGTTTGGTATGCTCACCTTGACTTCAACATCATCAACACCTGGGAAAAGCTAGCCCGGGCCTTTTATGATCAATACAGGTTTAACATAGAAGTTGCCCCATCTGTAATCGATCTGGGGAATCTCCGGAAAAGACATACTGAGCCGTTCAAGGAATATGCTCAACGCTGGAGGGCCCAAGCTGCCAGGGTAGCCACTCCGATATCTGAAAAGGAATTGACATCCATATTTGTCAATACCTTGGAAAAAACTTATTTTTCACATTTAGTCGGCCAGACATCCTCCAGTTTTGCAGAAGTAGTGGCTGCAGGTTGCAGGATCGAGAATGCCATCACCACCGGCAGGCTTCAATCAATGGAACCTCCTAGGGTCGCACCAACCCAAAGGCCCTTAGGAGGGAACAGAGTTAAAGAGCCCACAGTCAGTACAGTGCATTCGAGTAAGGCAGAAAAACCTGGGACTCGGGTGACTTTCCAGACCCCGAATACCCCAGCCCAGCAACCAACGACGGGTCATGCACAAGCTGCTAGGCCCCCAAGGCAGTTCACTCCAATCCCCGTACCGCTCAGTCAGGTCTTCGCTCGGTTGAGGGCGGACAACTTGATAAGTTTCGAACTCCCTAACGACCGATACAGGCCCAAGAACTTTGATTCCAACCTCAAGTGTGACTACCACATGGGTCAAGAAGGACACTCCACAGATAGGTGCTGGAGGCTCCGGCACAAAATCCAAGACTTGATTGACGCAGGGATCGTACAATTGGATTTTGTAAACACTCCAGCGCCCAATGTCAACACCAACCCGTTGCCCAATCACAGGCCTACCATCAACATGGTCACATCAGAAGAGTCAGCTCCCAAAGAAGCCGTCAAATAGAATCCGGCTAAGCAACCCGTTTCGGGAGAGACTCCAAAGGTGCACATTAAAAAAAGATGGTTATCCGAGGACCCTACGGTTGGCACTTTGGAAGAATCACATGGGAAGTTTCAGTACCTAGTGAACTATTCTTACACCCCAACTGAGTAAGGGCCGCGTAGTGGGTGGGGGCCGGAATTCGAGAAGGAAGACAATCTAGCAAAGGAAGAGGGGAAGACTGTCAACATGATTAACTCCCATCAGAAGCCCAAGGTCATACGATGCTATGAGGGACAGTCAGTGGAGGTATAAATCCTAAAGAAAAAATATGTATTCAATGTCCCTGTACCAGCAGAGAATTACAAGGCTGCACCATTCGACTATCGGGCCCTCGAACAAGAGCGACCTCCTATAGTGGGAGGTATCACCCGCTCTGGGAGATTATACGATCCCAAGTATAAGAGCCCGACTGAAGAACCCAATACAGAGAAAACAGAGGAAGAGGGAGAAGGTCTTGCTGCATTTACAAAGATGGTAAAAGCCAGTGAATACAGGATCATGGAACAACTGAATAAAGTTCCAGCGCAGATATCTCTTATGGGCCTCCTTACTACATCTGAGCCCCACAGGGAAGCACTCTTTAAGGTGCTAAAACTGATTCAAGTCCCGGAGGGTATTGCTACAGACAAGATGGGGGACGTGGCAAACTCTATCTTTACCATGGATCAGATATCTTTCTCTCCAGAAGAGCTAGGAGAAGAGGGAGACCGACATACCAAGCCACTATTCATAGTGGTCCGGTGCAATGATAGCATCGTCTCCCGAGTACTTATTGACAACGGATCATCCCTCAATGTATGCCCATTGGCAACACTTGACTTATTGGGGGTCGATCCAAGCAACATAAAACCTAGCTCCACAGTGGTCAGAGCCTTCGACGGGTCAAAGAGAGACATTGTGGGGGAAGTGAACCTACCAGTGGAAATCGGTCCACAAGTATTTCACATCTCCTTCCAGGTCCTCGACATCCCAAGGTCTTTCAATTTACTCCTGGGACGGCATTGGATACATGCCGCTGGTGCCATTCCCTCTAGTCTCCACCAAAAGGTCAAATTCAGCACGAATGGGCAGATAGTTACAGTACTGGGCGAGCAGGATTACGCCATATACAAAGAGACTGCCATACCTTACATTGGGGATGAAGGTTCAGAAGACCTGGGGCTGCAGATTTTCAACGAGGTGAATATGGTGACCAGCAAGGAGGGTCATCAGTTTAAAGAGGGGCAACACGGGACCTTCGGATTGGGATATGTTCCTACAGCCGCGGAGGAAGCACAAGCCAGGGGCAGAGTGAAGGGGAAACTGATTGACACCCAGATGTGCATCCCACCTCTCCGACAATCTTTCAGAAAGGCAAATACCATTCAAAAGCTTCAAATAAACGAAGAGGACAACAACAAAGGGGAATCAATCTCCCGCGTGACCAACCAACATCCAGCTCTGAATAACTGGTTTTGTTGTCCTATCAATAGCGCTAGGTTAGCTCAAGAGTAGGAAGAATTATTGAACAAATTTTATTAAGACTATTTATTGAATTCCATTATGGTTTGTTTCTTTCATATATGATTTCATTTTTTTTATGTCACTCAAATCTCCTACCATCGAACATCAGGGATATTTCGCGCAAGTAGAACGTAAAAACACCGATATCGTTTCTAACGCTGCTGGGTCAGTTGTTGAAGACGATATCCTAGACCACGAAATAATACAAGAAAATTGGCTAAAACATGAACAAAGCGGAATCTCGATTGACGAGCCTGTGGAGACAGTAAATCTAGGAAGCATGCAAAACCCTAAGAACCTCAAGATCGGGACCAGTTTGAGTGCCGAGCAAAAATGTGAGATCACCGAGCTATTAATCGAATATGCAGATGTGTTTACCTGGTCATATGGCGACATGCCAGGGCTAGACCAGTCGATAGTAGTTCATAGGCTTCCCACAAAGGAAGATGTCAAACCTAAAAAACAAAAACTAAGAAGATTTAGGCCCGACATCTTGCTAAGAATCAAAGAAGAAGTCAAGAAACTACTGGAAGTAGGGTTCATCGAAGTATCCGACTACCCAGAATGGGTGGCAAATGTAGTCCCTGTTATAAAAAAGAACGGAAAAGTGCGCGTATGCATGGACTTTCGGGACTTAAACCAAGCCACGCCAAAGGATAACTTCCCCCTACCTCATATTGATGTTCTAGTGGATAACACCGCAGGAAACTATCTCTTCTCATTCATGGACGGTTTCTTAGGATACAATCAAATAAAAATGGCCGAGGAAGACAAAACCAAAACAACCTTCATCACGACGTGGGGAACTTTCTGTTACAAAGTCATGCCCTTCGGCTTGAAAAACGCCGGGGCAACGTATCAGAGAGCCATGGTCGCCATACTTCACGACATGATGCATCGTAAGGTTGAGGTATATGTCGACGACATGATAGCTAAATCCAAAGAAGGAGAAAGCCATGTAAGTATCCTGAGGAAATTGTTCAAACGACTGAGGAAGTTCCAGCTTAAGTTAAACCCAGAAAAATGTACTTTCGGGGTTACGACGGGGAAATTGTTAGGGTTCGTCATCAGCCAGGAGGGCATTAAGATTGACCCTGACAAGGTAAAGTCTATATTAGAGTTACCTTCCCCACGTTCCGTTAAAGAAGTAAGAAGCTTGCTGGGGAGATTAAATTATATAGCTCGGTTTATCTCACAACTCACCGACAAATGCCGGCCGCTATTCCGTCTGTTGAAGAAGAACGCCGCAATAGAATGGGACGACGAATGTGAAGAAGCGTTCAGGACAATCAAAGACTATCTTGTAAAACCCCCGGTCTTGATAGTCCCAAAACAAGGAACACCCTTATTCTTATACCTCACCATACTCCCCGAATCCATGGGATGTGTGTTGGGGCAGAAAGATGAAGAGGGAAGAGAACGTCCCATATATTATTTGAGCAAGAAGTTCACAGATGGGGAACAAAGGTACTCAGAGGTAGAGAAGACGTGTTGTGCGTTAATTTGAGTCATGCATCGACTAAGGCAATACACCCTTTACTATCATGTTGAGCTGTTGACAAGACATGATCCCTTGAAATACTTGGCAGAGAAGCCAACATTGATGGGTAGAATCTCTAAATGGCAGATGCTTCTATCCGAGTTTGACATCACATATGTGCATCAGAACTCGATAAAGGGGCAAGCCTTAGCCGATCAGTTGGCTGAACACCCTGTCGAGACGGGTACTTAAGAAATACAAGTCCAATTTCCGGACGAGAATATATTAACAGTAGAAGATATGCCGGTAGAAAACTCTGGGAGAGAGCAGAATGGTGGGTGGAAACTGTTTTTCGACGGGGCTGCCAACGTATTCGGTTGTGGGGTTGGGGCAGTATTGATATCCCCAGACGGCACTCAATTCCCTGCAGCGACAAGACTTACATTTCCCTATACGAATAATATCGCGGAATATGAAGCATGTATTCTTGGCCTCAAGATGGCCTGCCAAATGGGAATCCGCGAATTAGAGGTGTACGGGGACTCGTCGCTCATCATACTGCAAACAAGAGGGGAATACAAAACTAAAGACCCCAAACTGGTACCATACCATCAACACTTAACAGAGCTAATTGAGGAGTTTAAGGCAATCAACTTCACGTATATCCCGAGAACTCAGAATCAGTTCGCAGATGCCTTGGCCACATTAGCGTCCATGGTGCAAATAACAGGGGGAGCCGAAGTTCATCCGATAAAAATAGACGTCGACAGTCGGCCCGCTTATTGTTTGACAATTGAAAAGATACAAGATGATAAGCCCTGGTATCACGACATCAAGACCTTTCTCCAAGAAGGTAAATACCCTGAAATGGCTAGCAAGAATGACCAAAGAACGCTCAGGAGGTTAGCAAGCCATTTCTTAGTAAGTGGGTCTATACTCTACAAGAGATCATTTGATACCACCCTGTTGAGACGTGTGGACAAGAATGAAGCATGTGAACTCATGAAGGAAGTGCATGAAGGGGTATGTGGACCCCATATGAACGGCTACATGTTGGCCCGAAAAATCATGAGGTTAGGGTATTACTGGTTAACCATGGAATCGGATTGCATAAAGTATGTTAAGCACTGCCATCTATGCCAAGTATACGCAAACCGGATCAATGCTCCACCCAACGAGCTACATCTGTTATCGGCGCCGTGGCCTTTCTCCATGTGAGGAATCGACATAATCGGCCCAATCACTCCAACGGCATCTAATGGCCACAGATTTATACTGGTAGCGATTGATTACTTCACCAAATGGGTAGAAGCGTCATCATATACCAATGTCACGAAAGGGGTAATAGTCCGCTTCTTAAAAAGGGACATAATAGCCCGATATGGAGTTCCTGAGTCGATCATCACCGACAATGGTACTAATCTCAACAATAAATCGATGATAGGTTTATGTCAACAATTCCACATAAACCACAAAAATTCAACTCCCTACAGACCTCAAATGAACGGGGCAGTAGAAGCAGCTAATAAAAATGTCAAGAAGATCATCGAGAAAATGACAACAACTTACAAAGATTGGCACGAAATGTTACCATTTGCTCTCATGGCTTATAGGACTTCAATAAGAACATCTACGGGAGCTACCCCTTACTCATTGGTATATGGTACAGAAGCAGTGCTACCAGTGGAAGTTGAGATACCATCATTCAGAATCTTGTCAGAAACTCAGTTAACAGAATCGGATTGGGTAAAGAAAAGGCTTGATCAGCTGAACCTGATTGATGAAAGAAGACTTACCGCGCTATGTCATGGTCAGTGTTACCAACAGAGGATAGCCCGAGCATTCAACAAGAAGATGAGACCACGGTATTTCAAAGAGGGCGATCTAGTGCTAAGAAAAGTTCTCCCGAACGCCCAAGACTCCAGAGGAAAGTTCACTCCAAATTATGAAGGCCCGTATGTGGTGAAAAAGGTTCTGTCAGGGGGTGCTCTAATATTAACTCAGATGGATGGTCCAGAATTGAGAGACCCCGTCAACACAGATGCTGTAAAGATGTACTATCCTTAGGCAAGGGAATCGAAATTTTGCCAATGTTTATGAAAGCCAATATTCGATACAAAGTTCATTGAGTTGAGTTTTTACTTTTCTACAGGCAAAGCTAATATCCCTGAATGGTCAACAATCCCAGTCAGTTCTCATCACAATAAATACACTTAAACACATTACCCACCACTTTGTCAATGAAAGTTAAACACTAGAATGATAATGAATCTTAATGTAATTTGTGATATAATTTTGTCTACTCTTAAGCATTAAAACCGAGCGCATTATTAGGATAACATTACCATAGAAAGAGCTTTGTCCATAAAGAAAGGAGGCACATCAAGATTTTCAATCCAGTGTCAAGATAAGAAGAAAAGAAGTAGGAGCAAACCAACACGAAGGTTCGGTTGTTTGGTTGCTATCCAAGATAAACTGGCAAGCATATTAAAATAGGTAAATAGCATCCCATCATGAAGGGTATCACATCATCTAGCTTAGTAAGAAGCATGTTCAAGAGCACCAGATGAGTCAGCTCATAATGAAGCACGTGTCTAGACATTTCCTTTAATAGGGTTAGTTAGCCTAATATGGGCACTTTCCCAGGAAAAAACAAAACCTGTTCTCAAGGTCAGCTCATAAGGGCACCTTTGAGACAGTTTTAGTTTAGGTTAGTCAGCTCTTGGGGCACTTTCCTAAAAATCAATCCAAGGGTTAGTCAGCCCAATATGGGCACTTTCCCGAAAAAACCTGTTCTCAGGGTCAGCTCATAAGGGCACCTTTTGAGACAGTTTTAGTTTAGGTTAGTTAGCTCTTGGGGCACTTTCCTAAAAATCAATCCAAGGGTTAGTCAGCCCAATATGGGCACTTTCCCGAAAAAACCTGTTCTCAGGGTCAGCTCATAAGGGCACCTTTTGAGACAGTTTTAGTTTAGGTTAGTCAGCTCTTGGGGCACTTTCCTAAAAATCAATCCAAGGGTTAGTCAGCCCAATATGGGCACTTTCCCGAAAAAACCTGTTCTCAGGGTCAGCTCATAAGGGCACCTTTTGAGACAGTTTTAGTTTAGGTTAGTCAGCTCTTGGGGCACTTTCCTAAAAATCAATCCAAGGGTTAGTCAGCCCAATATGGGCACTTTCCTAAAAAAAAAAAAAAATCCGTTCTCAGGGTCAGCTCATAAGGGCACCTATTGAGACACTATCAAAGGTTAGTCAGCCCAATATGGGCACTTTCCTAGATTCTCCCGATTAGTCAGCTCCTGGGGCACTTTTCGGAAACATCCTTCCCAAACAGTTGCTAGTCTAACAAGACGCTTCTGTCGACAGGTAGCCAGCTCATAAGGGCGCTTCCTAAATAAATTTTCTTCCCAAGGTTGCAAGTTTGATAAGACGCTTCCTATCATCATACATTTCTACTCGATGCTTGAAATGTGTCCTGCCACCAATTAGTTAGCCCATAAAGCACTTTTTTGGAAAGGGAACATTACCTTGAATCGTTAGGAACATCTTCAATCGTAGGATTATCAGCTCTTAGGGCATTTTCCTACTAAAACTCATTCAAGAGGTCAAAAATGGCGTCTTTTGTTTTGTCTTTGTAGTTAAGTTTTTCAAACTTTACCACAAAGAGGGGCAGCTGTAAACACCCCATTTTTGCCCTCGGAATCAACAATTCTCAATAATAAATCAATTTTTCAATTTTTCCTAATTTTTCCCAATTTTTCCTAATTTAGCATAAGATAATAAAAATGTTCAAAAAAATAAAAATAAATAGGAAAACACTTCAATTTTGAAAAATGATTTCAGAAATAGCAATAATGGATAATAAACAATTTTTACAAATTTTTGAAATTTCAAAAAATACAAAAAAATAAAAAAATTGCATCGCATATGTACAATTTGCGATGTAAATAAAATCGGGAAATTGGGCCAGCTCAGCTGGTTCGTGCGTGCGCTGGGAACGTGCGGGAGGCTTAGAGGTCGCGAGTTCGAATCTTCCCCCGAGCACTCGATGCAATTTTTTCTTTCTTTTCTCTGGAGTTGCCACGTGGCAGCATGTGATTGGCCAAGAGGAAACGCGTGCATGGCGCGTGATCGTCTTCTTCGCAAGCCCAGCCGGAGGAAAGAAATCCGACAGAAGTCCAACGAAGGCGAAATCGGCCGTTTTCTTTTTAATCTTCTAGATTAAAGTCAAGATAAGGCCAAATCCATCAGATAAACCAAAGGAACACAAGAGATTAACATCAAATCGCCGGGATAAAATCGAATCTAAGAAACGGAAAAATATGGGTTTATCTAAATCGGCCGATTCGAGCTTATCCAAGAGGAGTTCGAGGTTCCTATAAATAGAGGAGAACAGGAGGAAGCCGGAGCACGAAGAAAAAGTGAGAGAAAGAGAGAGAAAGGAGTGAATCGGAGCACGCCGGAGGAACTTGAAGCCGAGACCGCCGATCGGAGTTCAAACCACCTCAAGGAGACGTTCTGGGAGTAAACCACCACCACCATCGGATTCAGCACCCTCGAGAAGCTAGGATTCGACACTTCACCCACCACAAACAACTGCCGAAACGCCGTGAACGAGCCAACCCCGCCGCCGTGTCCGCTCGACCCGATTCGACCCATCCGACCCGACCCGCGCACCGACCCGGATCCAGGTAAGTCGGATTTTCTAGATTTTTTGATTTTATTTATTTTGTTTATTTATTCCAAATTTATTATTTGTTATTATTGTTATTTGGTTTTTGTCATTTGTTTAGTTTAGTTATTTATTTGTTTCTATTTTCAATAAATAGGAAAATGTAGAAATTATATTTTTCTAGAATTTAATAATAAAAAAAATAGAAAATAGGAAATAAGAAAAAATAAAATAAAAATAGTAATAAAAATGTAGAGAAAACAATAAAAATATTAGGAAAAATAATAATAAAATTTTAGATTTCAAAATAGGATAGAAAGTAGACTTAGGATGAAAATTTCAACAAAAATCATAGAAAAACTTATAAAAATCATAAAAATCATAAAAAACCTATAAAAATCATAAAAAAATCATGAAAAACTTACAAAACTTATAAAAATCACAAAAATCATGAAAATCATAAAAAACATAAAGATCACAAAAATTAAAAAAAAAAATCCAAGAATTACAAAAAAAAACAAACAAAAAAAATTCCAAGAATTACAAAAAAAAAAAAAAAGACAAAAAAATTCCAAGAATTACAAAAAAAAATAATAAGTTTTAACACTTAGAAAAATCCTTTTCTTCAAATAAACTCAAAATTGATGTTTTCCCTAAAAATCATTTTCAAAAATCAAATTCAAAGTTTAGGCTTAGAAATCTTTAGAAAAAATCCCAAAAATTTTAAGAACATAAATCAAAAGAGATTTCAAAATTAAAATTCACCAACAAATCTAAAAGTTTTCAAAAAAAAGCGAACTACGGCTTGTTTGATCCTAAGTAGCAGGTACGTAGGCACCCATTCGGGTCAACCCCTAAAATGTATGAAAAATCATTTTCTCAAAATAAAAACACAATAAAAAGTAGCAGAAACACAATGAAACACATTTCTAAAGATGAACAATTTTAGGAGATTAGGTGGTAACCGTAAAGGTTTTAATAGGTTAGCCTCCGGATTTAGAATCTCTGGTTTTCCCTTTTCCTCTTGTCACAAAAACGAGAAGAGGAAATAACGACGACTAGTGGTCCAAATTAAGACTAATCCGCTCCTTTAGTCTTAATTCAATTTTCCCAACAACAGTTGGGTGGCGACTCCAAAAATTAAACGAAATTCCTAACTCAAGTCGAGGATCTAGATTAGATGAGCATAGGGTCTAGTTTAGATCGGATTAGGAATGGGAATTCAAAAATTAGACTCGACATGTTTGATAAGGAATGACACCCAATAATAGTAACTTCTATTAAAAAGCACATAAGATGCGGAAAACATACATAAACTCAAATAACTAGATGCATTCAAATATATAAAAGTAATAAATTTCCATTATTATCTTAATTTTAAGACACAACAAATCAAGAATCTAAGAATCATCAATGAGAGTTTAAGTGTCCAAGAGTCAAAATCATCATATATGAACTTTTTTGGCAGTAGTAATTCGGTTTACTATTCTTGTATATAGTCGCCTCCCATTTAATGATTATGTCCTTTTAATAGCTTCTCTAAAAAATTTTGAACTTGGGACAAGTTCGAATATGCATTTTATCAATGACTTGCTTGTTTGCAGCATAACCTCAATCACATTGTTGATAGAGCTTTTTAGGCATGAACCCTTAAGGCCCAACTTGATCTACTTCGAGTCCTTGTCCAAACTCTACATGCTTAAGCTGACCTTTTCCAATCCTCTATAACACAGAATTACAAAGACACAACTCACTTATCTCGACCTTTTGCTTAGCTCGAGTATGCATGTCCTCAAAATAGATAAGAATAGAAGACTTGAATCAAATAAAGAAATGAGCTGGTCAAATATATACTCTCCATTAATTTTGAAAAGGATCTTAGGCATTAATACACTTTCCATATTAGGATCGTCTCCAATCCCAATAAATAATGGTCGTAGACTATTGGGTTAAGGACTTTGGACCTTCAACTCTCTCATAACTCTATATTATTCATTAAATGTTTTTGCTAATTTAAGCATTGAAGCGGTCACATTGGAGTAACCTCCAATATCTCCATAGCCTAATTTCTTTTCTCTTACAAGTGACTTAACCACTATAGAAAATCCAGCACAACACACATCATTTCAATAACTTAACCCATAAATGATACTAAGTGCAAGTCCTTGACCTACCTGTGTTGATTTGTTACAAGCCTCGGTTCAAACACAAGCATCTTTATAGTCTAGTTTATTTAATCCATTTTAGCAATTTGCCAACACATACAAGAAAATCAAGCAAAGGTACAATCAAACTTACCTAGCAATAGCACAAAACAACTTGGTTAACTTCTTTGAACAATATTAATTGCAGACCTCATGCTTAGAGTTAAGGTTTGGTTTCATAAAGTATTCAATCAAAACCTATTTTAATAGGTCTAGTCAACCATAAGATTTTAACCTTTAAATGAGGTCTCATACATTAAACCATGGAAAACGTGAGACTTTAGTCAACCACAAGGGTAGGATTGTCTCACCTCTCAAAAAAACCTCAAATTGACTCCAAACAAAGTATCAAGTAGGCATTTGCTATGATCATATCTGCATGGCTAGTGGACTATCCGTCCTAAAAGAAAAAGAGAGACGCTCTTGACAAGAACGCTAGAGGTGAGAGGAAAAAAGGGCGATCAAACTCTAAGGAATTCCATACTAAAGTCAAATTAAGATTTATGAAATTTATAGTTATGAGCATCGCTGTTCATATAGAAAATGAAGTGCGTGAAAGGACATACAAGAACGGAGAATTGACAACACGAGATTTGTGAATTGTGGAAATTGAAGTAAGTATGAAAATTTATGTAATTTAATTGTAATTACGTATTTTCGAGATTTAAATGAGCTTAGGAATACATAGGATTGAGATTTGGAGGAATTGAAGTAAAAGAATTAAGGTTTGTAGAGATTGTCAAGGGGAACACGGCCTACTAACACGGTCGTGTTTCCACCATGTTGAAATGGAAAGGTGCACCGAGAGAAACACTGCCACCCAATACAGTCGTGTTTCAACCATGTTAAGCAAAGGTAATATGACCTCGCAACACGGTCATGTTTAGACTGTGTTGCTACTAAGTTTTTCACCGATAGATACATGACCCCTAACATGGTCGTGCTTTAACTAGTGTTAAGTAACATGGTCCCCAACATGACCGTGTTGAATGAAGTATAACATAACTATATGTTCGTTTAACTTCAATTTAAACTAATTTCCATATAACCTAGATAACTAGTAAGGCCTTAGAGAAATGAAATGAATAGGATTAAGGAAATTAAGAATGACATTGATCTTAGATTAGATACTAAGAAGAGCATGTCAATGTGTACAAATTTCCAATTAGATTAAGTCCAAGACCAGGAAGTGCTTAAGGCTAGGATCCAAGGTATGTGTAACTTGCGTGTTCATTGTGTTTGTTTAAGTTAGTCTATGTATAGAACTTGTGTTAATTGATGAATTAGCTTAAGTGTTTAAGTGATATGCTCTATGTACTTGGCTCAGCCTAGGGGCCCGTACTGGCAAATCCTTAAGAAGCACCCCAATAATCCTTGTGTGACATTGTCCCTAGTGGAGTCGTGCTTAGAAATGATTTAAGCTAAATGTTGATTAAGTAGTTAAGTATACATGGGTGTGGGGCCCGTAATGGCAGTTCCCATCACCAAGTTTAAGTGGTTAAGTGTACATGGTGTAGGGCCCATAGTGGTAGTTCCCATCATTAGGTTTAAGGTTTAAGTGTACATAGGGGTGAGGTCCGTAGTGGCAGTTCCCATTACTAAGTCATGCTCCAAAGTGTTAAGTGTGTTAAAGGGGTCATGAGTACCTTATTGTTTGTTTGTGAACATAAATTATATTATGAAATGGTTGTTTGTGTTTAAGTTCTGCATGATATGTGACACTTATTTATGCTTGTTCATGCATATGTGTTTGTGTTATATGTACTAATCACTAGCTCACCCTTTGGGAAATCATTTTTATATGTAGGTGTTGAGGGAGATGAGAACCCATAAGATAAATTTGGTTTGGGTAAATTATAGAGAGAGAAAGATGAAGATTACCATTACTGTTATGGTGATTAGATTTTTAAAGAATTATTGTTATTGGATTGTGGTAAACATTGTCTTTTGAAATTGTTATTTTAATGTTTAAAGACTTCTGTTGCGTTAGATGTTTGATATGGTTTAAGTTATCATTGAAATTTAGAGGATGCATAAAATGTTTTTATATAGGAGTTACAAGCTAAAATGTATTAGAGTTGTTTTAGAGCCTTAACGTGTTCCTGTAAGATAAGAACACGTGGCAGGCAGTAGCATGACCCAAGTTTTGGGGCATTATAGCTTAGGTGGTATCGGAGCTTTAGGTTTTATGATGTTTAGAAACTTAAGTTTAAATCTTTAGAAAATAGGTTCATGATCCTTATGACCTAAGTTTTGATCTATAAAGCATAGGTTATTAATCTTGAAGAGTTTAGGTAATGATCTTTAGAACTAAGTGAAGATCAATAGCCATAAGTTTTAAACAATAGAGCCTAAGATATGATCTTTTAAAAGGATTAAGCATTGGATCTATAAGATAGTTAGACATGAAGAGAGTAGGTAAAATATGAGACGTTTATTTAATTATGTAATTATTTTCTGTTATCATTATTTTATCTATATTATTCTAATTGCTAAGCTTTATATATGAATAGACCCCTTGTGTAGTGGTATATGTATATATACTTACACACTATGAAACTGACCTTGGCTAGTACTAACATAAGTAGATCTAGTTGTCTCTTCTTAAACTAAATGCCTCCAAGAAGAATTACCAAATCAGGAGCTAGAAGGGGTACTAGACGTGATAACCCTAATGAGGAGGAAGCTCAGTACCCATAGCAACAAGGCGAAAGAGGTCAAAAGGCTAAAGAGACATTTTAGCTATTGCATATTATGAACCACTTAGTGGGACTACTAGCACAACAACACCAAGCACCCAATGTCCCACAACATAGGAATGTTAATGAACCCATTAGCTTTGATAGGTTCATAAGAGTGGCTAAGGAATTTAACCCTAGAATGGATGACCCAATTAAGGCTAAGGTTGGATATAGGAGATTGAAAAGACCTTTGCTGCTTTATAGATACTAGAAGATAGGAAGGTGAATCATGATGCATTCATGCTAAAGGGAACTGCAACAAAATGGTAGGCTTCGGTCCCTAGACTTATAGTGGAGTGCATGGACTGGGCGATGTTTAAGGAGCTGTTTTATTAGAGATACTTCCCCAACAACTCCAGAGACAAAATGGAGAATGATTATTACAACTGTTAATAGGGGAATCAAATTGTTGAAGAATATGAGGTGGAGCTGAATCACCTCATTTAGTTCCTCCCCGAAAATGTATGCAATGATGATAGGTCCTAAGCCAGAAGGTTCCTAAGAGGACTGGAATTGGACCTACAACTTGCAGTAAGGGCCTTTAAGCTAAATACATATGCTAAAATGGTAAACAAAGCGAAGTGCCTCAAATAGAATAAGAAGATCATAGAAGAATAGAGGAGTTGCAAAGTTACAATAGCTTTGGGAAAAAGACTTGCCTCTAGTGGAATGGTGCAAGATAAGGGTAAAAGACATCACTTGCTGCAAAGTAAAACACCTAGGGCTGTAGCCCCTCCTCTCTAAATCAAACAAGTGCCTTTAGCACTCACTACAGCAGAAACAAATGCTAAATATCCTAGATGTTATGGACCTCATGAGTTAAGAGAGTGCAAATGGCTAGATGGGGCATGTTTCTCTTGTAGGAAGACTAGGCACATTAGCAAACATTGCACTGAAAGGTCAGTTCCCCTAATCTTTTGTCATGTGTGCAATCAGAGGGGACACAAGGCAGTTAACTGTCCTTAGCGACAAATCAGAAATCAAGCAGGACCAATTCAACAGGTAGCTAAACCTCTAATGAGAGGATAGGGAGGTAGACCATAGGCAAGAGGTCTTAGACAAAGAGTTCCTATCAGAGTGTTTGCCATTTAACAGCAGCACCACTAGGATATCCTAGATGTGGACAACATCGTAGGTATACTTCCAATACATTTCTGCAATGTATATGTACTATTCGATATCAGTGCATTTGTGTCCTGTGTGTTTAAAAATTTTGTCTGTACATGTGCTTTGGATGTTGAAAATATGAATGACTGCTTGGTTGTTAGTATTCCTTTGAGAGTAAGAGGAAGAATGAGTAAGATATGCAAAGGAGTGAGAATAGAAATACATGGTAGGGTGATGCCAGTATACCACCTAGTATTAAAGATGATAAAGTTTGACATTATTTTGAGTGTCAACTGGCTATTAAAATATCATGCCACAATTGGCTGCCACAACATGGTGGTACAGTTTAATATGCCTAGAGATGGATATCGTGAATATAAGCTAGAAGTGCAGAGACCCACTAGATTGCTTACCTATGAGATGTGAGGAAAAAGTGTACCAGCAACCATATCTATTGAAGTTAGTGAAGAAGTTAGGATGGAAGAAATATAGATAGTGAGGGAATTTCTTGATGTGTTCTCAGAAAATCTTCCTAGTTTACCCCTAGCTAGAGAAATAGAATTCAACATAGACTTGGTACAGGGTACAATACCCATATTAAAACTAGTCTACAAGATTGCACTAGTGGAATTGGAAGAATTAAGGAAACAATTACAGGAGTTATAAGATAATGGTTTTATAAGACCTAGAGTCTCTCCTTGGGGTACACCAATCCTGTTTGTGAAAAAGAAGGATGGAAGCATGAGGCTCTATATAGACTACAAGGAGTTAAACAAGGTCACCGTAAAGAACAAATATTCTCTTCTTAAGATAGATGACCTGTTTGATCAATTACAGGGAGCTTAGGTGTTCTCTAAAGTAGACCTGAGATCAGATTATCATCAACTTAAAATCAGAGAAGAGGGCATCCAGAAAACAACATTTAGGACTAGATATAGGCACTAAAAGTTTCTGGTGATGCCCTTTGGACTAACGAATGCACTAGCTGCATTCATGGATTTAATGAATAGAGTATTTAGGGATTTCCTAAATAAATTTGTAATCGTCTTCATAGACGATTTCCTGATATATTCTAAAAGTATTGAGGAGCATGAAGAGCACTTGTGACTAGTATTGGGCAAGTTATAAGATGAGAAATTATATATAAAATTCAATAAATGTGAATTATAGCTGGAACAAATAGCCTTCTTGGGTCATGTGGTTAATAGGGACAATATACCTATGGATCTAGAAAAGGTGAGAGTAATAGCAGACTGGCATAGACTGAAGATAGTTATAGAAGTAAGACGCTTCCTGGGTTTAGCAGGCTACTATAGGAGATTTGTAGAAAGGTTTTCCAAAATAGCAACTCTTCTTACTAGATTGACAAAGAAGAATGTGAAATTCGAATGGGATGACAGATATGAAGTCAACTTTCAGAAACTTAAAGAGAAACTGGTGTTGACGCCAATTTTGACTTTGCCCAAAAGTGGAGAAGAGTTTATAGTGTATAGTGATGCCTCAGTTTAAGGGTCGAGATATGTATTGATGCATTGGCAGTTGTAGTGCTAGCTTTGAAACTATGGAGACACTACTTATATGAAGAAAGGTGAAAATTTCCATTGACCACAGAAGCTTAAAGTACAGAAAGAGTTGAACATGAGACAAAGGAGATGGTTAGAGTTAACAAAAGATTACGACCTAGAAATACAATACCATCTAAGAAAAGCCAATGTAGTGGCAAATGCCTTTAGCAAAAAGAAACAGGATAATATAGCTACTTTAATTATTTCGTAGAAGGAGTTATTGGAGGACATGCACAAATTAGAGCTAGAAGTCTTAACACAAGAAGTGGGAGCGTAAATGGCTACCTTAAGGATTCAGCCAACTATAATGGATAAAATTAAAGTTGGTCAAATGGAATATAAGGACATTCAAGAGCTCAAGAGTAGAATGGACCAAGGCAAGGTACCAAAATTCAACTTAGATACAGAAACGACCTTGAGGTACAAAACGAGACTATGCATGTTGAATGATGCAGAATTGAAGAGAGAGATAAGGAAAGAGGCGCATCACTCCGCCTACATAATACATCTTGGATGTACTAAAATGTATAAAGACATGAAGAGTTTTTATTGGTGGAGAAACATGAAGCAAGAAATAGCAGAATATGTAGCCAAATGCCTCACATGTCAACAGATCATAATAGAACACTAGAGACCAACTAGGGAATTACAACCTCTTATAGTACTAGAGTGGAAATGGGAGCATGTGATAATGGATTTCGTTACAGCCCTTCTAAATACTAAGGAGAAGCAGGATGCGGTTTGGGTCATAGTGGACAGATTGACCAAGTTTGTTCATTTCATACCTGTCAGAGTGGGATATAAATTAGAGAAACTGGCTCAAATATACATACAGGAGATTTTCAGACTACATGGAGTGCTAGTGACAATCACTTCTAGTAGAGACATAAGGTTTGTGAGTAGATTTTGGAGTAGCCTCCACAAGGCATTAGGCACCAAACTGCAATTCAATGCAACATTCCACTTACAAATAGATGGTCAGTCTAAAAGGACTATACAAATATTAGAAGATTTTCTCAATGCATGTGCATTAGACTTCGGAGGGAATTAGAATGAGCATATACCTCTGGTGAAGTTTGCTTATAATAATAGTTACTAGGCAACCATCTAGATGGCACCATATGAAGCTCTTTATGGAAGAAGGTGCAGATCCCCACTACATTGGGATGAAGTGGGAGAAAGACAGATGATGGGGTCGAAGTTAGTACAAGAAATAGTTGATAAGTTGAAACTAATGAAGCAGAGAATACATATGGCCTAGTCTCAACAAAAGAGCTATGCAGATAAAAGAAGGCATCCTTTGGAATTCGAAGTGGGAGATAAGGTGTTATTGAGGATTTCTCCAACAAAGGGAATGATTAGATTTAGGTTAAGGGGAAAGTTAAACTTGAGGTATATAGGCCCATTTAAGATCTAGAGAGAATAGGCATAGTGGCTTACAGATTAGCCCTTCCACCGAATTTGGTTGGGGTACATGATGTATTCCATGTATCCATACTAAGGAAGTATGTACCCGACCTAAATCATATAGTAGCCTTAGAACCATTGGATGTGTAACCAAATTAGACATCTTTGGAAAGGTCAATCAGGATTCTGGACACTAAGGAACAAGTGCTAAGATGAAAAACAATCCCTTATGTTAAAGTGCAATGGACAAACCAAACGAAAAGGGAAGCGACATAGGGGTTAGAGGAAGAAATGAAGAGAAAACATCCAGAACTCTTCCAAAATCAAGTACTTTCAAGGAAAAAAATTTTTATAAGGGAGGGAGAATGTAATACATGAAAATTTTAATTATTTATTTACTTATGTAATATAAGTACTATCATAAAGAGCTTAAGACGATGATGGAATTTTATAAAATTTCAAGGGGTAATTTGGTCATCTCACATGGAGAATATAAAAGCCATAAAGTTAACCTAGAGAGCCTTCTGATCATTTTGCATAGTAAAACCTTAAAATAAAAAGAGAGAAACTCTTGACAGGAACCTTAGAGGTGAGAGGAAAAAGGGGCGATCAAACTCCGAAGACAAAAGGGTAAGGAATTCTATACTAAAGTCAAATTAGGATTTATGGAATTTGTAGTTATGAGCATCATTTGTTCATATGGAAAATGAAGTGTGTGAAGGGATGTATGAGAACGGAGAATCGACAACATGAGATTTGCGAATTGTGGAAATTGAAGTAAGTATGCAAATCTATGTAATTTAATTTTAATTACGTATTTTAGAGACTTAAATGAGCTTAAGAATACATAAGGTTGAGATTTAGAGGAATTGAAGTAAAAGAATAGGGTTCGTAGAGATTGCCGAAGGGAAGACGGTCGTGTTTCGACCTTGTTGAAATGGAAAGGTGCACTGAGAGATACACGACCTCCCAACACAATCGTGTTTTAACTGTGTTGAAATGGAAAGGTGCACCGAGAGATACATAGCCTCCCAACACGGTTGTGTTTCAACCATGTTGAAATGGAAAGGTGCATCGAGAGATACATGGCCACCCAACACGGTCGTGTTTCTACCGTGTTAAGCAAGGGTAACACGACCTCGCAACACAATCGTGTTTAGACTGTGTTAAAACTAAGTTTTTCATCGAGAGATACACGACCCCTAACATGGTTGTGCTTTAACCAATGTTGAGTAACACGGTCCCCAATATGAAGGTGTTTAATGAAGTATAACATTATATGTTCATTGAACTTCAACTTAAAACCAATTTCCACGCAACCTAGATAACTAGTGTAAACACCTTAATTTTACCTTCTAATTACAAATAATGTTTCATTTTTTATTTTTTAATTTTTCTTCTATTTTTCATAAATGTAGGAAAAATAATGACAAAAAATAAAATAAATAGGAATAATATACTAATTTTGGAAAATGAGGGTAGAAATAATAATAAAAGATGTTATGTAATTTTTATAAATTTTTAGAATTTCAAAATAATATAAAAATAATAAAAATTGTAACACATATATGTAAATTTCATTTAATAAAAAAATAAGAAAGTGGGCTAGCTCAACTGGTCTGGTCGTTGGCTTTGAGCGCACGTGAAGGGGGTGAGGTTGCAAGTTTGAATCCAGGCAAAGGCACTTTGTGCCATTTTGATTTTTTTTTTTCCTCCAGGTAACATGTGGCAGCAAGTGATTGGACGATGGCGCGTGCTCGTCTTCAACCTTCATCCGAGATTGGCATCAACAGCGAGGAAGCGAAATTTGATCGTTTTGATTCAATTTTTTTGCACAAATCTAGCAAATCTTTGACTAAAATAAGATAAACATCATCGAATTAACATGAATCTTAACAAAAATCAAATATTTACACGAATTAAAAGGAAATCTAAAACGGGTTTCAATTGCAAATTCGATCCTAGCTTATAAGAAGGAAGACCGAGTTTATCAAGCTTGATTTTTGGAGTCTATAAATAGGACTCAATGAGAGGAAGCGAGGGGAGCAATTAGAAGAGAGAAAAAGAGAGAAATACACGAGTTTAAAGCCTTTGCCAAAGTTCTTCAAGCTGCCGCTAACGACCACTACCAAGACCACCACCAAGAGTGGTCTTTAGTGCAAAGTAACGCCACCACTCGATTCTACGCCCTCGAGAACTTAGGTTTCGACTCTTCAACCGCCTTCAACAGCCACTGGAAAGCCACCGTCAAAAGTGCTCTGACCGTTGCAATCCGACTCGATTTAACCCAATTCGAACCGACCCGACCCACGAACCACGACCCGTATCCAAGTTAGCCGAATTTTATTTATTTATTATTAAAATATGAAAAATATATATATATGAAAATAAAAAAAGGGGGAATCATTTTTTAGAATATGTTAATTAGACTTAGGGTTAGAGTTTTAAAAAATAAATAAATGTCTATTATAATAGAAAAATGTGTATATAAAAATAATAATAATAAAAATAATTAGAAATTAATAAGGGTTAGATTTATAATAAGAATTTAAAATTAATAAAAAATAATAATGAATATTTTTTATCACTTAAAAAATTTCCTTTCAAAATAAAAAAATCTAATGATCTTTTTTTTTTTAAATTAGAAGTTTTAGTTTTTAGAAAATAATAATAAAAAAAAAGGTTTAGACTTAGAATTAAAAAAAAATTCTTTAAAATGATAATAAATGTAAATCGACATTTTTTCATAATTAAAATCAAAACAATCCACTGAAGTTTTTTTTTTTTAATAAAAAAAGCGAACCACGACCTGTTTGATCCCGAATAGTGAGTATATAGGCACCCTTATGGGGAAACTCTAAAAAGAATAAAAACATATTTTTTAAATCATTATTAGTATAATCTTTATATATATTTTTTTCTAATATTTTATTTTTATGCTAAAAAGGATATCATAACATAATTCAGATTTCAAAAAGATAAGGTGGTAACTTTAGGGTTTTAATAGTATAGCCCCTGAGTAAAAAATATCTGATTTTTTCTTTCATAAGAATTACAAGAGGAGATTTTGTTGACTAATTGTTTAGATTAGAATTAATCCACTCAATTAATTCTAATTCCATAATTTTTTCCCAACTCTAGTTGGGTAGCGACTCCGAATAAATAAAAACTTCCTAGTTCAAGTTGATTTATATTAGATGAGCATAAGATTTAATATGAATCGGATTAGAGAGATAATATAAAATTGTAAAATTAGACTTGACAACTAGTAAGGCCTTAGAGAAATTAAACGAATAGGATTAAGGAAATTAAGAATGATATTGATCTTAGATTGAATACTAATAAGAGCATGTCAATGTGTACAGATTTCAAATTAAATTAAGTCCAAGACCGAGAAGTGATTAAGACTAGGATCTAAGGTACGTGTAACTTTTGTATTGATTGTACTTGTTTAAGTTAGTCCATGTATAGAACTTGTGTTAATTGATGAATTGGCTTAAGTGTTTAAGTGATATGCTGTATGTACTTGTGTGATGTTGTCCCTAGTAGAGTCATGCTTGAAAGTGATATGGTCTGAATGTTGATTAAGTGGTTAACTGTATATGGTTGTGGGGCCCGTAGTGGCAATTCCCATCACCAAGTTTAAGGTTTAAGTGTACATGGGCGTAGGGCCACCAGGTTTAAGGTTTAAGTATGCATAGGTGTGAGGCCCGTAATAGTAGTTCCCATCACTAAGTTTAAGGATTAAGGGATCATGAGTTTAGGGCCCATAGTGACAGTTCCCTTCACCAAGTTATGCTCTAATGTGTTAAGTGTATTGAGAGGGTCATAATTACCCTATCGTTTGTTTGTGGACATAAATTATATTATGAAATGGTTGTCTATGTTTAAGTTCTACATGATATGTGTGACACTTGTTTATGCTTATTCATGTATATGTGTTTGTGTTATACTTACCAAGCATTAGCTTATCTTTCAGGGAATCATTTTTAGATGCAAGTGTTGAGAGAGATGAGAACCCAAAAGATAACTTTGGTTTAGATGAACCATAGAGAGAGGAAGATGAAGATTACCAGATTAGGTTTTTAGAGAATTATTGTTATTAGATTATGGTAGACATTGTCTTTTGAAATTATTATTTTGGTGTTTAAAGACTTCCGCTGCATTAGATGTTCGATATGGTTTAAGTTATCATTGAAATTTGGAGGATGTATAAAATGTTTTTGTATAAGAGTTACTGGCTAAAATGTATCAGAGTTGTTTTAGAGACTTAACATGTTCTTGTGAGATAAGGACACATGGCAGGTAGTATCGCGACCCAGGTTTCAGGGCATTACATATAGTGGTAAATGTATCATTTGTGATTTTGACAAACTTAGAAACAACATATATGATCAAATTTGTGATCATCTTTGCATCAAGTGTTGTATACTAAGTGATACCTAAGATTGAATTCCATAAGACTACTTGTAACGCCTCGAGACTAGGACACGCTACTGCCCACTATGTGTCCTTATCTCATAAGAACACATTAAGGCTTTAAAACAATTCTGATATATTTTACCATGTATCTCTTATATGAAAACATTTCATATATCTCCAAAGTTTCAAATAATAACTTAAGCCCTATCAAACATCTAACGCAGTGGAAGTCTTTAAACATCAAAAATAGCAATTCTCTACAGATACTATCTATTACAGTTAAACATTATAATTCTTCTTAAAACTTAATCATCATAATAATAATGGTACTCTTCGTCTTCCTCTCTCTATGGTTTAGCTAAACCCAAGTCATCTTCCGAGTTCTCATCTCTCTTAATACCTACATTTAAAAATGATTTCTCGAAGAGTAAGTTAATGCCCAATACGTATAACACAAACACATACGCATGAGCAAACATAAATGAGTATCGCATACGTCATGTAGAACTTAAACACATATAATCATTTCTTAATATAATTTAAGTCCACAAGAAAATGACAGGATACTCATGACCCCCTTAACACACTTAACATGTTGGAGTACGTTTTGGTGATGGGAATTGCCACTACGGGCCTCATACCCATAATTTTTAAACTTAGTGATGGGAATTGCCACTATAAGCTCTACACCTATGTACACTTAGTGATGGGAACTGCCACTACAGGCCCCACACCCATGTCTACTTAAACGCTTAAACTTGGTGATGGGAATTGCCACTACGGGCCCCATACCCATGTACACTTAACCACTTAAACTTCAACCAACCCAGATCATTTCTAAGCACAACTCCACTAAGGACAACGTCATATAAGGATCATTGGGGTACTCCCTAGGGATCTGCCACTATGGGCCCTTAGGCTAGCTAAGCACATACAACATATCACTTAAGCACTTAAACTGAATCGTTCACTTAATCAATTTTAAATACATGTACTAACTTAAGTAAACATAGAATAGCATACAAGTATTCAATTTAATATCAATATCATTCTTAATCTCCTTAATTTTATTCATTTAATTTCTCTAAGGCCTTACTAGTTATCTAGGTTGCATAGAAATTAGTTTAAATCGAAGTTAAACAAACATGTAATTATGTTATACTTTATTCAACATAGTCATGTTGGGGACCGTGTTGCTCAACATAGTCATGTTGAGTTAAAGCACGACTGTATTAGGGGTCATGTATCTCTCGGTGAAAAACTTATTTTCAATACGGTCTAAACACAACCGTATTGAGAGGCCATGTTGCCCTTGCTTAACACAGTTGAAACACGATCGTGTTAGGTGGCCATGTATCTCTCGATGCACCTTTCCATTTCAACACGGTCGAAACACAACTATGTTGGGAGGCCGTGTTGCCCTTAAATTAACACAGTTGAAATACGACCATGTTGGGAGGTCGTTTATCTCTTGGTGCACCTTTCCATTTCAACACGATCAAAACATGATCGTGTTGGGAGGTCGTGTTACCTTTAGAAATTCCATGAACCCTATTTCTATTACTTTAATTCCTCCAAAACCTAATCCTTTCTATTCTTAAGCTTAATCATATCTCTAAAATTCGTAATTGTATTTAAATTTCATAATTTGTATACTTCAATTTCCTTTCAAGTTGAATTCGTAAACCTTTTGAGTCTTTTCTTTGTTACACTCTTCTCATTCTCTGATGTGTTAAAAATCTACTAACCGAATTCGAAACTTATATAGGATTTTCTTACCTTTTGTCTTTGGGGTTCTTGACCAGAGCGTCTCCTCCTTTTCCTGCTTGTCATTGTATGGTTACTGATAGAGTGAAAAGAGGAGACTTGGGGTTATTACAGAGTATTTATACTCTACTTGTGAAAAGATATATTTGTCCCTTAAATATTTTAAAATTATTGTCCTCGTCCTCGTCCTCGTCCTTTGTTCTTTGTGACAATATATATTTTATAATTAAATAAATAATTAAAATTTCATGTATTACATTCTCCCCCCTTATAAAAACTTTCGTCCTCAAAGGTACCTGATTCTGGAAGAGCTTTGGATGCTTTCTCTTCATTTCTTCTTCTAACTCCTATATCGCTTCCCTTTCCGTTTGGTTTGTCCATTGCACTTTCATATAAGGGATTGTTTTTCACCTTAGCACCTGTTCCTTAATGTCCAAAATCTTGATTAGCCTTTCTAAAGACGTCAAATTTGGTTGCACATTCAGTGGTTCCAAGGCCACTATCTGATCGTAGTCGGGTACATACTTCCTTTGCATGGATATGTGGAATATATCATGTACCTCGACCAAATTCAGTGGAAGGGCTAATCTGTAAGCTATACCTCAGGTTTAGCTTTCCCCTCAACCTGAATCTGTTCACTTCTTTTGTTGGAGAAATTCTCAATAATACCTTATCTCCCACTTGAAATTCCAAAGGACGCTTTCTCTTGTCTGCATAACTCTTTTGTCGAGACTGGGCCTTCTACATTCTCTACTTGATTAGTTTCACCTTGTCAACTGCTTCTTGTACTAACTCTGGCCGCATCACCTGTCTTTCTCCTACTTCATCCTAATGTAGTGGGGATCTTCACCTTCTTCCATAAAGAGCTTCATATGGTGCCATCTGGATGGTTGCCTGGTAACTGTTATTATAGGCAAACTCCACTAAAGGTATATGCTCATTCTAATTCCCTCTAAAGTCTAGTGCACATGCCTTAAGAAAATCTTCCAGTATTTGTATAATCTTTTTAGACTAACCATTTGTCTTTGGGTGGAAGGCTGTATTGAATTGTAGTTTAGTACCCAATGCCTTATCAAGGCTACTCCAAAATCTACTCACAAACCTAGTGTCTCTATTAGAAGTTATTATCACTGGCACTCTATGTAATCTGACTATCTCTTGCATGTATATTTGAGCCAGTTTCTCCAATTTATATCCTACTCTGATAGTTATAAAATGAGCAAACTTAGTCAATCTATCCACTATGACCCAAACTGCATCCTGCTTCTCTTTGGTATTTGGGAAGGCTGTAACAAAATCCATTGTCACATACCCCCATTTCCACTTCAGTACTGGAAGAGGTTGCAATTCTCCAATTGGTCTGTGGTGTTCTATTCTGATCTACTGGCATGTAGGGCATTTAGCTACATATTTCGCTATTTCTCTCTTCATGTTTCTCCACCAATAACAGCTCTTCACATCCTTGTACATTTTAGTACTCCCAGGATGTATCGTGTAGGTGGAGTGATGTGCCTCTTTCATTATCTTTCTCTTCAATTCTGCACCCTTCGGCACACATAGTCTCGTTTTGTACCTTAAGGTTCCTTCAACATCTAAGTTGAATTCTAGTGCCTTGCCTTGTTCCATTTTGCTCTTGAGTTCTTGAATGTCTTTATCTTCCATCTGACCTAATTTAATTATGTCTACTATAGTTGGTTGATTCCTTAAAGTGGCCATTTTTGCTCCCACTTCTTGTGTCAAAACTTCTAGCTCCATTTTGCACATATCTTCTAATAACTCTTTCTGTGAAGTAATGAGAGTAGCTACATTGCCCTATTTCTTTCTACTAAGGGCATCTGCCACCACATTGGCTTTTCCTAGATGGTATTGTATTTCTAGGTCATAATCCTTAATTAACCCCAACCATCTCCTCTGTCTCATGTTCAACTCTTTCTATATAAATATGTACTTCAAGCTTCTATGGTTAGTGAAGATTTTGCAACTTTCTCCATATAAGTAGTGTTTCCATAGTTTGAAAGCTAATACTACAGCTGCAAATTCTAAGTCATGAGTTAGGTAGTTCTTTTCTTATGGCTTCAATTGTCGAGATGCATATGCTATTACCTAACCACCTTGCATCAATATATACCCCAACCCTTGAACTGAGGCATTGCTATACACTGTAAACTCTTCTCCACTCTTAGGTAAAGTCAAAACCGACATTGACACCGGTTTCTCTTTGAGCGTTTGAAAGCTAACTTCACACCTATCATCCCATTCGAATTTCACACCTTTCTTTGTTAGTCTGGTGATAGGAGTTGCCATTTTGGAAAACCCTTCTACAAATCTCCTATAGTAGCCTGCTAGACCCAGGAAGCTTCTTACCTTCGTAACTGTCTTCTATCTTTGCCAATCTACTATTGCTCTCACCTTTTCTAGGTCTACAGATATACCATCTCTATTAACCACATGACCTAAGAAGACTATTTGTTTTAGCCAGAATTCACATTTACTGAATTTGGCATATAACTTCTTATCTTGTAGCCTGCCCAATACTAATCTCAAGTGCTCTTCGTGCTCTTCAATACTTTTAGAGTATATCAGGATGTCATTTATAAAGACGATTACAAACTTATCTAGGAAATCTTTGAATACTCTGTTCATTAAATCCATGAATGCAGCTGGTGCATTTATTAGTCCAAAGGGCATCACAAAAAATTCATAGTGCCCATATCTAGTCCTAAATGCTATTTTCTGGATGTCCTCTTCTCTTATTCTAAGTTGATGATAACCTGGTCTCAAGCATATTTTGGAGAACACCTGAGCTCCTTACAACTAGTCAAACAAGTCGTCTACCCTGGGAAAAGGATATTTATTCTTTCTGGTGACCTCATTTAATTCCCTATAGTCTATATAAAGTCTCATACTTCCATCATTTTTCTTCACAAACAAGACCGATGCACCCTAAGGAGAGACATTAAGTCTTATAAAGCCGTTATCTTGTAACTTCTATAATTGTTTCCTTAATTCTTCCAATTCCATTGGTAACATCTTGTAGACCGGTTTTGATATGGGTACTGTATGCTATACCAAGTCTATATTGAATTCTATTTCCTTGGCTTAGGGTAAACCAGGAAGATTTTATGGGAACACATCAAGAAATTCACTCACTATTGGTACTTCTTCCATCCTAACTTCTTCACTAGCTTCAACAAATATGGTTGCTAGTGCACTTTTTCCCCCACATCTCATAAGTAGGCAATCTAATGGGTCTCTACACTTCTAACTTGTATTCAAAATATCCATCTTCGGGCATATTAAACTGTACCACCATATTATGGCAGTCAATGGTGGCATGATATTTTGATAGCTAGTTGGCACGTAAAATAATGTAAAAGTCTATCATCTCTAATACTAAGAGGTCTGCTGGCATCACCCTACCATGTATTTCTTTACTCACTCCTTTTCATATCCTTCTTATTCTTCCTCCTACTTCCAAAGGAGTACTAACAACCAAGCAATCATCTATATTTTTAACATCTAAAGCACATGCATAGATAAAGTTTTTAGACACACAGGACATAGACGCACCAGTATCGAACAGTACATATACATTGCAGGAATGTACTAGAAGCATACCTGTAATGATCTGGAATATCCTGGTGCCACTATTGATGAAGGGCAAACACCCTAGTAGGAACTCTTTGTCTAGGACCTCTTGCCTGTGATCTACCTCTTTATCCTCTCACTGGAGGTCTAGCTACCTATTAAACTAGCCCTGCTTGGTTTCTAATCTATCCCTAAGGACAATTGACTACCTTATGTCCCTTCTGGTTGCATATATGACAAAAGATTAAGGGAACTGGAATTTTAGTGCAATGTCTACTAATATGCCCTGTCTTTCCACATGAGAAACATGCATCATATGACAATCGACACTCTCTTAACTCATAGGGTCCCTAACATCTGGGACATTTAGCTTTTGTGTCTATTGTAGTAAGTGCCAAAGGCACTTGCTTGATCTAGAGAGGAGGGGCTATAGCTCAAGGTGTTCTGCTTTGCAGTAAGTGATGTCTTTTACCCATATCTTACCCCATTCCACTAGAGGCAAGTCTTTTTCCCAAAGTTATTGCTGCTCTATGGCTCTTCTATTCTTCTATGATCTTCTTATTCTGTTCAAGGCACTTCGCTTTGTCTACCATCTCAGCATAGGTATTTAATTGAAAGGCCCCTTCTGCAAGTTGTAGGTCCAATTCTAATCATCTTAGGAACCTTCTAGATTTGAACCTATCATCATTGCGTACATTTTTAGGAATGAACTAAATGAGGTGATTCAGCTTTACCTCATACTCTTTAACCATTCGGTTCCTTTATTCGCAATTGTAGTACTCATTCTCCATCCTGTCTTTAGAACTGTTGGGGAAGTATCTCTGATAAAATAGCTCCTTAAACACCGCTTAGTTCATGCACTCCCTTGTAAGTCTAGGAACCGAAGCCTACCATTTTGCTATAGTTCCCTTCAGCATGAATGCGGCATAATTCACCTTCCTATCTTCTAGTATCTAGAAAGCACCAAAGGTCTTCTCAATCTCCTATACCTAATCCTCAGCCTCAATTAGGTCATCCACTCTAGGGTTAAATTCCTTAGCAACTCTTATGAACCTATTAAAGTTGATAAGTTCATTAGCATTCTTGTGTTATGGGACATTAGGTGCTTGGTGTTGTTGTACTAGTAGTCCCACCAAGTGATTCACTGTATGCAATAGCTGAATTGTCTCTTCAGCTATCTGACCTCTTTCCCTTTGTTGCTATAGGTATTAAGCATCCTCCTCATTAGGGTTATCACATCTAGCACCCCTTCCAACTCCTAATTCGGTAATTCTTCTTAGAGGCATTCTGCATAAGAAGAGACAACCAGATCTACTTATGTTAGTATCAGTCAGGGTCAGTTTTATAGTGTGTAAGTATATACACATATATCATACACAAGGGGTCTATTCATATATAATGCTTAGTAGTTAGAAGAATATAAGTAAAATAATAATACAAGAAAATAATTACATAATTAAGTAAACGTCCCATATTTTACCCACTCTCTTCATGTTTAACTATCTTATAGATCCAGTGCTTAATCCTTTTTAAGGATCATATCTTAGACTCTATTGTTTAAAACTTATGGATATTGATCTTCACTTAGTTCTAAAGTTCATTACCTAAACTCTTCAGGATTAATAACCTATGCTCTATAGATCAAAACTTAATTCATAAGGATCATGAACCTATTCTCTATAGATTCAAACGTAAGTCTGTAAAGATCATAAAATCTAGAGCTTTGATACCACCTAAACTATAACGCCCTAAAACTCGGGCCGCGTTACCACCCGCCACGTGTCCTTATCTTATAAGAACACATTAACGCTCTAAAACAACTCTGATACATTTTACCCTATAACTCCTATATGAAAACATTTCATATATCTCCAAAGTTTCAAATAATAACTTAAATCATATTAAACATCTAATGCGGTGAAAGTCTTTAAACACAAAAAATAACAAATCTCTACAAGTATTATCTATTAAAGTTAAACATCATAATTCTTTCTAAAACTTAATCACCATAATAATAATGGTACTCTTCATCTTCCTCTCTCTATGGTTCAGCTAAACTCAACTCATCTTTTGGGTTCTCATCTCTTTCAATACCTGCCTCTAAAAATGATTCCCTAAAGGGTGAGCTAATGCCCAGTACGTATAACATAAACACATACGCATAAACAAACATAAACAAGTATCACACACATCAAGCAAAACTTGAACATAGACAATCATTTCCTAATATAATTTAAACCAACAAGCAAATGATAGGGTACTCATGACCCCCTTAACACACTTAACACATTGGAGCATGTCTTGGTGATGGGAACTGTTATTACGAGCCCTATACTCATGTACACTTCAACTCGGTGATGGGAATTGCCACTACCGGCCCCACACCCATATCCACTTAAACACTTAAACTTGGTGCTGGGAACTGCCACTACGGGCCCCACACTTATGTGAACTCAACCACTTAAACTTCAACCAACCCAAATCATTTCCAAACACGACTCCATTAGGGACAACGTCGCACAAAGATCATTAGGGTGCTCCCTAGGGATCTGCCACCATGGGCCCCTAGGCCGAGCCAAGCACATACAGCATATTACTTAAACACTTAAACTGAATCATTCACTTAATCAATTTTAGATACATGTACTAACTTAAGCAAACACAGAACAGTACATAAGTTACACAAACTTTGGATCCTAGCCTTAAGCACTTCCTAGTCTTAGACTTAACCTAATTGGAAATCTATACACATTAACATGCTCTTCTTAGTATTCAATCTAAGAGCAATATCATTCTTAATCTCCTTAATCATATTCATTTAATTTCTCTAAAACCTTACTAGTTGTCTAGGTTACATAGAAATTAGTTTAAATTGAAGTTAAACAAACATATAATTTTGTTATACTTTATTCAACACGATCATGTGGGGGACCGTGCTGCTCAACACGGGCTAAAGCACGACCGTGTTTGTGGTCATGTATCTCTCGATGAAAAGCTTATTTTCAACACGGTCTAAACATGACCGTATTGGGAGGCCGTGTTGCCCTTACTTAACATAGTTGAAACACGACCGTGTTGGGTGGCCATGTATCTTTTGGTGCACCCTTCCATTTCAACACAGTTGAAACACAACTGTGTCAGGAGGTCGTGTTGCCCTTAACTTAACACGGTAGAAACACGATCGTGTTCGGAGGCTACGTATCTTTCGGTGCACCTTTCCATTTCAACACGGTTGAAATATGACCGTGTTAGGAGGTCGTGTTACCTTCGAAAATTCCACAAACCCTATTTCTATTACTTCAATTCTCTGAATCCTGATACACACATTATACTAATGTGTTAAAAATCTACTAACTAAATTTGAAACTTGTATAGGATTTTCTTACCTTTCGTCTTTAGGGTTCTTGACTAAAGTGTCTCCTCATTTTCTTGCTTGTTACTATGTGGTTACTAATAGAGTGAAAAGAGGAGACCTAGAGTTATTATAGAGTATTTATACTCTACTTGTGAAAAGACATATTTGTCCTTTAAATATTCTAAAATTATCATCCCCGTCCTTTGTTCTTTATGATTGTAATTGTAAGGAAAAGAGAAAATTGTATATATCCTTCATTGATCCATAGGTTACACATATATACAAGTTCTAATAAACCAAAAAAGGAAATTAAATTTCTATTTTAAGACTAATATATATCTAATAATAATTGTATCCTAATTTAACTAATTTACAGCCTATAACACTCCCCCTCAAGCTGGAGCATAAATATTAATCATGCCCAGCTTGTTACATAGATAGTTAACCTAAGCCCTATTTAGAGCCTTTGTAAGAAGATCTCCTAATTGTTCTCCAATCTTCACAAACCTTGTAGAAATTAACTCTTGCTGAATTTTCTCTCGAGCAAAATGATAATCAATCTCGATGTGCTTAGTTTGTTCGTGGAACACGGGATTCGAGGCAATATGAAGAGAGGCCTGGTTATCACACCATAGTTTTACAGGAAGTGAGATGTTCAACTTGACTTCATTTAAGAGCTGATATAGCCACATTACTTCACATACTGATTGTACTATAGCTCTGTATTCTAATTCTGCACTAGATTGAGATACAACATTCTGCTTATTACTTTTCCATGAAACCAAATTTCCACCAACGAAAACACAATACCTTGAAGTAGATCTCATGTCCTCCTTAAATCTTACCCAATCAGCATCTGTGAAACACTCAATACTAGTGTGACCATGATTCTTATAAAAGATACTATGTCTAGGTACTCCCTTTAAATAACACAAGATTTGCTTTACAGTAGCCCAATGATTAACTGTTGGAGATGATATATATCGACTCACAATATTGATCAAATATGCAATATCCGGTCGAGTTACTGTAAGATAATTCAATTTTTTAGCATCCATCTGTATCTTTTAGGATCCTCAAACAACTTTCCCTCCTTTATTAGTTGCAAATTAGGAACCATTGGTATACTACATAGTTTAGCACCCAAGTTTCCTGTTTTAGACAATAAGTCAAGTACATATTTTCTTTGTTATAGAAAAATTCCTTTCTTACTCCTCATTACCTCAACAACCAAGAAATATTTCAACATTCCTAAATCCTTTGTTTGAAATTGACTTTAAAGAAAGGATTTGAGAGTCAAAATACTTATAGTATCATTGCCAGTCATAACAATATCATCTACATATACTATTAACATAATAATACTAGCCGTAGATCATCTGTAGAAAACAAAATGATCAGATTTGCTTTTCTGCATCCCAAATTTCTCAACTGCTTGGCTAAATTTTCTAAACCAAGCACGAGGGCTCTACTTTAAACCATACAAAGACTTACGAAGATGACAAACCTTTCCAGACTCCCCCTAAGCAACAAACCCTGAAGGTTGCTCTATATAAACTTCTTCTTGAAGATCCCCATGCAAAAAAGCATTCTTGATATCTAATTAATGTAGAGGCCAATCATATACTGCAGCCATGGAAATAAATAGCCTAATAGATGTTAACTTAGCAACAGGAGGAAAAGTGTCAGAATAATCTATTTCATAAGTTTGAGCATATCCTTTGGCAATAAGACGAGCTTTTAAGCGAGCAATTGATCCATCAGGATTTACTTTAATAGAAAAAACCCATTTACAGCCAATGGCCTTTTTCCTTGTAGGTAAATGTACCAAATCCCAAGTATCATTCTAATTAAAGGCATTCATCTCCTTTACCATTGCACTATGCCATCTTAGATGTGATAAGGCTTCATGAACGGTTTTAGGAAGGGAGATAGAATCAATAGATGCAATAAAGGAACAAGAGGAGACTGACAGATGATCATACGACACAAAAGAAGAAACAAGATAAGTATACTGACATTTACCTTTACGAAAGGCAATGGGAAGATTGTCCCCTAATATTGAATCTGATGACGAGGGAGCTGGTTCAGGACATGCATCAAGAGTTAGCTCAGGAGCACATTACCTGCGAAAGTAAACCTAAAGAGGTGGTTTAAGAGTAGAAGTGGTGGATGTAATTGTATAGATTAGCAGATCATCATCTTCCCCCTAGCCTGTATGATTGAAGGGTGGATTTTTTTGGGAAAAGAGTATGATAAGGAGTCTCACCAATCAGAATAACTGAGGGCATTCAATTAATTAAAAAAAAAGTTGTAGACACTGCATTAGCCTAAAAATGTTTGTGGACGTGCATTTGAAACAACAAAGCCCTAGTAGTTTCAAGTAAATGCTTATTCTTTCTCTTAGCAACACCATTTTGAGACGGTGTATCTACATAAGAAGTTTAATGAATAATGCCATTCTTAATCATGTAGAATTGAAAAGATTAAGATAAATACTCTTTGGCATTATCACTTCACAACACTTAGATAGAAACATTAAACCGAGTTTTAATTTCAGCACAAAAAGCACAAAAATGAGAAAACAACTTAGAACGATTCTTCATTAAATATAACCAAGTTACTCAAGAATAATCATAAAAAAAGATAACAAAATACTTAAATCCAGTTTTAGATATGACTGGATAAGGACCCCATACATTTGAATGGACTAACTCAAAAGGAGTATTTGCTCGTTTATTAACTCTAGGGCTTAAGCTAACGTGATGATGTTTCACATACTGGCATGACTCATAACGTAAGGACTCTAAACCGTGAAATTGAGGACGGAGTTTCTTTAACAAAGAGAGAGACAATGTGCTTCAAAAGGGGTTACAACTCCAGAGTAGGCAACAAACTTTAGTATCTTTGTGTTAAGTATGTAGAGACCCCCAGATTCATGTCCTTTACCAATAGTTTTCCTCGTCATAAGATCCTGAAAAAGGTAATAGTCGGGAAAGAATGAGATACAACAGTTAAGTGAACGAGTAAGTTTATTGATAGATATTAAATTAAATGACAGATTAGGCAAGTTTAAGATTGAGGACAAAGAAACTAATAGAGTTGGATTTACTATGCCAGTTTTAAGGACATGGGATGTTGACCCATTAGCTAAAGTGACAGGAGAGCAGGAGGTATGAGATTGAAAAGTAGATAATAGATTGGAATTACCTGTCATGTGGTTTGTGGTACCAGAGTTAATGACCCATTTGGAAGATGAAGAGAGAAGACACGTGTTTGGTTTACCTAATTCAACGATGGCAGTAACAGGAGTAGATGAAGTCCTTAATGTTTCCTGATACTATGAGAATTTGGCAAAGTCATTTGTAGAACCCGTGTTAAATTTTCCAGATGCATCAATGGAATAGGTAACCTATGCTAATCAAAATCCCTAATTTCAACACTATAGTTTCCTATAATCATGCTCCATATGCCCAGGCTTATGACAATAATGACATATACTTGCCCCAAAACTCTGTCCCCAAGTATCAACTCTCCTACCACTACTCCTATACTGTTGTCTTCTAACTTCATACTCATATCAACGACTGACAAGAGCACTACCAGACTAAACAGATTGAGGATTCTTCGTATGTAGAATCCTGCTATATGTATCTTGCAAGGATGAGATCGTAGACCTAAAGAGAATATGAGATTTAGCTGCTTCAAACTAAGTTGGAAGCCCTGCTAAAAAACTCATCACAGTCATTTGCTCCCTTTGAGCTTGCTAAACTTTAATATCAAGACTAAAAGGTAATAACATATTAAATTCTCCATAAGTCCATTTAAAATCCATGAAGTAGCTCATGAGAGACCTATCTTGTTTCTCAGCACGATAAAAGGCCTTGTAGACTTCATAAATATGAGAAACATTTCCCTTTTTAGAATATAAGAAATCCAAATATTCCATTAATTCCTTAATAGATCCACAATGATTAATTAACCCAACTACTTCATTATCAATAGAATTCCATATTTGCAAGAATAATTAAGCATTTTCTCTAAGCTAAGTTTGCTTGGAACTATCATCCATGGGTAGATTTTCAAATGATCATCTTTATCAATACTACATAGGTAGAGCCTCATAGTTTTACTCCAATCTAAATAATTAGACCCATTAAGGTTATGTTCTATAATTTTTTACATTATAGGTACCACATCCAACATAACAATAGATTTGTTGTCCACTTTTTCACACATGATTTCAGGCCAAATTCCTCCAATAGAACAGACAGATGAATTAAAGTCAATGTACGTCAGCCCACTCTCAATTACTGACACACCAAATCATACGTACCAGATCAATAGATTTGTACGTCAGCCCACCAATTGAACAAAATAAATACCAATGGATTGGTACATCAATAGAATAAACACCAATAGTAACTAATTACTAAACGTTCCAAATTACAACCACAAGGACTAAACACACCATATTAACACCAACAAATGACAAATTAATCATCAATAGCAAACAAATTAACACCAACAAATAATAATTCAATAAGATGATTGCAAACCGAAGTTAACAAACCCATACCTAAATATCTATTAAATAAACGAACCATAAACCTAAGCTATACACGACCAAGTGAGACAATCGGTGAAAGTAGAGAGCAAATCGACGTTGTATGTGCCCTCATGTGTCAATGCATGAGATTGGTGGCAAGCGCTATGGTGGCGCGTATACGTCACACATGTCAAATTCCAACACTGAACTTTCCAAAAGCCCTAGTCAGCGGGTGGTGCGTCTCCTTAGGCTGGTGGTGTCAAAAAAATAAGAACCCTCATAAACCCACTCTCTCTCCCTTTCTATGATATTCTTGATAATAATTTATTTTTTTTCGTGGCTTTGATACCATGTAATTGTGAGGAAAAGAGAAAATTGTATATATCCTTCATTGATCCATAGGTTACACATATATAAAAGTTTTAATAAACTAAGAAAGGAAACTAAATTTCTATTTTAAGACTAATATATATCTAATAATAATTGTATCCTAATTTAACTAATTCACAACCTATAGCAATGATAATATATATTTTATAATTAAATAAATAATTAAAATTTCATGTATTACACTACTAGTCTTTTCGACTAAGAGGGTCGCAAATAGTTAAGAAATGTCCTTAAAGTGGGCTAAATGTCATATTTGATATCTAAAGTTTGTCCATTTATAGCACTTAAGAATGCCATATTTACCTAAAGAATGTTAATTTACTACATATAAGCTTTTTGATATCATTTATAGCACTTAAGTTAATTCTATTTAGATAATTAATTATAAAAATAAAAAAAATTAGGTACATTATTGTAAAAATGGGCAAGAACCATGTTAACACTTTTAAGCTTTAGGTACTTAATTACAAAGATGAGTAAAGTTCATGTACTAAATATGACATTTTCCTCTCCCTTACACCAACCTACCCCCTCCCCATACCTTTCAAGTACATGTTATTGAAGATAAAGTTTTAACATATCCATTATTTGTCTATACTCATGTTTTATGTGAGAATAAATACTAACATGTGTATAGGTAAAGTTGGATATAGGTAGGTTCAGGCCCATGACTCGACATTGAACCAGGTTGTCAAGTGTGGTCCTAGGTCTACTTATAATTTTTTATAAATGAAATTGATATGATATATCAATGTCTTGCTCTATGTTGCAAATTCGCTGCTTCACATATTAATATTCTCCATATATTGTTACATTTTTCAACCCTTTTGCAATGTATGTATTAGAATAAACATTAGTATGTTTTTATGTGGTGCTACTTATATTGTCTATTCTTTTTAAATTCACGATGAATGAAGTAAGCGAATGGAATGAAGGAAAATATATAGCTCAAGATTAAAAAAAGATGATGGTGAGGATTCATGTTCACTTTTAGAGGATTATGCTAGTTATAAATCTTAAAGATTTATGAAATATTTTCTAAGAAAAATATGTACTATAATCATTTTACTATCACTTTCTAATGAGCTAGTAGTAATAGTTATGTGCCAATTTTCAATGTCCTCAACTCATAATGATCTATTTTCTATCTAATCAATTTCCAATGCAATAACTTGCTTAAATATTTATATCACTTAAGAAAGACCTACCTATGCCAACAACTTGAACATGTGTTTGTAACTAGAGTGGATTGGTTAGCAAGTAGCGCATTGCAAGTTAAGGATGCCAAGAAGACTCACATAATCAATAGAAATAACGCTCCTAATAAAGTGAGCAAAAATGATTGAAACAAATACTTTTCACAAAAAAATTTCTATACTTATCTCTAAAATTAGAAATACTTGACAGCATCAGTATTAGAATCAATAAAATATTAAGTGAATTGCCAACTTAACCTCCCTCTATATCTTGAATTCAATATTACTCTTCGTTTCAATCTCTTGCCTCAACATATCAAGATTTAATCAAGGATGAGAGAATGATTGCTTTATTTTAAAATGAAACACCCCAAAACCTATGATATCACAACTTGCCACATGTCACTACTGGGTAATAACACATAAAAGCTCATCCTACACCTGTACTTCAACTTGTTCAACTTTTCTTCACATTAAAATAATTGTAAACTCTAATGATTTAAATAAATGACTCACAGATAAGTCATTTCAATCACATTATAACTAAAGTTAAACTACAATGTTCCACTTAAATGTAACTATCGCCATAAACACAACAACTAAATCACTACTGGATCCAAAACAACTATAGTAAAGTAATTTAAAAAGTTTCCAACAAAGTGTCAAATAATCTTCTAATTTATATTTCTCCTTACTACTCAACATTATAATAGTAATAGTATCCTCCATTATCATCATTCCAGTAATAATAATATATGTCCTCAATCTTACCATATTTTGTATACTTATCATACCCACCTACAGTTGAAAAAGAAAGTTAAGCCTAAACCTAGTTAATGAATACCTAAACACATACACATGTCACAACAATTACAAGTTACACATACATATAATGTAGTAAATAAACCACTGACATCACTATTTATTTTATAAATTTAAGTACTTTAACTCTAGGTTGGAAATTGCTACATTCGATCCCAACTTTCTAACTAGTATTGAAAACTATCATCTTTGGCCTTAATACCAGTAAAATTTACCTGAATCATATTGATATGTAACTTCATAGGGAACAACATCATATACCAATCAATAGGTGCCTCTTAAGGGATCTGCCATCTCTAGCCCCCCAAGCCGAGCCACACACAAATAATAAGCGAATGATTTGCCAAGTTTACTTAAATTTATTTATTTACTATAACTAACAAGTATAACCAACAAGTATGGTAAATACATATCTAAAAGAACAGTTTTAGTTCACCTTAATTGCAACTATCAATCTTATGAAAACTTGTCATGTAGCAAAACACTTAATTTAGCAATAGCCTACAACATGGACTAAGTTCACTAAAGTGGTCCAACTAAGGATTTGATACAATCGTATAGTTAGTCGTGTACTTTGACACAGGCAGGTACATGTTTGGTACTTGGCTTATGTATCCCATGTCGAATAAAACTTCTCATCATCTCAATAAGGGCAAGTATAGGCTCTTAGACCAAACCATGTATCCTTCTATTCAAAACTTTTCTTCTTCTAACTCTCCAAAACATGTGAGATCCCTGATTTCTTTACAATTTTTAATCCTATCCCATTCAAAAAATCAAAATCCAACTTTTAGGTAATTTAAAATACACTTTCTTGTTTTAAATAATTCAAAAAGTCCAAATCCATCAACACACCATGAATCCATTTGCACTGGTTTCTTCCAAAATATAACAAAATTCATTACTTTTATCAAACTTTCACTAGAAACAAGAGAAAGTGTGATTACTAGATGAAAATTATGACTTACCTTACAAATCATTACTTGTTGAATTGCACAATTTTATGTCACCAACATGCGGATTGTTGAAAATTTACAAAGATAGAGTTTTCTTTAGAGAGAGAGGCAAATGTAGACTAGGAGAAGAAATGACAGAGTGGGGTTTTTGAGACTTTAAATAATTCACTGCCAAAATGACTAAAACACCATCTTCATAACCATCTTATTATTTTAATGCGTTGTTTTATTAAACTTTATTTTTTTTATGAATTTTTTCTGTATTTTACATAACACTTGGAAGTAGCTCTACATAAATAGAGACTAATGATGCATTACAATATGAGTTATAGATGTACTTGTAAAACTTTTTTAATATGTAAATGATATTGTGTTGGTAAATAATGTTATTATGTATAACAAACACCTTTGTTTTATTCTTACATTATTTTTCTTGCAATTATAGTTGTAATATCATGCTTATTTTTTTATGAATGTGTATTTTGTTGCAAAGAGAGTAGTACTAGCACCTATTTATAATATTCAAGTAATGATATAATTTTTTTTTATATACTTTAATGAGATAATCCAACATAATTAGTTGTATATTTTTAATATGTTATGTAATACGTGTTTTCCTTAGGCAATGCATGTGTAGAACCCAGATGTTAGAGTGGAGGAATAACTTTTTTTTTTTTTTTTTTTGGAAAAAGGAAATTTGGTTGATCAATTCACAGGTCACAAAACCATAACCCAGATCTAGAAAAATTGCTAGGCTCTTGGACTTGGCGCTGAATCTGGGTTGGTCTTGTCTCAATTCCTCCATTTGAAGTTTGTGGGGTGGCTAGTCCTATCGAGTGGGCTAAGCCAAAACCCGTGCCTAGCTATATGTACAGAAGTAAGTGAAAGTGTATACATTAGTAAGTTACAATAATGTATGGGATGATATTAGGATAAGCTGCGTACCATGATTTATTTTTATCTTTTAAATACTTGTATTAAAACGTAAACATTTGTACCAAAAAAAAAAAAAGGATTGGTAACTTATTACCAACTTTTTTTATCAACTTTTAAAACTAATTTTACTAAAATGTACAATCAAGACTTAATAATAAGTCTTCATTATGCGATTCATTCCAATAATTTTTCGTTGTGCATAGCTGAGAAGGACACGCTATGACTATGTTACTATGTATTCCATTATTAGCTTTAACGAAATGGAAAAATCTAAGGTCACATAATAAATTAATAATTTATGAAAAGTGAATGTCTCAGTCAATAGTTGATGGTTGTGATTAACTTTTACAGAAAATGTAAATAGAAAATAGGAATTATGATTTTCATTTTCTAAAGAAATAATTATGATCATAATTTTTTATTAGTATTTTTTATGATTGTTAACCATCTTCATCAATGGCTAGTTAGTAACATTGTCTTTCACCATCATTTGTTATTAAAAAATACTAGTATTTATAATCTCTTGCAACTACCATGGATAAATAAATATATATATCTATATATATAGTATTATTAATGCAAATATCGGAAAAGATTCGAAAACCATTTTCCGTGAAATAGGTCCCTAGTGCTAAATCATTAGCAGCTGAAACAAAATATAAAGGGCAAAGGATTCTCAAATATATTTTAATTTCAGACGGAGTAAATCCTATTACATTATTATGTATATTCATGTTTTATAAATGGAAGGATTTGGACTCTCAAATTAAAATTTTTAAAAAATGATATTATAAAATATTTTAACAATTAAAAAAAATCAATGATTAACTTAAAATTAAAAAAAATAATTTTTTTTAAAGAATCCATTTTTCTCTGTGGAAGTACATAAATAATTATATAAGTTTAATAATAACCATTTTCATCGATTATATAAATCACGACACTTCTCTCATCGATCACAAAAAAAAAAAAAAAAAAAAAAACACTCTCTCCCTCAAATCAACGTGAAAGAAGTCATATTATTAATATTAATATTGGTGATGTTGTCCATGGCTAACGATTTCGGCGTGGCCAACCTTCTTCCTCAACTTCTAGCTCATCTTGCCAGGGTCGATTCCTTCACCACTCAACACCAATTTCCTCTCTCACATACCCTTCCGACTCCACCTACTCCACACAGGCATTATTAATATCCATGACAACAGCTCCATATGCATGATCGAAGACAATTACACGAACACGGACGAGTTAGAAATGTGTGAAACCTGCAAAATTTATTAATAATTAGCTTTATTAATAAAAATAGAATGCTCATATTACGCGAACACAAATGAATTGGAAACGTAAAATAAGAATTTAACATGAATACAGATAGAGTGAGTTAAAATGTGGATGTTTGGATCCTGTGTAACTTTCAGTGTATTTTGTAAAAAGAACATAGCAACAAAATATGGGTATGTATTGCACCGTGTACTTTTGAGATTAAATTTTCTTTTCCTATCATTTTTGCATAGATGTGTTGCTCTTTTAATGAGGGTGTGTTGAAGATGGCCAAAGTATATGATTGTGCTCCTTACATATTTTGATCATTTTAACTTATTTTGCGCCATTTATCCTCCTAAATTTCATATTTTTATCTTCTTGTTCTAATTTTATCCTTTAGGTTTGTCCTAATTACTAAATATATTAATTAATTGAGATAAAAATCCCATTTTGAAGCCTAATAAAATTTGGAATACAAGAAATAGATATAATATGGGATCATTAGGTAAAGAATAAGAATAGATAAATGAAATTAAAATCTTAGGTTTAAGATAGTTAAATAAAATTTTTGAGTATATATTTGTACTCTATATATTCTATTTAGTTTATGCAGTAAGATTTTATATAAAAGTATTATGATTTAGATAATTTAATAAAATAATTTATATGTGTTAGTCGAATATGTAATTAGATAGTTTCAACGGTGATTTCAATTGCACTTCAGCATGAAGGATTATTCATATATGTAGAAAGGTGATGTCTTCCTCTCCCCTCACTCTTCTTCATCCGAAAATTTCATTGCCCAAAACTCTTGGAAATCATAAATGATTTACAATATTGAAAATCTTCTCCAATCTTAAAAAATTCATAACTTTTACAAACTGTACTTAAATAAAAAATTGCAAGCATCATTGTGATTTTTGTGAAAAGTACTTTATGACAACACTAAGCTTGAAAGGTAAATATTGAGCTTGAAGTTTAAGTTGGATTGAAGCAATCATAAAAACGTAGAAGAACTCTTATTTGAAAAATGATTCGTAAACTTGATTTTATTGAAGTTTCGATAAGTTTAATTAGTTAAATCCGTAATAAATTTATTATATTTTGATTCTAAATGAAGAGTTGAACTATTAATAACTTCCTAATGACTATTTTGAGCCATAAACAATGAGGCTAAGGTGAGTGAGAAATTTGATGATATTACTACAATGCTTATGATTTTTACTTATTTGATTGATATATTTGCTTGGTAATGCATTAGTCAAAATTTATGGGTGAAATTTCGCGATGAAAATAAGGTGATGTCTTCCTCTCTCCACATTCTTCTTTAAAATAAGTGAAATAAGTAAAATCTGCATTTAATTGATTATTATTTAGAGGAGATACCACTTGATACTTAAGAGAGATTGTCTAGTTGAAAAGGAAAATTTAGTCTTATACAAACTAAAAAGAAAATATTAAACACAAAAACATTAAATTATATTATGATAATCGTGCTTTAAGAGGGAGCAAAAAAAATCCCTATTGAGTGGAAAAAGAAGTGAAAGTGAGTAAATTTTAGAGTCTTTTCATCTCTTTATTTAATTTCACGTTCTAATAACTCACGATAAATGAAATATCCTTCCACCTAAGAATAAAATCGTCAATTAGTTACTAGTTGTAATGAAATATATCATGTAGATTGGAAAAAAAATTAAAAATAAAAAGTAAATGTAAATATATATCCTTTTATATTTGCTCTATATATACTTAACTATTTCATTTTTAATATTTGATGTTTAAAACCCTAAATCATTGAAAAAAAAAATACATTTAAACTCCTATATGACTATTTTGCTATTGATGTTACTCTTTTTCTTTAACAATTTTAGTATTATTTTATTATTTTATCAAATGATAAAATAGAACCTAAAAGCATTCCTCCCCCCCCCCCCCCCTTAAAGAATTGGAGATTTAAAAAATGAGAGAAAAATACAAAGGAAAGGCTAGCATTTGTGCAGTTTTTTTTTTTTTTTAATGGCCTAGATTTTTTAACCATATATTTAAGGGGGGGGTGGGATATTGGTAAGATAGGATCATTTTAGGACTTATGTTCATCTGCCATTAATCAAATTTAATATCGTATGGATGAAGGCCATAAAATTAGCGAAACTTATAAACACAATCTCTTAAATGCATGGTAAAAAATTTAGGCCACTTTTTTTGCAAAAATTGACCAAATTAAGGCCCCTTTGTTTTTTTTTTTTTTTTCTCATCTAATCTATATTATTATGCCAAAACACCAAGTTTTGGACTTCTCACTCGCAAAACTCAACTTTTACCTTAATATTCTATTATTTGTCTTTTGAATTATACATATATTTTTAGCTCATGAAGTAGTTGAAAGATTATTAAGGTAAGTTTCCTTGTAACGTCTTTTTTCCTCAAGTAGTTCATCTTTTTTAGGAGGGTAAAACGTTAATTGCCTTTTCAACTTTTTACTAACTTTTATTATTATATATTAGCAGCTAGTAAATAGAGCTATTCATTTAATTTTCAATAAAATAACTTTCAAGATTCCATCTTTGTAAAAAATTAAACACCATTATTATCATACATTGTTTGGATTTATAAATCCAAAAATAAAGTAACAAAATTGATTGATTGTAATTTATAAGGTAAAGTGAAATATGTCATTAAATTTATCATAGTTTTTTTTTTCAAATTAATATTATTGGCACACACATTGTGGATGCACAATTTGCTAGTTACATACTATCACATATAAAAAGTTATTATTATTTATTATATATATAGCATTGCATAATCAGTGCATATGCATATAAGAACATTTTCTTGATTAAGTTTTATCCTGCATAATTTTAATTTTTAACCCCATTAAGACATATATTGGAGATAAACCATATCTTATATTTCAATGACCATATGAGAAATAATATTTATTTTTCATTCTCACTAATGTTATTCATGCTTTATTTATTTCCATTTTTTTTATGTTTATCATCCCTAAACCAGATCTCAAATAATTCACATTATTAAGTCTAATATTTAATCACCTCATCAGAACTTGCATCTCAATATCAATTTATTGTTAGGTTGTTTTTTTTTAATTATTATTACTTGAAAAAAATAATTGTAGAAACCTAGAGATAAAATTTTCAACTCTAGATATATGAATTGATATATATATTCATTCTTTATTATTTACCCTCATGCATAATAATTAACAAAAATCATATCTTCTATATTTAGATACTATCAATTAAGTGATATCATATAAATGGGGATTCAACTTATAATAAAAAAGAAAAATTTCACTAGTAACTTGAGATCAAATACTTTGACTCCATCATTATTGTTAAGAGTAAGAAAATATTTATATACATATATATTATATTTGTAATGTTAAGTGAAAAAATAGTATTACTTTGATGGTATAATGGTATGAAATCTATACGATTTCATTTTCACTACTTATATGCATGTATGTATAGATGTACGTGGAATGACAATAATCTTGAATTTATGTTAGTCTTTAGATTCCTTTTTAAATATTTTCTTTTGAGAAAATTCAAAAGAGAAAATAAGTAGTGGTGATGAGGTAGAATCTTAACTTGAAACTAAAGTGCTATGATTTGCTATTATGTGAAAAATATCTACATGGTTATTAGCTAGTCCACATATAGTTTGTAGATGGGGAGTCCCGATAGGAGCGGTCACGTGCGTATCATGCGGAAACTGCATTGCACGTGAATTCAGAGAAAAGAGATTTAGAGATGGCACATGATGGGATGACTAGGGAAAGAGAGGTAGGGAGGAGGAACGGGCAATCTCAAGTGTCTCAAATGCACAAGTGACAAACAAGGGAGTTAAGGAGACCTCAAGCATCAACATTGCGGTTCTTAGGAAATGGAGATCGTTCTTCACCTGATCTCTTATTTGATCTTTGAGAGTAGAGAACTCTTGGTGAAACATCATTTCTCTAATCTCAGGAATTTGGGAAAAGTTCCTTTAATGAGGAGGAATAATTGAGTATTTATAAACTCTTAGGCCTAATGACATTAGTTAGATCACTTTAGCAATCAACGAACGAGATGGAGATTGCTCATTTTAAAGTTATCTTAAAGAGTTTGCCATAGGCTCAAGACTAGTAGCCTTCTTCATAAGTTCATGAGCCTGCTTGAGAAAAGTTAGATGCAGATGAACCGGTCCAACAATCCCTATTCTAAGCTCACCAAGCCAATTATTCCTAAGTCATCCTAATAATTAGATCAGACTTATTAGGCCCTACCACCTAGCCCAATGAGTTAAGCCAAATAATCAATGGGCTTAGCCTAACATATTTACGTAATATTTTTAGCCCTTTACATTTTACGCCTTGACCAAAATCCTTTGAATGAGGTCAAAGGAGTTTGGGCATTAGATAAGCCTTTTTAATGGCTATGAAATTGTTTGATGCATGTACGCTTGTTGAATAACTGCACTATTACCACATACACGTCTTGTGTGATTCATATTACAAGAGCTTGGAGCCAACACTACATATAATTTAATTTAGTTTTTTTTTTTTTAGTGTACAAGCTTGTAGCACCATTTAATTGCACGTGTTTCCTTTAAGCTCATTGAAATGACTTTACTTATAAAACAACATATGCATAAAATTTCTTTAATAAACAATTCATATATATATATATAATTTTTTTCTTCCTTTTTTTTTTTAGTATCTAGCTTATCAAATTGCCTTTCATTCTCCAGCTTCAATTGACTTGCCAATTCTACTTCATGGAAATGCACCAATAAATCCTTGTATCATGGCACATTAATTTTGATAAGAGCAAAAGTTCTAAATAATCATAGTAACTTTATGTTTGGTGTCACCTTAGTGTGTTGTATATCCTTGACATATCACCAATAGGCTCTTCAAATTATCATTCCATACATATTTTCAATATCATACCAAATACACTTCGAAGCAGATATATAATAAAATATATTCACTTGGTTGAATGCATCCTAATGAGAATTTACTTTCCCATTCTAATATATATATATATATGTCCTAATAAATATCAATTCCAACTTTATATATTGATAAAATCCTCGGAATCCATTAGTTGCCAAATTTAAATCCTTGAGCTTTATTACTATGTCCTAATGAACATCAAATTCAATTCTTAATTATAACAAGATCTACTGAATCTATTGATTTTCAAATTTAAATTCTTAAAATTCATCTTCTTTCATCAATGCAATCAATATATATATATACATATATATATATATATATATATATATATATATACTACAGTCCTTAACTTTTACCCGTTTCTTTAATATCTTCAATATATATATATATATATTTGTCAATGCCTTCTTTATATTATATGCGCAATGGACAGGTCGGAAAAGCTCGTGACAACCCTTTGGTTAGCATAACAATTCGTCTTTGACTTCGGTTCAAGAGTAGGCAACACCTTGGACAGCGGTAGTTGGTCAGTATCGTCTTGAATTTTTTTTTTTTCAAAATCTGCTGTCTGTTTTCGTAAGAACATATCTGAATGTGATTATGCTAGTTATTTCCTTTCACACTTGCTGTTGATAAACACGAACATGTCCCCTGTTCTAAGCATTGCTTTCCAATTTGCTTCTCTTGGCAACACCAATGGCTCAATCCATATTCTTCGATTGAGAATCTCGTAACATTATATATGCTTGGTCGTCTTCAAATCTGATTCACCATCCAAATTTATATTTTGAATGTCTGCAAGTCCACTAGGATCACTAGTACCAGGCAAGACCGTGTCACATGGAATTGTTGTCTCGTTTTGCATTCGAGAGACTTCCAGGATCCCAACCGATCCTCACCTCGCCGGAGAAACGGTATAATTTGCCAAATATCCAATGCTGCCGGAGCCTAGGATCAGTGATCGTGACGATACCACATTGGCCAGCATTGATGGAGGGACCAAGGATCGATTCAGAGTCTGAGAGGGAGAATTGGATTTAATCGGCAATGGGAATCGGCTTCTGGAGTGACTCACCGAGAGCTTGTCAGATCAGGAATTATTGTTGCTTTTATTGTTGTTGTCCATATGGTGGTCTTCTTTTGGTAGAGTAAAAGGCTGTTGTGTTCCAACTTCCCGTTAGTATGTTTACACCATATATATAGCTCTCTGTGGGAATTTCTCAATGACATTAGTCATTAGTACCTTTATGTGGCCGGAAGATACGATTAGCAATTATCTCTACATTTCTTTTTTTTTAAGACTAACCCAGTTTGTTGAGGAATAGCCTTCATGTCGAAAAGGTTAGCTCTTTTTTTTTTTTTTTGTGGAAATGCTTTTGCTTGATCTTAGATCGCTTTCTGGTGGCTTCTCTTCAGATGACTGAGCCTGACTACGAATGCCTGATGAAGTACCTGATCTCCGAGGGTACTTTGCCAAGCTCTCCATAGGACCTGTCCCTGATAATGACCAGACGTGCTAGGACTGGCTAAATTCGAAGGCACAAATGCTGAGGAAGGACTGCTAAAATTCAATCCATTACTGCCACCAGAGAGTAGATCCACCTCGGCCCCTGAATCAATACCTCCACGCTGGCTGCTTCCTGAACCAGTAAGCAAAGAATTTGAACCACCATTACCATACGCTTGACCGAGTATGGAAGACATGTTTGGCCCATTTCCCAGAATCATGCTATTGAGATGAGTACGGGAGACAAGGGAAAAATACGTGCTTTGAGATGGAACTGAGCCACCTTCTGCTCCTAAAATTCCAACCGGATAGAAGTACGATTAGGAGCAGATTTTTGCAGTTTGATGATTCGCTAAAGAAGAAATGTCCATGGATAACTATGAAGGAGTGAATTTGTTTGAGCGGGTTTGTGTTTCTTAGCCCTGCCATAGAGTCGTGTGACACCTTTTGTAGGAGACTCGGGCAATACAGAGCTTACGAACTGGTCTGCATTGGGCACAAAATAAAACTTGAAATGTACACTATCGTTGTTTAACACGAGCTTGGACATAAGAACATTAACACCGGCATCCTTGGAATCCCAGCCGAACTCAGTGGTGGAACGTAACGCCTTGATACTCTTTACAAGATAGTACAAATAGTTGGGTGAATTTGTTGCCTTGAATAACCAAGCTGCTGCTCGAAGTAGTCCATCCTTATAGCCACCACTGAGTCAAAAATTTACTGGTCTTTTGTCCCTTCAAACATAATCATCTCTTCTTTGATTTTACAGTGGCATCTTTATACATTGTCACACGTTCTTTGAGTTGATGCAGCGTGTTGTTAACATATGATAGACAGATAGAAGAATGGGACTGCTAGGAGTAAGATCTAATCAACTTGAAGTTCTGAAATTTGAAGAAATTGCCGAACAGATATCCAACGATTGTCGTCTCAGGGGGTTTAGGTAGAAGACTTGAGTTATGTTTTACATGTAACACACTTGGTCCAGTTGCCGGATAGAGTCAATGATCTTGTAGTCAATTGGGTTGCCCACCACATTTGATACATAAAAAGGTATCTTTGGCTTTTCCATTTTCTGTTGAAATCTCAGCTTTTCTCATAGACAAACCATTTTCCCGAAATATCCTGTTTATATTTGAGAGAAGTCCAACACAATCCTCTGTGCACAACTCCAATTTCGTGACCTCATATGCCCGCCTTTCAATGGCCGCTTCAAAATACTGTACAATGCGTTCCTTCTCAACTTCGGAGCCTACAGGGAGTGTCTTATGAAGAAAAATTCCTAGTAAGCTTCCTTTGTGCGATAATTTTATCAGCTCAGGATCAACAGTAACTTCAGATTTGAGTTTCCATCTACCAAAATTCCATCTTTGTTTTTTTTTTTTTACTTTCCTAGCCTGGATCCGCCACATAAGAAGAAAAAACCATAATCCTTTCCAAGCACACTAGCTCTTTGGAATTCCATTTTGTTTTCTATCAATGTTCCAGTTTACTCAGATAATATGTATGTATATCTTGTTTCACTACCACTGCCTCTGATAATCCTATTTGAGACTACAAGAAGACTCATCGTATAGATTGGATGCAAAAGCTGCCTTTTCAGGCCTCATATAGGACCCCGACTTCAATGCGCTGTGGAAAGGGAACCCCTAAGGCAGGAAGTGCAGACCTGCAATTGCTATGCAAAACTTCCTAGAAGGCTAGAAGAATTTTATCAAACCAGCTACAACTATTCCCTATGTAAAATCTTTTCTTCCCGCGAATGTGTACAACGCCTGCCTGCTTTGCTTCTTCCACATCATCTATCTCTTGGTGGACTTCCTGAGGGGTTGTTGGAGGGAAACATGAGCTATGCTGTATATTTGCCTTCAAAGCTTCTGTAACCTGAGTAACAAGGTCATCACCTTCATGATTAAGCGAATCTGCATATCCATATTGAATCACACACCCATATACCCCTTTGAGTCCAAGCTTATGAACAACAATTCTCTCGTTAGCAGCAACCTTGGGGACTAACAAGTATCTCAGTGTCGTGAAAACGGTTACTCTGTGAAGAGATCGCATATTCTTTATATAATGTCCAAGAATGGGAGTTAGGCCATCTTGGGTGTTGGTATAAAAGAAGCACAATCCAGGAACTCTCTGAACACCTGGATCAGACAGGAGTACTTCCAGTCCGTCCGTGTTTATCTTATGTGTTAGCTCATAGTCTAACTTTCTCTGCCTCCCATAAAACCAGCCAAACATGATGAATGCCAGAATGAAAGATATTGCAAAGGGAATCCATCCACCCTCAGGAATTTTCGTGCAAACAGCATGACATAAAGGCCTTCCATCACAAAAAAAAAAAAAAAAAAAAAAAAACTCCATGGATATCCAATTAATGTATATATGTAATCTTCTTCACTCCTCTTTTTTTTTTTTTTTTAATTTCAGGTTTCGTCTCGACGTTGATAATATTGCGCATTGATGAGAAAAAAAACAGAGGTGATAAAGTAAAAAGACTTGCTGGTGCACTCAAATGAGCATCCACCATTGATCCTAAGTCCTCGGAATGCATTGTTGGATGAAACTATCTCTAAAGATATCTTCTAGGACAAAATTAAATATCGAGAGCTCTGCACAACAACTCACACTAATGGTATGCTTCACTTTATCTCCAACACTTGAGGATGTAATCTTTCTCCTGAACTTGACTAGTTTTGGATAAACCAACATTACCTCTACTAAAGTGTCTTATAAGGAGCATAGTTTTAAATGGCTTTACCGGATGCCTTGAAAGCTACTCGCAACAGCAAAAGGAAGTCTTGTTTCTCTTTCTAGCTTGCATACTTCTTTGAGGAGAAAAGGAATGATAAACCTCGGGTTTCTGGCCTAGGTCGTAAACAAGAGTAAGTACTTTTATTCATTGTTCGAGCATACTTTTATAATTGTGTATTTACACCTTCCTCACTTATTTTTTTGTCTTTTTTTTTTTTTTTTTTTTTTTTGCAGGTATGAGCTTGCAACTTTTATAATGTATTAGCTCTCTTTATTTGTATTCTCTAGTGGATCGGGAGAAGGTGTGAGCCCTCAGCTGTTTCCCTTAGCCATACGAATTGCTCAGGGTAAGTGCTTCACACTAGATCTCTTTTACCTAGGCTCTTTGTATCAACACTTGGATCTATACTACAAGGCTTTTGTTTGTTCAAAGGGCTGCTATGTGAACGTGTCGCATATAGACCTGGTATTTCTCTAACTTTTCTTTTTCAAACAATTCCAAAAACACTTTACACCTCCTCTCAATAGTGTTAAGTCCAACCTTGCTTCCTAGAGCATAGGCTTAGGTTAAAGGAATTATTGAACAAGAACTTTTGTAACTTATCGACATTGAGTCAGAATTTACATTTCGTCCTTATGTGAAAAGGCTTGTTGGATATGAAGATAAGGTTGAATTATATCCTCTAAGCTCAAGCAATGAGGTGACCTTGGTAAATAGGCATAAGGGTCTCTACAATTCTGAGGCAAGATTTATTCTATTATGTACTCAAAGAAGTCTACTCTCCCTCCTAGATAACAAAAACTCCTCTGAGTGCTATTTGGAGCAAAGGATTGTAGTATATTCTCCTCACAGGGTTGCACGCCAACTTGGGTTTAACCAAGGGGTACCTCGCATAACTAATATTATTAACAACTTCGAGTTGTGTTGTCGATCACTCTCGCAAAGTGACTGTAGAAATATTCATCCAGAAGTGTGTCGATTATACTTTCCTTCTATAAGTCACTCCGGGGTTGCTTCTCCCGACTGGTTAACATATTGGTCGAATTGCTTGCAAGACTTTTGAGTGGATGCTTTTGCTTTAGTAGATGATACACTTCGTGTGCCTATTATGTGTCGTTGGGAGTTTTGCCTTATATTACCGCCTAAGCCTATTGGTGATGCCCAAGAGACTATTGAACGAGTGGATCAGCGATCAGCATCTCCTACTAATGTGGGATTAGGGAGATCCTCTAAGAATAAACGCCCATTTCTTCCATTGATAGATGATAGACAGGCCAAGCGTACATTTATTCATAAGGTAGCATTGTCTATTTCTTGTCATTATGTATATACATGTAGTCTTTTTTACTAACCACCCTTGTCTATTATATATGTGTAGGCTGAGATGGGCTCTGAAGTGCTCTAGCACTTCCATTGATTTAGCGATCGTTTCAATTCGAGTTGACGATGATCAAGACTTAGTGAATTATGCAGAATCACCAATTGAAGATGGTAGAAGCGATGATGATGATTTTGAAGAGTTGCATGACTCTATTAGAGTTAAAGCACTTACTACTAATACTGATGGGCTAGTTATAGAGATAAACAAGGATAATGATAACACCGATGCTGGTGACTATGCCGATGCGCTGCTTCATTCTAGAACATATGAAGATGGGTTATATGTATCTCCTATAGATACCTTTCCTCCCCCAATCGCTATGATGTTTCCTCGAGACAAGGAAGTGACTGTAAAGGTTTATGCTGTAGTAGAGGAGACTACATCCATTCAAGGATTCACTGTACCATCTTAGTTATTAGACTCATTGGAGACCCTTAATGCCATGGACAAAGACTTTTGGGTTGATTCTCCTGTGTCAGGAATTGAGCTAGCTTGCACTATAGTGAAGATGCTGGGGGAGACCGCGTTATTGTTGAACAGGCCTTAGAATTCCTTATCAAAGGCAGAACTTGAGTAGGTGATTAAATGCATTAAGGGGGTCGGCCTTCTAAGGTTCAAAATTAACAGCTTAAAGCCTATTGCTGCTAAAGCCAAGAGGGTGTTGAATTATTATACTGTCAAGAGGCGGCATGATAAACTGATGAGCAAAGTGCAAGAGTTACAAGAAGCAGTTAAAGCATCCGAGCTTGAGATGAAAGCACTTTTAGGAGACTTAAATCTTAAGTTTTAGTGGGCCTAGATTGTCTTCCATAATTCGACATGACTATGCTTTTGTTTTCATTCTAAAGCATTACATTGAAATTAATAGTTGTTTTTCTTTATTTTGTTTTTATATATGTGTTATCATGACTTATTTACATGTACTTGCCATGAGTGATGTTAGTCACAATCACATTATTTAGTTAAGTTATTATGTTGCGCATCAAAGCAAAGCTTTCACTTGCTAGCAATAATATATTAAATGGTTGAAACAATCAATCACGCTTAAGCAATGATAGTAGTGTTCATTATGTAGTGCAACATACTAGAATTGATGGTTAAGAGGGTATTACCCAATAAAGAACCATACATTCTTTATTTTTGAATTTGTAGATATATTTTTGCTGACTAAGTATTTCATTGCGCACTTGGGAGCACGTGCTATGACCATGTGATAGTAACGTAAGAGGTGATAGTTAATCATGTTTGTGCATTAAGGAGATAACTCTCTAACTTTGTAGCAACAAGATAAGCAAGTATTGAAAAGAAAAGCATTGAAAAAGGTTGGAACAGTGTGAGCCATACATATGATTCATGATAATTTGCAAATACACCGTTCATTTCACATATGAAATTTTTTAATGTATGGAAAATTGATAAGTACAGTAACTTTATTAGTTGTTGGGTTCTGAAGCTTGCAATAACCAGTGTCATGAAGCTCATGAACAATGAAGGGACCTTTCCACTTTGGTGCTGGAATACCTCGCCGCACATGCTCTTTTACGTGAAGTACACACCTTGCTGAAAGGACCATTTCTTGACCAAACGATCATAAGCCATATTTAACCGCTGTCGATAGTTAGCAAGGTAATGTTTGGCAGTGTCTCGTCTCTCTTCTAGAGCTCCGAGATTAAGCATACGTAAAATATCAGGTTCAAGTTTAGCATTGATGGCTAATCTTGCAAATGGGACCAAAACTTCTATGGGCATTATCACATCACATCCATATACTAAAGAAAAAGGGGTGGCCTGAGTGGGGCTTTGTTTAGATATCCTGTACACCTATAGTGCCAATGGTAGTTTATCATGTCATTCTTTATGATTTTCATGCACCATACGACTAAGTACTTGTAAAAGAGTCTTATTCGTTGCTTTTACTTAGTCATTTCCTTTTGGGTAGTAAGGTGTAGACTTTACGTGATCGATACCATAGAAGGCCAATAGTTGTTGTACTTGTGAGTTGATAAAGGGAGTATCATTGTCTGAAAGAATGCGCTTTGGGATTCTAAAGCGATGGATAACATATTCTTTCATGAAGCTTACTACTGCTTATCTTATAGCTTTCTTTAACAGGATTGCCTCCACCCACTTCGTGAAGCATTCAGTACCTACAAAGATCCAAATGCATCCCCTAGATGGTAGATGTATTAGGTCGATCAAGTCGAATGTCCACGTATGAAAAGGCCATGGAGTAGTCAAGCTATGCATTGTAATGGTAGGAGCATGGATGGCATTCCCGTATTGCTGGCATGCGACACATCTCCTAGCAAATTTGAATGCATCATTTTCCATTGTAGGTCAATAATACCCTAAGCTCAATAGGTGGTAATACAGCTTCCTTCCTCCTTGATGTTCTCCACCATCTCTGAAGTAGGCTTCAACTAGTATGGTCTCCATTTTGGGTAGTGCAACACACCTAAGAGGTTGTCCCATGAATGATACCCTTTATAGCTAGTCCTCATGCATGATATATCTCCTTGCTTTGTGTTTTACTATATGAGCATTAGTTTCATTCGTAAGTAAGGTGCCATTCTACAAATAGTCTATGTAAGGGCATCTCCAATCGTCGACACTTGCCATAAAGTGGCATTCTCCTTGATCAAGAATCTCGGAGTATTTTGGGCAATTCATTTGCATTTGAAAAGCATCTTTAGCCATAGTTGGCAGTAATACCTTGTGCATTGTATGCGGCGATACAAGGATAGGCTTTTCTCTCCACACCAGATTTTGTGATACTTATCCAACATCAGGCATGCTTCCTTTGCACCAATATATAACGATAAGATGCCCTATGGACCTTTGAAGTACAAAATGCCATTAATATGGAGAATAGTTTTTAAGGTTTCCAGAGAAGCTACACTAGGATGCGCTACTTGACCCTTGATGGGAATTCGCCAATCATTTAGCGTTTCTTCTTCCTCATCTAACAACTACAAAGTTGTGCACGGAATTGATTTTTTTAATAACCTGAATACTTAAACCATCTTCTTCAACTTGAATAGGAACTTTGGATGCCAAAGTTGCAAGTGCATCCACGTAATGGTTAGCCAATCGTTTAATATGTTCATATCTCACTAAATTGAATTTATTAACCAAAGTTGTACTACAGCCCTATAAGGTGCTAGTGTTGGTTCTTTGAGAGCAAATTCACCATTGGCCTGCTTGATAATTAGGTTTGAATCACCACGAATGCACAAGTGAGATGCCCCAACACTTTGGGCCAAAATGAGTCCGAGTAGTAGAGCCTCGTACTCAACCTCATTATTGGTACAATGGAAATCTAGCTTAAATGCTAGTAGTATCTCTTGGCTTGTAGGGTTATCAATACTACCCCAACTCCTTTCCCAGTACTAGCAAATGAGCCATCAAATTGTAATTGCCATTTCTCATGCAATTCAGTTGTCATAGAATCCTCATGAAACTCTACCAAGATTATATCTGCGGTTTAACTCTCATTTGCAATAGGAAAATGGGCCAAGAGGTCTGCTAGAGCTTGAAACTTGATAGCCTTAGGTGGCATAACTGTAATATCAAACTCTAATAGGAGAAGTAACCATTTTGCGATTCGTCCGAATAGTGTCGGTCATGATAGCAAGTACTTTATCGAGTTAGAGTAAGTGACAAGATTGACTTTATGTGCCAAGAAATAATAACGCAACTTCTATGCAGTAAATATCAGCGTAAGACAATGCTTCTCACAGGCTGAATAATTGATTTCACTCCCTTGGAGGGATCGACTTAGATAATATATAGGCCGCTCCCTTCCCTCAAGTTCTTGTGTAAGTAAAGCACCAATGGACTTGTTAGTAGATGTCAAGTAGAGAATCATTCGTAATCCCTTGATCGGCATTATCATCATTTGCGGAGACGTGAGTATATCTTTTATCTTCTGAATGGCCTTCTCTTGTAGTTGCCCCCACTCAAATAGTGTTCCTTTCTTCATGAGCTGTTGTAGGGGATAAGAGATCTTAGCTAGTGCTAGGATGAATCGCTTGATATAAGAGACCTTTCCCCATGAACATTTTTAATTCCTTCAAGTTAGTGGGTGAAGGCATGGATCTTATAGCTTGCACCTTTGTTAGATCAAGATCGATCCCTTTTCTATGAACTACAAATCCAAGGACACTACACCAAAATGCACTTCAGTGGGTTTATACGCAGTTTATACAACCTGCACAACTTAAAAATTTCTACAAATGTATCAAGTGATATGGCGCTCGCCTTGACTAGATAATAATGTCATCCACAGTCTTCCATGAAGTCATGCATCATATCATGGAAAATGGCAGTCGTTGCTCTTTGGTAAGTAGCTCCTACATTCTTAAGCCCGAAGGGCATAGCTATATAATAAAAATTCTCAATTGGCATCCTAAAAGCAGTACACTCAGCATCTTTAGTAGCCATTTTAATTTGATTGTAGCCACTAAAACCATCCATAAACGAGAACAACTCATGTCCAATTGTGGCATCTACCAACATATCAATATTTGGTCATGGGAAGTCATCTTTTGGGCAAGCCTTATTGAGATCATGAAAATCTATATAGACTCATTTTTTGCCATTTTTCTTCCTCACAGGTATGCTATTGGCCAACCATGATGGGTGCTCAATTGGCTTAATGAAGCTGACTTTGAGCAACTTCTCAATCTCTTCTTTGATTTAGACCTCAACTTCTAGGTGAAAAATTCGTTGTCCTTATTTTACTAGCTTAACCTTGGCTACAATGTTCAACCTATGTACCACTAGAGTGGGGTCTAGTCCTAGCATTTCATCGTAAGTCTATGCAAATATGTCTCAATACTTCCATAGAAACTCCATTAGTTAGACCTTCAGCTCTTGCAAGAGATGCTTACCAATGAAAATAGGTCTCACAGGGTACCTTGGTTTCGCTAGATCTAACTCTTTAATTTCATCAACTTGTGGCTTAAGTTGATCTTACATCTCTAGGGGGGTAGGTTGGGTTTCTTGTATTAGTATGGGATCTAAAGAAGATGAACAAGCTTCTTTGGGTCCATCTCCTTCAAATCCCATGGACCGTCATAAATAATACACCCTCCGCCCATCTTCTCTAATGAAACTCTCTATCACTTCATTTCTCCTTTGCTTTTTTTGAACCTCACGAGAGCCTCACATTCTCTTCTTTCTTATAGGCTTCTCTTGAGTCTCTTCCCAAGTAGGTAGTGGTGTGCTAGAGGGTGTTGCGATAGCAGTTTCTCCCTCTTCGGCACATTCATCAAAGAATAGCTTTGGTAAATTATGCCTCGTTATGCTCAAATGGATTGTTCGTAGTGAGAATAAATATGTCATTTTCCTTCCAATAGCCCTTTAATGCACTTATGCCACGTTGAGGGTATGAGATTGTGATCGTGCAACCACTTTCTTCTAACTAGTAGGTGGTAGGATATGGGCGCATTGATCACATGGAACCATGTAAAGCTTTGTATAGGGTACACTTTAAAGCTCACATTAACATACCCTACTATGTTTGTAGATGTGTTAATGAAACTATTGATGGCAGTAGGTTGTCTCACTAGGCACTAGTTGTCTATTCCTACAGCCTTTAGTGTGGACAACGACATTATGTTTATGGAAGAGCCATTGTCTATGAATGTCCTCTTAATGGAATGTCCATTTTGCGTGCTTTCCACATAAAGAGGACAGTTGTGATTGGGGTTCTTAGCACACATGTCCACATTAGTAAAGAGAATTGCATTCTCATATGTCTTTACCATTCTTCATATAGGTTGCGCTAGATTACACTCCCCATATTGTCTCTCTGCAATTTGGGTAAGGGAAGTTGCTACTATAAGACGTGCATCCTCATTAAACCTTAATAAGTTAAAAAATTTTCTGAAGTTAGTCGTCTTCATCTGGGTGGCTAGTTTAGGCATACATGCATCCTCATTATTCCTAGTCATAGCTTCTTGTGCATTACACACCTCAGCATGTGACATATCTCCTTCTTTAGTACTAGGATTGTAACTGATGGCACTTGTAGTACCCCGTTGATTATTGTGTGCAAGAATTGGATTATTATGGAAATCATTATTTTTTATGATAAGTTTCTAATTACGGACCCTATCATTGAAAATTTTCTTCAAAGTCCAACACTATTTCGTAAGGTGACCTACGAATCTATAATACTTGCAAAACTTAGGATCATTCTTCTCATTTTATGTTAGTAAGCAATCCACTCTTGAGAGCTTGATATTCCCATCTCGTAACCAGTGGTCAAACAAAGCATGTACCTTTCCCATTGGGTATGGGAAAGGTAAAATTGATGTAGATCCTTAGGATGCATCATTCCTTAGCTTCTCATTATCTCTAAGGGTCTCAACCTGGGCCAAGTTAACAAATGTTACTTATTTTCCAAACCTCTCATTTTCTCCTCGTTGTCTTACAACAGAATTGTTAATTCTCCTTGCAGTCTTAACTAGTGCAAAAAAGGAACTTAGATTGAGATTTTCTAAGTAGACTACATACTTAGTGAACATCGCTTGAATACAAATCTTCACTAACCCCCTCTCATCACATACATCTTGGATGTCCAGTGTTTTCTCCCGCTCCCTAAAGTGTTCTATATAATCCATCAATTCTTCGAGGTAGTGTCGTGTTCTTCCCATGTCCATGATCATGACCCGTTCCTAAGTAGAGAAGAATTTCTCTAGGAATAGCTTACACATAGACCCCCATGAATCAACTGACCTTATAGGGAGGTTAACATACCAAGTGTATACCTTTTCGATCAGTGATTTAGAAAATTCTTTGAGCTTTAGGTCATCATCCAACCTGTATACTTCTAAGGTCTCGATATACTTAAGTAAATGTTCTTTTGTACTCCCTTTCTTGCAATTGAATAGGATGAACTTAGAACTAACATAGTCTTTAGGATACAAATTTTCGGCAATGTGCTAATGGTAAGGGAGTCTATACTCCGGTACTCCCATAGTTGACTTTGCTTGTATTTCTTTTAAGTATATGTCTAAGTCTTCTATCATTACAAAGGAAGTCCTTGGGGCAAATACCATGGAAGTAGGTGTGGGAGTAGCTTGATGGCTAAATCCACCTAGCATTGGGAGGTGCGACATCTGGTTGAGTGGTTTGCTCCTAAAGAATGTTCTCCTCATCAATGGAAGGGTTAATAGGAGGAACTGGTGTTTGGCAGAGCCACACCTTATTGCACAGTAACAGTAGCAACTAATCGTGTAACAAGTGGAGTAAGCATGGTCATAAGTTGATTTAGAGCCCTTGTGTTCTCCTACATAATCTGCATCATTTTTGCAGGATCTATGGGAGCCTCAAGCTATTAATTACCTTGACTAGTATTTTGCGGCATTTGAGGCAAGCTCTGCTCCATCAATTCAATGTTAAGATCTTCTTAGAGGGTGCCATTACTCTTATGTCACTTAACTATATCCCCAGCGGAGTCCCCAAAATGTAGATGGGGAGTCCCGGTAGGAGTGGTCACGTGCGTACCATGTAGGTATCGCACTGTACGTAAATTCGAAGAAAAGTGATTCAAAAATGACACGTGATGAGATGACTAAGGAGAGAGAGGCAAGGAGGAGAAATAGGCAATTTCAAGCTTCTCGAATGCACAAGTGATAGACAAGGGAACTAAAGAGACCTCAAACATCAACCTTGCAATTCTTGGGAAATGTAGATCGTTCTTTACCTAATCTCTTGTTTAATCTTTGAGAGCAGAAAACTCTTAGTGGAACACCATTTCTCTAATCTCAAGAATTCAGGAAAAGGTTCTTTAATGAAGAGGAATGACTAAGTATTTATAGACTTTAGGGCCTAATGGCATTCGTTATATCACTTTAACAATCAACGGACAAGATGGAGACTACTCATTTAAGGGTTATCTTAATGAACTTGCCATAGGCCTAAAACCAGTAGCCTTTCTCATAAGTACATGAGCTTGCCTAAGAAAGGTTGGATATGGATGAACTGGTCCAACAATCCCTATTCTGAGCCTACTAAGCCAATTCTCCCTAAGTCATCCCAATAATGAGGTAAATGACAAATGGGATGGGGTAATTGCCTTTAAATTCGATACTTCTCAAGGTGAAACTCCGAGTAACTGAGGCAAAAAAATTAGCCAGAGTGGTGAAAAAAAAATGGAACAAAAGATGGTTGGCGAATTCACTTTGAAAGTTCTTCACTTGGAGTCTCACATTCCATGGCTATGCCCTCTATGCCGCCTCTTTTACATAGACCATCAAGAGAGGTGGGAGAGAGCGTCAGCAGAGATCAAGAGCGTTCGGAGAGCAGAGGATGCTTTGATATCACCATATCAAGTTCCTTCGTTCCATGTAGAAGTGACAAAGCCCAACAGTGCTCAAGTCCTTCTTCGAAATGGACGGATGCTCGAGATACCCAAGCTTTATTTCAATCCTACTTTTAAAGATCTTTTTCAAACAGGAAGCAAGAGTTTACTAATGTTAATCCTTTCCAAAATTATATTTCTTATGGCTTTTCCTCCAAAATGTGTCAGGATTTGGTAAAACCAGTTGATGAAAAACAAAATTGGGAGGCAATGCTATCGATAAACCCTTGGAAGGCACCAAGACAAGATGGCCTACATGCTTTATTTTTCCGTGAGTGTTGGCACATACTTAAATATGTTGTTAATGTTATTAAAAATTGTATAGAGGAAGGAAGGGTGCCTAAGGAATTGAATCAAACTCAGAGTGGAGGTGCAAATCTTGTTGGTGAGTTTAGACCAATTGAATTGTATACGATAATTTATAAAATTCTATCAATTTTTATAATAAAAAGAATAAAAAACTGGTTGGATAAATTAATTTATTTAAATAAAGCGATTTTTATTATCGAACAAAAGATTTTTAATAATATTATTCTCTTGAATGAGATCTTTCATTAATGTTAAAGGAAAAAAAAGAAAAGAAAGGATGGATGGTAATTAAATTAAACTTAGCAAAGGTTTATGGTAGTATTGAAGGGGATTACATACGTTGGGTATTATTATTGAATGAGGAGTGAATGGGCAATAGCAATTCGCCCGTCAACGTGCACTAAGTATCTCTTTTCAACCACACGGTCTCTCTCAAGTTTTAAGTGGCTGTCCATCCAATTAATGAAAGTTAACTTTAATTAGAAGAACCAATGATATAGAAGTTAACTTTACTAGTGTCCAATTTGGTCAAAGGTGGGCATTTTGTTTTTCAGTCAAAAAGCGTAAACGACAACCGGCTTCTCAATGATGGCAAACTCTAGATTCTTCGCATGTACTTACTAATATTAAAACATTAGCACCTGTGAAAAAAAAAGGGAAAAATAAAGTATGTAAAAAGTTTTTCTTTTTCTTTTTTTTTCCCTTTCCAACAAGTACGTGAAAAGCTTAATGTGTTATTTTTGTTCTCTGGATAACAAGCGATTTGACTCGTGTGCATTTTCATTTTTCTTTTATTTAGACAAAATATTTAAAAAGACATGTAAATATTATGTTGTATTCATTATTATCTCTTGAGTAGAAAAAATTTTATATGAATCACATCATCTATCTATACCAAATCAAGTGTTTTATATCATTAAATTTTATAAGATTTATATTAAATAATCATAGGCCTTAATAATCTAAAAATATAAAATACATGGTGGTCTAAATACATTGTATTATCATAGGGCAATTCATATTGTATCTTATTGTTATGGAATGTGATATTTATATGTCAAAAGATGTTTAAAGATTATTTATTCTACTATTATGTATATATATATATATTTCTTTTTTAATACTTACACGTCATATGTATACTCATGTGTTTTTTTGCTAATTTAACTATTTTTTTTTTAATCCTATCGAAACATTTTCATTGTATATATTTTTTACTTGGAAAATAGATTCACCCTAAATTAACCGTGTTTTTGTGCTAAGCTCTATTTTTTTAAAATAATTATCCTTTGCTTTTTGGCTTGAGTATGTATTGATCGTCGTTGAGACTAAAGGTACAGCAATTCAAAACTTTCCGATCCCCAAACTATAATAGAAGATACATCAGGCTTTATCTAGGGTTTTCTAATTTCGCGTAAGACATTTTTCGGACATGCTTTTATGTATCCTATAACATAATATTTACAATTGCAAAGTAATAATAATAAGATGGTAAATAAATAGTGATACGCTTGAGAAACTATAAAAGTCAAATTAATAACCTCGAATTACTATAACTGATTTGACACTACTCAAATTTTCAAATTTGATGATAAATCAACCCTGATTAACAAATAACGATTGGCTAGATAGATGTGAACAATGAGACACTTAATTTCTATCTAAATGCAGGTGATATAGAATCATAACACTTTGATGGAGATGCGAAAGAATACCTGGTGCTGATTGGAGAAGGAATTGATGTTGTGGGCATGGTGAATGTTTTGAGGAAGAAAGTTGGAAAGACTGATCTTGTTAGCGTCATGAAAGCAACAGAAGATGAAGAATAATGAAATCTACATGTGTAAATTGATGTCTTTGTTGTGTAGTTACTCTATAATATTAAAGTGCTATCGGGATTTAGTGTTTTTACATATTTGTGTTTTTCAAATAAATAGTCAGTTAACGTGGTTATATATAGGAAAAAATAGTGGAGAGAAATTATTTATAGGGGTTATATAAATGAATATGCCACTCTTTTTTTAGTTACAGAAAATAAAAAAAAAAAAAAAGAAAAATTGTATCTTCATAAGCAGTCATATATGTGATAATTTTATTTACTTTGCCATTTTTAGCACACACCGTACGGATGTGCCGTTCACTAGTAATCTTACACTTGGTAGTAATGCAAATTTGAGTTATGTGAGTGTTACTGCATATTTTATCTTACCACTCAACCGATAGTTATGTCATGTATCAAGATACAAATATATAGTATTTTTAAATATATTTCCATATATTATTAATATCATTGTGGATGCAACTAAAAAGTTATTAGTTATTATTTTTCTATTATATTCTATAAGAATTATAATTTTATTTCTATATTATTCAATTTATACCAATTAAATGTACTATTAGTGTTTTGAGGTTGTAGATTCAATAAAATCCATTAAGACAAAAAATTACATAGTTTTGATATTTCTCAAATAAGTGCATGTGTCTCGGATACTAACCAAGTCCAACCCATATATTAGCCAAACTTAATCCACATATCAATTAGGATCGGTCATTCATGTTAATAGGTTGTAATTGAATAGATTTGATAAATAATCGAGTTATAATATAATTATATTTTTTTCATGTTATAATTATATCTTTGTATCATATCTTCTATTTTCTCTTTATAATTATGTTTCTAATCGTATTATATCGTGTATCATGTTATTATATCATATTAAGAACTATAAGTCATAATATCAAACAAGTCCTTTTACAATGAAAATTTGATATTAAAATAGACATATATGCAAATTCATAAGTTTTCAAATAGGTCTCATTAAGTATTCCTCCAGTAAACTCCTTTTTAGGCATATATATCCAAGGAGCATCCTGGATACATATTTACTTACGTATATAATTATGTGTTATATATACATAATATATATATATGGTATATTATTATACAATAGAGATGGAAGATATGGTATAATATTGAGTTTGAACATAATTTAAAATTCTGATCAAATTTAGAATTTTAATCTTGATTTCAATTTAAAGTAATATTTAATGAAATTGAGTTTAGATCAATTAAACTCGTTTTATTTAAAAAAAAATCTTCTAAACAAAAAATATCAATGCTCAAATTCGACCATACATAATTCAAAGTTAATTAGACTTACATGAATATTATATAATTATAGTTGGACTAAATAAATTACTCCCTATGGCTAGCTGGGTGACACTTATGATATGATGTTGGATAAAGAAAATAGAGTCCTTGAATGGACTTGCGATTCAAATATGTTAGGTGAAATTTGATTTTATTTGTTTTGACAGTTATGATATGATGTTGGATAAAAAAAAAAAAAAAATGTCCATGAATGGACTTTCAATTCAAATATGGTAGGTGAAATTTGATTTCTTTTCTTTTGGTTTGACTATATATCTCCATATGGTTAGCTGAGTGACACTTATGATATGATGTTGGATAAAGACAAGACACTGTCCAGAATGCACTTTCAATTCAAATATCTTATGTGAAATTTGATTTCTTTTCTTTTGGTTTAACTATATATATATATATAAAGTGATTATTATGTTGGGTTGGCCAAATAGTTATATAGTAAAATTTTTATTATTGTTAAATAGGAAATCACGGTTTTTTTAAGACCAAAACAATAACTATTCTTCAATCATTACTTGTATATTCTATATTTTTTTCTTATTACTTCAACCAATGGTTAAGCCATGACTAAATAAGTATATATTGGTATATTTAGATTATAAAACTCTGAAAATTTTAGCAAGTATTCCTTAAAAAAATTATATGATATTATTAGCTCTAATAAAGTGAACTGTCCATATGTCTAGCTGAGTGACACTTATGATATGATGTTGGATAAAGACAAAACACTATCCTGAATGCACTTTCAATTCAAATATCTTATGCTAAATTTGATTTCTTTTCTTTTGGTTTAACTACATATATATATATATATATATATATATATATATATATATATATATAAAGTGATTATTATATTGGGTTGGCCAAATAGTTATTTAGTGAAATTTTTATTATTGTTAAATAGGAAATCACAATTCTTTTAAGATCAAAACAATAACTATTCTTCAATCATTACTTGTATATTCAATATTTTTTTTCTTATTACTTCAACCAATGGTTAAGCCATGACTAAATAAGTATATACTGGTATATTTAGATTATAAAACTCTGAAAATTTTAGCAAGTATTCCTAAAAAAATTTATATGATATTATTAGCTCTAATAAAGTGAACTGTTGCAGAATTTCATTCTAGAAGATTTTTACTGATAAAACATGCATATATTTCTATATCGAGAAAATATGGGAGAACCCTCTATTCATACACAGAATGGTCTAGTACTTCTTATAACACGTCTTCCATGTTTCCTTACTCGCATACAATCTTTCATCAAAACACCACACTTTGTCATGATACTTTATTTACTTTTATCCATACTTCCGACCATTGATTGCTGCCTAACTTACCTTTGTCACTCGTGATGTTAAGGGTCAAGTCGTCCCACCAGTAAGCTCAAATTTAGGCTTTCTATTCTACATAATTTTATTGAATGGCTTTTCTCTGTTCTCCTGAATTTTTTCTATGTGTAATAATTTGACATTTTGTCTCATTTTATCAATTTTAAGACCTTCATTGAACACTAAATTTCTATAACCATAAAGAATTTCATTATGGTAGTGGATTTTTTTTTATTATTATTCTAGAAGAATGAAATTCATTCACATGAAATCATTCTAATACAATGAAAAAACAGAAAAAAATAAAAAAGAGAGAAAATAATAACCAAATACAAAGATGTGGGTTTAAAAACCTAATTCACAATAAACAAATCTCAATTTCAAAATAGTGGTTGAACAACCCTTTTATAGAAAAAATTCTCCTATGAGAATGAAAAAGCGATCCTCTAACCAGAGAATAAACCCATATAACAGTAAAAGCTAAACTATATATATATATATAAGGATCTGACAACTGCCCTTCAATAGTGATGTAGATGGTGCAATTGTAGTGAAATGTGGTAGGCCTCCGTCACCTCCTAATGAAGATACGCAGAGCTTAAAGTGCTACAATAGTGGAGATAGCGGAGGGAAGATAGTAGAGGTGATGAAAAAATAGAAATAGCTACGATGGAGATGCTGAATGGAGGGAGACTTTATTGTATTTATTATGAGTAGATATGAGAATAGAGAGAGGGGTGGGGTGGCCACACGGTGCGGCTGCCCCTAGGATTTCTCAAAATGGGGTTAGCTTTTGGGTTTTTTGTTTTAGGGATGGGCACAAAGAAAAAGAGATAAGAGAATACTGCTATTAGCCAATTAACTTACTTAATAGTGGAATAGTTTGACTTGATGTAATTTAAAGAGCTTTGAATTAGTAAGTTTAGAATAATGTTTATTACAATTGCCCCTTACAATTTTGAACATTCTTAGCAGGGTTCCATGTTAACAAGGTTCCTTATGTTTTTGGGCTTATTGACTTCTTTCATTAAGCCTATTATTGCTATGGTTTCTATGACTCCAGTCGATCTCAATTCCCAATAACTAACATGATCCTTGTCCTTGCTCATAAATACCAATAATTGATGTCTCTCATTCAGAGACCTTCAGCCGTCTTCCATATACTTGTGATTCTTGGTATTAATTACAATTCTAACTCTTGATGCCGAAGTGGCGGAGTATGGAGTTTCCTCTTGATTACTCAGCTGCTAGACACCACACGCGAAGTCTCCTTACGTTTGCTACTACTTGGATCGAGTATCCTTTCCTCTTCAATTTTCATGCATCATTCATCTATTACAGTGATTCAAAGGCTTGCTAAGTGCACCTTAACGAAATAAATTCAACTAAACCATAATTTGAGGTATGAGTCCTTTATTCTATGGTTATTTCAATCCAAGATATTTGACATATTAGATTTGACAAAAGGCAAATATATAATCTTGAGCGAAAATCTTGTAATAGTCAAAATCAACACAATCTCCACTCGGTGATTTTCTTAATAGAACTCTTCAAACTATCGCAAAATCTACAGGTGAAGCACTCCCTTTTGAAAATATACTATATGATACTATGGAGTAATCTATGGTTGCTTTTAGCTACAAATTATAAAGGTTTTACTTGGATCCATTTTTATTGAACACTATGCGTTCCATATTTAACAATATTGGATTACATCCTCTCGCTTTGTTAATATATATATAATAGCAAGAATGGAATTCTTATTATGAAGGTGCCATTTTTATTATAAAATTTAGAATTCATTACTACTTCAAGTTAATCGTGCAAAGTGGAGGGTACTTTTAGAATGGGTAGCTTCTTGGCGTCGATAAAATTGTTACACATATTATGCTAAGATTGATAATATCTCGGTGTATGGATTTCTAGTAATTATTATAACTTATATATATATATATATATATATATAAAAGTAAACTAATGAGTAATAATTAAGAATATATAACTTTCAAGCTAAAAAGTAAAATATGCGAAATTTTTATAAAATATTGTATTAATAGTTTTATGATATACTATATACAAAATCACTTTTAATTTCATTCATTCCTATTTTTTTTTAAAAAAAAACTTTGTGGACTTGGTGGGTCATGGCTGACCAATCCGTGCCTGCATCAATATGGCCCACCCTGACCCGTAGACCATGTGGGACGGGTCAAAATAGACCACACATTTTGGCTTGCTGTACATTCCTAGCCCTATATCTATCACATGCTCATGGCAATTTCTGTTGGCTAAATACAATTTATAATTAAGTTGGAGTATACGCACTTCTTAGTGCTCTTTTTTTAATATTTAGAAAGTCTAGTGCCCAGCATATTTATTAAACATAAAATCAAAAAGGAAATTTTTATAGTTTTTGGGTGATTATACATACATTATGAAAAAAAAATATATGTGAAAAATTTTTAAATTAATTTTTTATTCTCATGATGGCGGGCAATTCATATCCTGTGGATAAGAAGTAATCACATCCTGTGACATGGAAATTTTTTACATAGAACAATTGGTGTGTGTGTGTGAAGGTTTCCTTTCTGCGAAAGCCCCCTGTTGACGTTGACGGAGACTTTCACTACAGAAGAAATGTAAATGCAGGCATGTTTCACACGCACAGAGTCTATATATGTTCGTCGGTTCTCTTATGTTGTTGCCACATTAGAAACACAAATTCTCTCTATAATCACTACCTAAGAAACCATGCCGGTGCGTATATATGTTACACCCCTCCCTCTATCTCTCTCTCTCCCTTTTTATCAAAACTCGATTTATATTCAATTTGAATTTAGTCAAGCTCGATATCTGTTAGAGCTGGACTTGAATTCAATTAGGTTTGTGAGCACGTTAAGCTCGGTTTACTAAGTTTTGTTTATGAGCTCATGAATTCTACTATTGTCAAGTCAAATCCGAAAATATGTTGAGACAAAGTCAAGGACCTTGCAAACCAGTTTTTTTTTTTTTTTTTTTCACTTGTCTACATAAATTTGAAAAATCTGATATTATTTCTCAATTTTGTCTCGATGTTACAACAGGTAAAGATAGTGATGAAGGTGGAAATGAACTGCGACAAATGCAGGAAAAAAGCAATGGGAGTTGTAGCTGATTTATATGGTATTAATGTCTCATCCCTGTCATTACTCTGTGTATATAAATTATACATATATGGATATTTATTATCCACTTATATTATAAATTTATTTCAAGTGTCATGCTTCTATTATTATTTTTCTTTTTTATTTTTATATATTTACAAAAAAGAAAAGAAAAGAAAAATGGCTTCATTTCGGACAGTGCCTTTGATTATACGCTTATGAAGCTCTTACTAATACCATGGATATTAATAATGAAGGTGTGGGGTCGGTGGCGCTGGAAGGGGCTGACAAAGAGAAATTGGTGGTGGGCGGTGAAGGAGTCGACGCTGTCAAGATGATCAAAAGGTTGAGGAAGAAGGTCGGCCACACTGAAATCATCAGCCTTAAATAAACATCGCCAATGTTTAATCTTAATAATGACGATGTAATAATTAGGGGGAGAGAGAGAGGAGGGTGTTTACTTATATGGTCGTGGAAATTATTATATGTACATGGGAAAGGGGTCATGATACATCATATGATGGAGGAAAATGGTTGTCGTTAAGGTTAAATGATACTTATTTACTTTCATTTCGAGAATCCTTTATTGCCCTCTTTATTTGGTCCCGGCTATTAATGTTTCAGCCGTACGGACATGTTCCATGGAAAAGGGTTTTCCCAAGTCCTTTCGATATTTGCTATAGTGATATTTTAGTGAAGGAATTTTACAATACTGCCACAGCTTCCTAATTATATAAAATCTTTTGAATTATTGTAAAAATATAACTATATATATGGCATAGAATTTTAAGAATATTTTAAGACAAATTTTTCTTAATAGATCTTATATTTACAGTAGTTTAAAAAGATTTTACATAATCAATGAGTAATGATATAATACCATCTCTTTTATAGTTACTAAATATTATATAAATTAATCATAGTTACAAGAGACTGTAAGTACTAATAGTGTATGATGGTAAATAAAGACTAATCGCTAATGATGATAATTAATAATTGTAGAAATAAATAACAATAAAAATGATTATTCTTAAAAAAATGAAAATCATAATCCCCATTTTCTATTAGTATTTTTCATGAGGGTTAATCATAAACACTATCTATCCAATATGGCTTTCGCTTTTCACCATGGACAACTATTATAAAAAAGCACTAATCACTAGATGTTGAAATTATTATAATAATATTTTATTATTTTTAGAATTTTGATTATAAAGAAAATAAAAAAGAAGTCCTAGTAACATTTTCTAAAAAACAAATATACCCTATAAATATATTATATATATATATATATAATATAAATTAAATATGTCCAATGAACATACACAAAACTTCCGTAGTGGCTCGTTTATCACCTTGGCTTTGGCAGACTAGCCAAATACCATAACTATTTTGCGTTCTCCAAGTTCCAAGTTTCCAAGAAACAAGGTACGCTGTCGGGTAGCTTTGAATTCGAAAGCCGGCCATTTCTAATATCCTCTCTCTGCCTGCCCCAATTATGTGACCTTCTTAAATTTTTTCCATTTCGTGAAAGCTGGAAAGTGGAGTGCGTGGCCATATATTCATATTCATGACACGTTCCTTTCAGCTATACACGACTATGACTCATTAATGTAGACGCTATTGCATCAGCTTTACCCCCCCTTACCAGCACACAAACACTATGATCTCCCACTCTTTGTCCACTTCTTCCTCATCTTTATCCCCTTTCCCATCATCAGCAGACTAAATTTGCCATACTAACAAGTCAAGTTAAAGCCCTATAGGGGCTTACTTGGTTACCTTAAAGCTAAAATATGGCTAACCACCAACTTACAAAGATTACAATTTGAACACTGCTATTAGGTTATAATATTTTCTTATGATAGTAGGTAGCTATTCACTTAAGGTTATAAGTAGCTAATCACTATCCTTGAAATAAAAAAAAAAAGATTAATTTAAATTATTACATCACACCATAATCAAGCTAACAAATACAAATTTTCTTTTATTAATGGAGTGGTCACCTATCACCATGGCATATCTTATAGCCTAACACTCATTTCTTAACCTTAGTTCGTCACCCTAAAATTAGGGGGTAATGAGCCACCACCTCAATGTGCAACCCTCCACTAGAAATGGCTAGCCACCAATTAGCCCAAGGCCTCATACATAGGGTTTGCAAAATATTTTTCCATCTTTTTCATTTTTTATTATATTATTGAATATAATATATTTAGCATTAACATTTCATTTGAGTTTATTAGAAATTGATACATATGAATGGTGGACAAATTATTTATAGTACCTAAAGGAAGTCCACTTTTGGAAACTTTGGAAAATGTTTTAAAATTCAAATAGGAAGGACAACATGTTGAATAGTTAAGTAGAAAAGCAGTCAGATATTAAAAACTAAATTTATATTTTTTTTCCCATCTTTTGAATATTAGTTTTAGCACAAGCATTTCATCTTTATATATCTTTTTGTTCGAAGTATATCAACAATGGTGGTTTTCATTCAATACGCTTTTTGCAAGTTAATAGAATATAAAAATAAATAAAGAAGAATAAGTATCAGCAACTCTTGAAACTAATTGAAGGATATGTTAGACTTAAGAAATGTGCATATGTAATCTTGAGAAAAGATCATATAATTTTCAAGATCAACAAAATTTCTAGCATACCACTCCTTAAATTATCGAAAAATTTACATGTGGAAGCATTCCTTTCCATTTAAAGTAGAGGTATTGCATTATAGTTTTAGCTTCCAAATTATGATGGTTGTCTCCAAATCTTTGGTATCAAGCACTTTGCATTTAGTATGTTATTACATAAGATTTCATCTTAATCTTCTTCTTCTTCTTCTTCTTCCCTTTCACTTATAGTTTCATCAGATATGTACATATGTATATGGGTGCTTAGGGCTATATCAAGAAGTCAAAGCTCAAACTCGACTCAAAATCTCAAAACTCATATTAAGTTTAAACTCGATCAAGTAGCATTTTGAGCTTTAGCTCAATTGGATGTGGCACTATACTAATTCAAATTTGACTTGATTAATTTTTTTTAAACTTATTTTATTGAAAAAAAAAAGATATTTTTCTTCTAATTAAATATCAAATCAAATTTACATAATTTTTTAATAGGTTTGAATCATCAATACTATATGATGATGAAAAATGCTAGAATTAATTTTGAGGGACTAATATTATTAAGGCTATTGAATCATATAAAAATCATTATACTCATGATGATGATATCATGCAAATCATGAATGCATGCATCTTTATGCCATTCTCGTCGCTATCACAATTTAGAAGAGAAATTATGATCACACATCTAATATATATCGTTATCTACACTCCTCGTGGCTAAGGAAAAGGATGTGTACGGATGTGCAACAACTATTTTGAGCTCACCAATTTCTAAGTTTCCAAGACTCAAATGTGAATACAAACAAGTATGCGGTCAAGCAGCTTTGAAAGCTGACAGTTGAGTGTGTGGCCATATATTCATATTCATAACGCGTACTTTTCAAATATCATCGTTTTACGGAGTCATGAATCACTTTTACTTCTAAAATGCCAAAAGTGTGCTTCTTGCTTTTACTATATTAGAATCTAAGCTTGCTTACAAATGATATAATGTGTGATTGAGACATTTTTATACTAGATCTTATGATTCACTCTTTTTTTTTTTTACTTTTCTTAGGTGATGATCTGTATGTTGACTATACTTATGATGCTTGTAGGTATGGATCTGATTTTGAGAATCTTGGGGGATTTTGTTTTGTAAAAGTTAACTTTGATTAGAAGAACCAATGATATAAAAGTTAATTTTATCAGTGTGCAATTTGACCAAAGGTGGGCATTTTGTTTTTTAGTCAAAAAACATAAACGACAATTGTGAATTAGCTTCTGTCGCACAAATGACTGGCGATATTTCTCAACGATAGGGTGTATATATATGTGTGTATATAAATTATAAATATATGGATCTTTATTATCCACTTATATTATAAATTTATTTCAAGTGTCATGCTTCTATTATTATGGTGTTTATTTATATGGTCGTGGAAATTATCATATGTACATCATATGATGGAGGAAAATGGTTGTTATTAAGGTTAAATGATGACTTATTTACTTTCATTTGGACCGCATGAATATACTTAATAATGTGAAAGGGTTTACTCCATCTTAAAATACATTCGAGAACCCTTTATTGCCCTCTTTATTTGATCCCAGCTATTAATGTTTCAGGCGTACGGACTTGTTCCGTGGAAAAGGGTTTTCCAAGTCCTTTGGATATTTGCTATAATGATATTTTAGTGAAAGAATTTTACAATACTGTCAAGGCTTCCTAATTACATATAACATTTTGAATTACTGTAAAAATATAATTTATATATGTAGCATAGAATTTTAAGAATTTTTTGAGAAAAATTCCTCTTAATAGATTTGATATTTACGATAATTTAAGAAGATTTTATATAATAATATTTTATTGTTTTAGAATTTTGATTATAAAGAAAATAAAAAAGAAGTCCCAATAACATTTTCTAAAAAAAAAATATACCCTATAAATATATCATATATATATATATATATAATATTATAATATATATTAAATATGTCAAGTTTACATACACAAAACTTCCGTTGTGGCTCGTTTATCACCTTGGCTTTGGCGGACTATTCAAATACCATAATTATGATAAGCTCACCAAGTTCCAAGTTTCCGACAGACTGAAATGTGAAAACAAAGCCTGCCACTTCTAATGTGACGTCCTTCTTAGATTTTTTTCCATTCCGACAGCTGGTTTGCGGCCCCACATGGAAGAAAGCCAGCCCCTCGATTTGATACCACCGGCTGACGGACCTAACAATTCTATTGGTTCTGCGTCACGACTGACGTGTGTCCAGATGTGATTACAATATAAACAATTTGTGTTTTTAGTGTTTATGGGCTAAGGAAATTATAGAATAAAAAAATATATAAAGAAAATTGTTGCTTGATACTATGCATGAATAGCAAAGTCAAATTAGTTTAGATCATATATGGATATTATGCATGGTTTGTAAAATTTCTATGAGTATTAAAAAATTAAGTGAAATATAATGATTGATCAACATGTTCGCCAAAATGTAGTTTAAATTGATAAGAACGCCGGTGTGAATAAAAAGAATTTGATATCTTAATAATTAGTAAAAACTTAATGATATAAATTGTCAGTACTGAAAAGTAATAATAACTCCACCCTTGAACTATAGATTAACTAGCCATTTATAGGCTTACAAATGAGCCGTAGGACCTGATAAAATAAAATGACAAACCAACTAAAATAATATTAGAATAATCTAAAACCCTTTAAAATAAAATAAAAAACTAAATAAAATACCATTAAAATAAATAAAGGACTTACAATATCTAAAATGAACTTGTGTGAACCCAATCAACCTGTGAAACTCAGCCAAAGCCAATTTTCTTCTATGATTTCTATCATTGTTAAAGGGTTGAACAAGACTCGTCCTCGAATCTTGACTCCTCTTAATCTTATGGTTTAATGGCGGCTTTTTTCTGGTATAGTGACTTGTGTGGGCACATAAACAAAAGCTAACTTCTCTTGTTAGACTTTTGTTGGACTCATAAGAAGTAACTTAAACACCTAATTTTGCTTCTTAATAGTATATATATATATATCCCAATTACCACCATAAATAGCACAAGAGCTATACTTCCAACTACCATGGTCTTTTTAACAAGAAGTGGGTTTTCATAGGTGCTAAATCACAAATGACCTCATTAGTATATTCAACAATAGATAAAGGTGCATGAACTTGCTTATAGACATATGCAACCCCTTGATCGTTCATCCAATGAAGAGCATAAGGTTTTCGATGTTGTCTTACCTACAATCCCAACTTAGAAACAAAATATGTAGAAATCACATTGTTTAGCTACTTCCATCAATCATCACCATACAAGTCTTCCCCTATACTAGATATTTGATATAGAAAGGATTTTTCCTCTACTTTAGATTTGCCTCTAGTTGAATCTTCATGGTTTCCTACATCACAATCAATGTATCATTAAGAGGTAGCATGAATTCCTTTTCATATTCACTTACACTACTCTTCTTTTCATCCTTCTTACTCTCAATTACCCCTCCTTTTAATATCACTCTTTTGTTAAGATATTATGTTGCTTGATGCCCATAGCCTAGACAATTAAAACATTTGATGTTCCTACTCTTTTTCTTTTGTGTCTACTCCTTATTCTATACCACTAGTGCCTTACCTTTGTTAATGTCTCTTTCCACTCCCTTTTCCCTGGTATGTTTTCCTTCATCTAATTTATGTTGATGGGTTGGAAACTTTTGCACATGAAGCCTCCAATGCCTCTCAACTCGACCTACTAACTTGATCACATCCTTTAACGTATAATATGGTTGCAACTCAACCACATTAACAATATCGAATCAAAGTCTGTTGATGAATCTACCTATAGAGTCTCTAAAGATTCTCTAAGATCACATCTAATCAAGAGTGTTTTGATGTCTTTCACATACTCCACTATACTTCTCTTGCCCTATTTATGGTCTCCCAAGAAATTTTTCCTTAAATTCAATATCAATTCTAAAACTAGAAATTTTGAGTCAACTTAGTGACATCATGACCACATTACCAACCCCTTTAATCTCTCTCACACCAATCCACAATTCAATAATTGAAAGAAATTTCAATACTTATCACGAAAAATGAATCCTTCACTCTAACACCAACTTGATGCTTATCTAGATGTGCTCACAATATAAATAATTTTTGTGTTCGTATTATTAGGGTTTATGAATTAAAAAAATATCATTTTGTGTTTTGGGGATTTTAGTGTTTATGGGATAAGAAAATTCAAAAAAAAAAAAAAGATATGAACAAATCCAATTGTTCAATATTATACATAAATAACAAAATTGAACTGGTTTGTGATTAGATCACAAATCGATATTATGTATGATTTGTGAAACTTTCATGGGTGTTAAATGAATCAAGTGAAACATAATGATTTAATCAATGTGTTTTCCATAATCTAGTTTAAACTATAGGCACAAAAGTATTAATGAAAAAACATTTAATATCTTAATAATTAATAAAAATTTAATGAAATTAATTATTGTCGAGTCTAATTTTTTATTTTCCATTCCTAATCTAATATATACTAGACCCTATGCTCATCTAATGTAGACCCTCGACTTGAGTTAGGAATTTCATTTTGTTTTGGAATCGCTACCCAACTGTGGTTGGGAAAGATTAAATTAAGACTAATTGAGCAGATTAATCCTAATTTGGATCATTGGTCAGCGTAATTTTCTCTTCTTGTTTTTTGTGAAAAGAGGAAAGGGAAAACTAAAGTTTCTGAGTTCGGAGGCTAACCTATTAAAACCCTATGGTTACTACTCTAATCTCCTAAAATCTAAACCTTATCCAAAAATGTCTTTTATTTATTTCTTTTGTTATCTTTTTATTGTGCTTTTGAATAAGTTATTCTAAGAAAATGATTTTTTTATTCTTTTTAGAATTGCCCCAAATGGATGCCTACGTATTTCCTATTCAGGATCAAACGGGCTGTAGTTCGCTTTTCTTGAAAAACTTTAATGTGTAGGTGATTTTTAATTATGAAATTTATTTTTATTTATGTTCTTACCATTTTAGTATTTTTCGAAAAGTCTAAGCCTAAGCTTGATCATTTGATTTTTTGAAAATAATAATTTTTTTAAGAAAAAAAACAATTTTTGATTTATTTAAGAAAATGATTTTTCTAAGTGATAAAAGTTTCATTTTTCTATTTTCTAATCCATTTCTACCATTATAAATTTTTATTGATTTTTATTAATTTTTTATAATTTTTATTAATTTTTATAATTTTTATTAGTTTCTAAAAATTTTCTCCTATATTATTTATCTATTCTAACCTAAAATCTAAATTTTTACTATTTTTTCTAATATATATTTTTATCATTTTCTTTTTATATATTTTTATTTTTATTATTTATTATTATAATTATTATTTATTATTATTATTATTATTCATCCTAAATTAAATACTAAAAAAAAAACTAATCTAAATTCTAATATTTTTAAATTTTGTTTTTGAATTATAAATAACAAGTAAATAAATAAAGAAATTCAAAAAAAAATAATTAACATAACTAAATAAACAAATAAGAAATAAATAAATAAAATAAAAATAAAAAAATCGAAAAATCCGACTTACCAAGATCCAGGTCGGTGTGCGGGTCAGGTCAGATCGGGTTGAAGCGGGTCGATCGGTCACGGCGGTTGGAAGTGCTCATTGATGGTGTTCCGACAGCCTTTCGAAGCGATTGAGGTGTCATTTCCTAGGTTCTCGGGGGTGGCGAACTCAACCGTGATAATGGATTTCTCCAAAAACGCCTCCTGGTGATAGTTTCGAGCTCGATCGGCGGTCGCAGGTTGAAGAATTCCGGCGAGGCTTCGATCTTCTCTCTTTTCCTCACTTTTGATCTGTCATCCAGCTTCCTACCTTCATCCTCTATTTATAGGCACTCAAAAGCCCCTCCAGATAAGCTCAAATCCGTCAATCGGTTAAACCCATTTTTTTTTCATTTTGGATTCAACCTTATCTCGAAGATTTGATGTCAATCCCTTGTTTTTCTGTGATTTATCTGATGGATTTGGCTTAAAATCGACAGTAATCCAAAATATTTGAGGAAAAACGAACGATTCCGCCTTCGTCGGACCTACTCTAGCTTCCTCTCGTGTCTGTTCGGGCGAAGGAGATGATCACGTGCGAGGCGCGTGACTCTTCCTAACCAATCATACGCTGCCACGTGGCAGCTTGAGGCAAAAGCAAAAAAAATTGCACCGAGTGCTTGTGGGGGGATTCGAACTCGGGACCTCAGGCCTTCCGTGCATGCTCGGGCTGACATGCGAACCAGCTGAGCCGACTCAATTCTCGGTTTTTCTATTTTCGCAATTTGCATATATACAATGTGATTTTTTATTATTTTTTTATTTTTTGAAATTTTAAAAATTTGTAAAAATTATTTAACCCCTTTCATTACTATTTTTGTAATTATTTTCCAAAATTGATTTATTTTTCCTATTTTTGCTAAATTAGAAAAAAAAATGGAAAAAATTGGTAATTGTTTATTATTGATTATTATTGATCATTAGGGGCAAAAATGGAGTGTTTACAATTATAATACTGAAAAATGACAATAACTTCACCCTTAGCCATGGATTGATTTGTAGGCTTATAACTAAACTTTAGGAACCCTCTAAAATAAAATAGGAAACTAACTAAAATGACATTGCAATAACAATAAATTAATATAAAGAACTTAAAATATCTGAAATGACCTAATAAAACAAATAATATGAAATAGCTAAACTCACATGAACCTGTGCAACTAGTTGATGCTAGTTTCCTTCCATGATTTCTATTAGTAACATATTAGAAATATACAATCAATTTGGTCAGATTATCTCATTAAAGTACATATATATATATATATATATATATATTATGTTATATTATTGCTTGAATACCACAAATTGATGGGAATATTACTCCATTTACAACAAAATACAAATTTGTAGAAAATAAACAAGATATTACAACTACAATTGCAAGAAAAAAATATTATAGGAATTGAACAAATGTATTATTACATAATAACATCATTTAGTAACATCAATATTTCCTACATATTAAAAAGTTTTATAATTACATCTATATAACTTATACGAAAGTCATCATTAGTCTATCTTTTTGTTGCTTTACTCAAGTTAAATTAAATTAATCGTTCTCTCATACTTATTAAAATCTTAGGAGGTTGGAGTAGGAGATTGGAATGAAGAGTAATATCAAATTCAAGATATAGAGGGAGATGAAAATGGTGATTCCTTTAATATTTCATTGATTTTAATATCGAATGCCATCAAGTATTTCCAATTTAAAAAATGAGTATAGGAAATTTTCTGAGAAATGTACTTAAATCATTTTTGTTATTACTTTCTTAAGATCTATTTGTATCATTATGTGAGTCTTCTTGGTGTCCTTAACTTGCAATGAGCTACTTGTTAACCAATCTACTCTAGTTACAGCTACATGCTTGAATTTTAGCATTAGTCAAGTCTTTCTTAAGTAATATAGATGTTTAAACAAGTTGCTATAGTAAAATGTGATTGGATAGCTAGATCATTACAAGTTCAAGACATAAAAAATTGACACATAACTAATACTACTAACTTGTTAGAAAGTGATAGTAAGAATGATTACAGTAAATATTTTTCTTAGGAAAGTTTTTCATACATCTATAAGGTTTTGAAATAGCATATTCCTTTGGAAGTGAAATAAATGAAACATGACATGAATCCTCATCGTCATCTCTCTTTAATCTTGAACTCTATATTCCCCTCCATTCCATTCACTTACTTCATTTATCAAGAATTTCAAGAAGAATAGACAATATAAGTAGCACCACATAAAAACATACTAATGTTCATTGCTTAGAAGAGTTGAAAAATGTAATAACATATGGAGAATATTAATATGCGAAGTTGCAAATTTACAACATAAAGCAAAACATTGATATGTCTTGTCAATTTCTTTTTTCTTTAAAAATGAAAAGAAAAAATTATAAGTAGACCTATGAATAGACCTAGTGGACCGGTTCAATGTCAAGCCATGGGTCCGAACATACCTATACCTAGCTCTACCTATACACATGTTAGTATTTATCCCCCTATATAAAACACGTGTATTGACAAACAATGGATATGTTAAAACTTTGTCTTATATAATGTGTACTCAATATATATGATTTATATTCAAAGTTAATATGAACAAGATGGTCCGAATTTAAACTTAAGAGGTGCTAAATGATGATGTAGTTACCAAACATACTATACAAGGAGTTCAAGACGACTAAAAAAAAAAATAAAAATAAAAAGGAAAATGAGAAAACAAATCAATTGGATTACCTCTTGTTAGATCATACAATAGAGTGTTATATGACACTTTGCCTTCCCTATTGGCATAAGTTCCACCAATTCTTTAAGGATATCTCTTGGCAATTTGTGACCCTCTCAGTTGAAGAGATTCATAGTCCTATGGAGTTCAATCTTAGGTTTCACTCATTATATGACACTTGATGTAACACATCATCACAAATTTGATTTTATATATTAGTTCCAAGTTTGTCGTAATCACAAATGATACGTTTACCTCTATAGCACATGAAGGAGGACTCACCAATCATATAGATATGATCACAACAAATGCCTACTCAATACTTGTTTGGAGTCAATTTGAGGATTTCTTTGAAAGGCAAGGTAGTCCTTACCCTTATGGTTGATCAAAGTCCCATGTTTTCCACAATTTAATATATGAGACCCCATTTGATGATTAAAATACTATGGTTGATTTTCTTCTTCTTATATATACTTTATGATTCCAATCTTAATTCTAAGCATGAGGTATGCATTCACTATTGTTCAAAGGAGAAGTTAAATAAGTTGTTATGTGATATTACTAGGTAAGTTTGATTACTCCTTTGCTTGAGTTTCTTATATGTGTAGTAAGCTAACTATTAAAATGGATTAAGTAAACTATCAACTATTAAGTCACTTACATTTGAACCAGGACTTATAACTAATCGAGATAGGTAGGTAATGGACTAACAATTGGTATCATTTATAGGTCAAGTTATTAGAATGATGTGATTAAGGTTATGCTACGAATAAGCAAGTCATGTTAATATAATGCATTAGCAAACTTATCTCAAGTTAAGAAATGTTGAGAGAAACTATTAAAAGGATGTAGCCTTTTAATCAAAGGTGACTATATACGATAGTAGTAGACCAAACAATTGGTGCCAAATATCGTTGGAGAAGTTTGTATAAGATGATTTTGACTCTTGGAAACTCAAACTCTCGTTGATAATTCTTGAATTCTTGTCTTCTGGATATGTTGTATGTCTTATATTTATGATAATAATGGAAATTTCTTACTCATATATGTTTAACTACATCTAGTTATTTGAATTTGTGTAAGTTTTATGCATCTTATGTGCTTTCTAGCAGCAGTTGTTCTTCTTAGGCATCATTACTTATCTGACACAAGACATTTTTGATACAAAAAAATCAAATAGAAGAAAGAGAAAAGAGTACATAGGATGCTAGAGTCTTGTATGTGCTTATTGCATGACAATAACACATGGTGAAATGAAGCTTCCTATCAATTTCATGCAAGGTAGAAATTTTAATAATTAACAATGTTATTAGACCTGGTCTAGTGGTTGATCCTAGAATGAGAAGGAGCGAAGGATCGAGAGGGTTGAACATAGGTTAGATCGTGGTCTATAAAAATGTTAAAATATTATTCATATTTTATTTATAAATTAATAAAACCATCCATTTTCTTGATATTTGAAAGTTAAGAGTTTTCTTTTACTTTTTACCTTTTATTTTCCTTGGATTTTGGATATATTTTTATAGTAAATTAGTGCATTTTTTGGGAAAAATAAAAATATTTATGTATTCCAACCTGAAAAACCCAACAAATCGCATAAGAATCGAGTAGCATTGGTTAGGTCAACTAGACCTTCCTAGTTTGTAGTCAAGAAGGGTAAAAGCCATGACCCAAATTGGCTTCATGGTAAGGTCAAATTGAACCATGTTGGATTGACTAGGTTAACTTGGTTCAACTACATTGAAAATTAAAATTCATGACTTATTGAGTAGTGCCAACTTCAATGCTTTGATTGGGTAATTGTAGGATGGTGGGAATGGAAGGGAGTTGGTGGAAAAGTAAGGAAAATTTATGTTTGGTAACTTAAGTTGAAGAGTGGCAATGAATGGATATAGAATGAAATGAGTGGGAATATTAATGAATATAAGAACATTTCTCTCTATTAATTTTTTTTCAGTTTCTTCTTATATTCTTAAATGTAAAGTGAAAATCATAATCCTTTCCATTTTCTCTTATTTTTTATTATTTCCTCTTGTTTCCATCCATTTCTCTCCTATTGAAAATTATCAACAGTTACTAACATTACATTAAAGCAACAAACAATGCTTGGACCTTTTGCCATATAATTGTATTCTAGTAAGAAGTTTTGGTTTGTCCCGAGCATATTATCTTCAGTATTGCTAAATATCTGAGTTTCCATTCACAATTAAGTTTTTAATGAGTTAGCACATGGCTTCATCTTCAAAACAAGCATTACAACTTACGACAAGATATATAGGAAACTCAAATTGGGATCTCTATGACTTAATAGTAACGAGAACTCGATACCAATTGCATGCTTGGAAAACAGGGGACGCGTTCACACTCGACGTCATGAACATACACGCTTCACTCCGTAAGCAAGGTTCGAGAAGTGGCGGTACCCAGCTGTTGACTTTCCAGCACATTAAAAGTGATGGCAGACTCGAATTGGGCTATCTAACTAAGAATGATACCAAATTTACTGCATAAACTCTGGATTTTTTCTTTTTAATTGAATTTTTACTTATTAAACTTTACTTATAAAGTTTAAAATTATTAAATATTATATTTAATAATCAAAATTTCAGTTATCAAATATACTTTTATCATTTGAAAAGATATCATAAAAATTGCTTATTATTTAAAAATATAAATATAAATAATAAGATGCAATTGAGAATTGAGATACTATATTTTATAAGTACAAGTTCCATAAAATATGACATTTAACAATTAAAAAAAAAAGAATTAAATAGTAATTTTGATATTATTCCATCAAGGGAGGAGGATATTTTGACCAAACTTCGATTCCCATTTGTTTTGAATTAATCTAGGATTAGGGAAGAGATTTCAAGAGAGTCATGATATTGAAATTATGCTTTTTTAATTTCTATATAAGGCTAAATTTGCTTTCTGATTATAAAATTTCTTTTATTTATAATAAGAGAAATTTGTTTTATATGATAGACAGAAATTCGATTAGGTACGTGTAAAAGCCTAGAGACTAGAGCGCATATCGTACTGCAAAAACAAGACTTCCTGGATTTTCATTAGCCAATGTTAAGAATCCTCTGCGAATCTGCATGGAAATGAAACGATTCACAGCGTGATGCATAGTTAAATGTATGCTCTCACGTGACACGCACATGTCAAGATCAAGGACTCTATAGCTCATACTATTATTATTGGCAACTTGGTTGACTTTTTCGAATTCATTTAATTTTTAACACACAACATGTCTCTATACATATATTAATAAGCAAGTGAATAATGGGTGTTAGGGTTTCAATAAAACCTCTATAGTCTTTGATGCTTTATTTGCCGGACCCATTGAGCAGCGTCGGGTATACAATTACTCCAAGATTTGTATTGGAATTTCTCCTGAATCGTGAAGGTATTAAATAAACTTACTTAGTAGACTTGTATGAATATGAATCCTTTTTTTTATTATTATTATTTAATTTACATGATTAATGATCCATAAGAAGAGATATTATTTGCACGCTCTACACAATCTTCTTTTCAGGACGTGAAAACATCATAATTGGGTCTGTAAAGATACATTTTGCTTATTTATTATAACCTAATTAGGGCAATTCATTTATTGGAGGATAATTCGACATCAGCAATATATTTGAAGTACATGAAATGTTTAGAAAAAAATATAGATTTAATTCTTAATATTTATCATCTTTTTTTTTTTTATTTCAATTATAACCATTTAATTTTGTCTATTTTAGTTCTTAATATTTACCAAAAATTTATAAACAAATCTATCGTCAGTTTTTTTATTAGCATCGATACGTGGCATGATTTAATTCCAACAAAAGATTGTTGCTCTAAAGGTCCTGATGAGGTGCCGAAAATGTAGGGTCAAGACACTCAAGATTGTGGCCGAGACTAAAGGTATAGCAATTCAATAATTTCCAATTCCCAAAACTAGAACAGAGCATACAACAGGCTTCATATCTAGGGTTTTCCATTTATACCAGCCAAATGTACCCCGAGTGTTTTGGATTTGTGGATTCAGTAGAATCCCTTAAACAAAAATTATATAATTTTGACATTTCTCAAACAAGCCCACATGTCTCATAGATTAACCCATCTGACCCATATATTAACCAAGCCCGATCCACATATCAACCCATGGCTAGTTGGGCCCATGGATTATTGGCCTATTAGCCCATTAGTGCTATTATAAAATCCAAATAATTTTATCCCTTAATAATGGAAGAAATCTATCTATCGTCATCCTTCATAAATACTCCATAGTCTTACTTCTTGGAAAAATCCACTAAAATATCATATATATTTTTAAAATAATCGTAAAATAGACTTAGTAAAATTATTTTTGAAATATGTAGTAAATACATGGATTGAAAATGCGCATTCACTAATTTGTACTAAAGGCATATGTCCGAAACAAGTTTTTATTATGTTTATGTATCGTGGAATTTTTTTTAATCAATTTTTTATATGATTTTCTTATATTTTTTTCAATGATAAATTTTCTCAAATTAACTTCTTCTTTTTTATTTTAAAAAATTTTATAATTTTAAAATTTATGAAAATTATTTTTTTTGTTATTCTTATGTTTTTTTAAAACAAAAAAATATTTGAGAAAATTTATCATTAATTTTTTTTATAAAAAATTATGTAAATAATTTATTAAAAGAAAATTTTATGATATGTATTGAAGGTATATACCCAAAATGTACTTTTAATATATTTGCAACGAAGATGCATTTTGTGTATGCACCCTCGGTATAAATTGCTAAAGACATGTTCTTGATCCATGCTTTCACCACTTATTTCTGAAATAAGTTTGTCAAGTATTCTATTTTAAGATTATTTAAAAAAAATTATTTTGGCATATTTTTCCTTACTTTATTTTTATTTTTTTTAACATATTGACTATTGAGGATTCTCCATACAAATACACTTTGATCTTTTGATCCTTCCATATAATATAAACACGTTTTCTCACCTGATTATATCAAATTAGTTTCTTAAGTTATTTCTTGAGTTTGTATTTCCTATGCCTTATTTCAACTCCAAACAATTAAACAAGCATTATTCTTTTTTTTTTTTTAATCAGCATACTATTAAAAAGATATTTCATTTGATATTAAATAGACATACCTACAAATTCGTAAGTTTTCAAATAGGTCTTACTACGTTTTATTTACCAAATTGTTATTCACTTTCCAATCTCATTTCCCCTATTTGCATAAGTTTCGCCTTAATTTGCACTAACTATCTGTAGACAAATGAGTACTTCTCCAGTGAACTCCTTTTTAGGCACAGATATCAACAAAGCATCCTGAATACACATTTACTTACATGTATAATTATGTATTATATATATATATATAATGTAACTAAAATCATATGTATATATATATATATATATTGTATTGTTATAAAAAAGATGAAATAAGTTGAATTGGGATGGTATAATATTGAGTTTTACATGATTTAAAAATTTAAAATTTGATCTTCATTTAAAGTGATGTTTAATAGGGTTGAGTCTAAATTATTTAAACCCATTTTATTTAGAAAAAAAATAATTTTTTAAAATAAATAATATTAATACTTAAATTTGATCAAACGTAACTCAAGGTTGATTAGACTCATATACCTTGGAAGCCGAATATCATTCGGCTATAACCCAACTTGATAAATAATTATTGCTTTCGGCTAGCTAAGTGCCAGTTATGATATAATATAATTATTGGGTAAATGAATGAACTTTCAATTCGAATATGTGAGTTGAAATTAGAGTTTTTTCCTTTTATTGTATTTTCGGTTGAATTACTATTTTTTAAGAGTGATTATTGCATTTAATTGATAAAATAGCTATTCTGTAAAATTTTTATTATTGTGAAATAAAAGTTACAAGTTTTTATAGACCAAAATAATAGAGATAAATGAAACAATCAGTGTATTCAAGGAAAAAAAATTCTAAAAATAGGAAAATTTTAAAAATAATTCTAAAAATATAGTATTAAAATTGTATTTTGAATACATAATTTTTTAAAAAACATGTTTTTATTACATTGCAATGTAATTTTATGAAATTTTAAATACTGTATTCTTGATAATATTTTTATAGGATTGCCTTTTAGAATTTTTTAAAAGTATAATATTAATTTCCTTTTCCCAAAACAATAGTTATTCTTCAATCATTTCTTCTGCGTTTTATATTTTGCTCTTAAGATTTTAGTTGATGGTCACATCATAGATTTGACAAGTATATATAGACATATTTTTAATATATTACTAATATTAATTTAACTTCAATCAGATAATGCAAATGCAATTATTTTTTTATTCTATTATTTTGCTATTACGATTTTTTTTGTTTTTTTTTTACGTTATTTGTTTTTTTTTTTCCTTTTGTTTTTCTCAGAAACTATTCATTACAGTTTGAGGAAAAAGGAAATAAATATTATTATTTTTAAAATCCTAAAAATAAAGTCATTCTAAAAATGAATCTACAGTTTTTTGAAAATTTTGAGTTTAACTCACGATTTCCCCGGCCGTTATGGCAATTACGTTTGTCTTTTTAGATATTTATAGCAATTCTTTCATTAAATAAATATAAAGAAAGAGAAGAGAGAGAAAGAGAAGGAGAGGGAACAGAGACATGAGTGTGAGAGACAAAGAGATAGAACAGAGGCAGAGGAGAGACAAAGAGAGAAAAAGTAATACAAGCAAAAGACGAGAGTATCAAAGAAAGGAGAAATCTACTAAAATAGTATAATGTAAAAAAATTATAAAATAGGATATATGATAAACTAATTTATAAAATAAATAGTAAAATTACATATTTAAAATGTGTTTTCAGTTGAGTTAAAATTAGTTCTTGAGGATAAGTTTTCATAATACATTTCTAATACAATATCTTGGAGATGCATTTTGGGTATATGTCCTTAGTATATTTCACAAATTTTCTTTAATAAAATTTAAGTTAATTTTTAAAATTTTTAAATTTAGAATTTTTTTTCTTATTCTTATGAAAACTTTTAATTTAAAAAAAATTAATTTGAGAAAATTTATTATTGAAATTTTTTTTAATGAAAAATCATGTAAAAAAATCATAAATAAATTTTATACAAAATTTTGTGAAAAGAATTATAAAAAAAAATTAGAAACAATTGTTAAAAAAAATGTAAAAGTGTAAATATGCAAATAGAAAAAAAATAATTTATTAAAAAATTTTAAATAGTAATTTATGAATAATAATAATTCTTTTTAATTTAAAAACAATGAGAAAATATAAAAAAATTATGAAAATTTTGAGATAAAGCACAATTCACATGTGATTTAGAGGCTTCATTGAAAGGTGTATGCTTAAAAAATAGTTATGCAATTAAGGAGAAAACATATGCGAAACGATGAAAAGTAAAAAGAATCAAGTATCCATTATTGAATGGAAGAAAAATATATTCAAATTTGTAGAACTAGGATATACATAGGTCGCAAATATTGATAAAAGATTTACATATCAAATAAGATAAAATAGTATCATATCTCTTATTGTTCCTTTTCCTATTGAATTGCCATATAAATTGCGAAAGTGCGTTTGTGTGCTCTCTAGTTAGCCTTACATTTGGAGTAAGAGGAGCTTATGACTCCTATGTTACATGGTGTTAGGGGGTATCATCGAAGTCACAAGGAGGTACTAGACTCCAATTTGTAGCAAGCTGTAAAGATTGTTTACTTACCAATGCATCTCTTTTGTGAAGTAGGTGGTAGAGGGAAAGAACTACTAATGGAATAATGATGTGGTGTGACATAAGTGCTAGGAACTAGCATCGAGCTATTGTCCATTTCATCGGCATTCGATGGGAGCTATTGGGCCTGTACTGCATATTCCTATGCTTGAGCTCAGTTTTGAGGTCGTCTAAGTTTTGCGATCCTATAATGTGCAAGAATCGATTGTTATTGTTGCTAAATGTCAGTAGGTTGCGTCTTTGCCTCAACCTTCATGCCTTAATCTTAGTGAGCCTATGGGTATAGCGTCATCTCCCTGTGATCATGTATAAATTGAAAGATCAATATCAGCTAGAGCAACAATCGAAGCATGATTTGAGGATAAGCGGATTTATCATGATGTATCAACCTACATGTTACAACGGACCATAAATTAAATTAGTATTGGATACACAATGCATCACTCAATTATTATTGACATTGTACTTACCAAATGTCCAAGAACTACTCTTGTATGTCCTATATCGATGGTTGATAGATCTATACCATCTCATGTATCCTTGTTGCACCCTACGAAGGCTTTGTAGGTGAACCAATTAGGCTAGACACTTGTCCCATAAGGTTGTGTAAGGTGTATATTGTATTAGCTAATCTGTGTCAATCTTCCCATGTAAGTCGACCTTATGGAGCTTAAACTATGTGTTAACATTTTGTGGAATATATTGGAAACTCCTAAACTTCTTAGCAACATGATTTGGGAAATGCCACTCGACTATGTGAAAACATATGAGTGATACCCAAGCAGTTTAAATGTGTTTGCCTGCTTTGCATAAAGGGGGTAGGATGTGAATAAGATTTCTATACGCTCCCACTCAACCTAATGGGTAGTAAGTAAGATTTAGATATAATAATGCATCTCACCAAATGGAAGATTGAAAAAAGGTTAAAGAAACACCTGTTTAGTAGTCTATTTATCGAAAGTATCTTGATAAGCGACAACAACATGGGTTAGGTGACACCTAATGTCTAGGCATGTTCTCCATCGTGTGGCTAAGGGTGCTCTAGCCTCTACAACAAGTCCATAATAGCTAATAGGTGCTATATGGGGGAATCTATCCCATGTCCATACCTGAAGGAGTCTCGTTGCCCCTCCCATCTTATGAGCTAACAAGGCAAATGTAACATAAAGTTGATGATACAACCAAGTCAAACATATGGACCCTTAGCCATATGTGCCTATCACATCGAAGTGCTCCAATAATGGCAAAAACATGTTATGTACAAGGGAACTCGATTTATTGGCGAAGATAAATTCGCTTAATAGTTGTAAGATGTATGTATGCATATGACATGTAACTTGCTCAACATTTGCGTGTTGTGGCATGACCTAATACATATCTTGAAGCCACATTAGACTAATGCCCCCCTTACTACTTAACCCTAGTCTCACCCCAATCAATCTTTGACATGCGGCAATCTAATCTAGGGAACTACTCCTTGTTATGCCTGACCATCGATTGGGAGGTGTAGTTAGACCTTAACATCCTATAAAGTAATGGTGAACTCCCTTGTCAACATTTGAAACATATGTGTCTTTGGCCTCTACCAGTGGTGATCATATGCCAATCTAAGGCTCATATTCTACATGTACTTTATCGCAATAAATAACTTAAATTGGATTTCAAATCATTTCAAGGCCTAAATTGAATTAAATACTTAAAATAAACTAGATTTAGATCTAATAAAATAAAATGAGTTTACATAACTACAATAAAACCTAAATGGGCAAAAGGCTTAAACCTTGCTTAGATCCATCAATCTTTAGGGCCTATACCCAAAATACGCCTAACAAATAAATCAAACCTAAATGGGCCTTAAACCCATTAAGACCTGAAATCAACTAAAGACTTAAAATGGAATTAAAATTAGACCTAATAATTACTTCGACCTAAAACACAACAAATAGGACTTAATATTAGACCTAATAATTACTTAAAATGGAATTAAAATTAAACATAATGGGCCTACATTAATTAAAATGAAGGGAAGTAATCTAATTAGACTTAAAATGGACTTAATAATTATAAATAAACTTAACTAATGTAATTAAGACTAGTGGGCCTAATTTCAAACATAATTAGGCTTAATATTTCTAAAGGCTAAAATACCCTATTTAGGCCTTAAATACTACTAGGCTTAAAATTCAAATAACTTATTAGGCCTAAATGAATGAACCATAAACTATTTGGACCACAACCTTAAAAATAAAATTAAACTAACCTTAAAATAAAATTCAATTACTTAGAATAATCAATTGACTTAAGTTTTCTATCTTTTGATGCATCAAATCAATTCAATTAAATGATGATCTAGAATTATTGACCCTTTTCGATACACATTAACATGTGTGTTGCTTACTAAGTTAGAAAGATTTAAACCAAACTAATAATTAAACTTGGTTAAGTACCATGTACTACTTGTGCTTAGTTACTTGAGTTAGTAAGTACACACCTTGGATGGGGATTATTGCTAGGTTATATACCTCGAAATGACTTAGGTACTTAGATTATCAAGTGATGACTCAATGTGTAATTGATAAGTAAAATCATGTTACATAATGGGCATTGTAAATGAAGAGAAGGCATATCGAAAGTCATCGAGGATTATAGGTTACGATAGGTGATATGGTATAACTAAACTATAATAAGTGAGAATCGCATAACGATGAGATAACTTAGATGAGGCTGCTTTGGTTTTTGTTTTGGTTTTAGTGACATGGAGTTTAGTTGCTCCCATCAACTAATGATGCTCTCCATGGTGGAATCAAACCTCAAGTCCCCCATCATGATATTTGGAGTCATGTGTACTTCTACATTGGATGTTTAAATAAGATAATTATATGAATTGTTTGATTATTTGTTGTATTAGTGTATAGGCTTGTATAACATCTTTGTATATGTTTGTGTTACTATGTACTAGGCCATTATGACTTATTCCTCTTTTCTTTTTTAGGTGAGAATTATTTAACGGATTTGTTTTGCGAAATACTAGGTTTTAGCTCTAAGGAAGAGTATGGGGATGAGTTCACTAACTTAGATTATGAGGGCTATTTTTACCTTCTCATTTTGATATAGACATAGTTAATTTTGTTCTAGTACTATATTTATACTTTATAGGAGTTTCCTATGGCTCTATGACTTGTTTACTTATGTTTATATTCTAAAAGCCCCTTAGGCTTTGGTACTTAGATTTCTATCTTATGCTTTTCACTACATTTTTCAAACTTGACCAACTTTCAAAATATTTTTCAAAATCAACAAATTGTCAATTATTTTTCAAAATCTAATGAATGATTTTAAAATCTTAAAACTGATTTAGAAACCCATTTAATAATCATAGTCTTATATACTCTACTTAAGTAGGGTACATGGTAAACTGTTGATACTAGATTGAATTAGGGGTGTGATAGAAGGCCTTCTCATGAACTCTTTAGCTTACTTTCTAATGTTGTAAAAGACCTTTTTAGCTTAAATTATGGTGGTGATGTTTTGCATGTGAATAACTCATAGCTGTGTAGCTAAGAAAATGTGAAAACATAGGTAATGTTAAATGTGATTACTTAATAATAAATATAGTTTAGTAAATGGTCTTAGCACTTTTTAAGTCCATAGGCTCCTAAATCTGTGCATTAAATCAATATAACCTTATTTGTGTAATGTAATGCTTTAGAATTTGAGACATAACAATCCTCTATGTGTCTACACTTTAATATAGACACATTAAAGCTTAGAATTACTACAAATATACAAATTGCATAGTATTGTTATACTTCACATTCTCACAAGTTATATATACTAACAAAGAATATTTTATAAAATAAACAACTTAAATTCTTAAATACTTAAACATGTATTATAACAACCTATCATTTGTAAATTTTTAGGGGTTGCACTACGTTTTTGAGTAGGTTCATAAACAAATTTTTATTGGAAAATTTGTATTTAGTTATTTTTTTGCTTCATATTATCTACACAACATCTATGCACAAATTTTAAATGTTTTTGTGCTATCATGAGAAATCTAAACAAGTTATTATTTACTTTTAGAAAGGTATATGAATTCCTTTGCAACCAAACTAAAAGAGGAAGTTGTTGTCGAAATTGCAAGTATGGGGAAGATATATCTTTGATCATTGGCTTCTATTTCACATCTTTATTTATCAAAAGAAAAATAAATTTATTGTCATTTTTGTGGATAAGTTAACAACTTTATTTTCATTTTTAATGTATTTATTGATTAATGTTGTTTTCCCAAAATTAAAAGAAATGAATTAAGTATTAAAAAATAAAAAAGAAGAAGATTGAGTGTTTCTATTGAGCTCAAATTTCGGTTTCTGTTTTTCTTAATTTGACTTATATCAAGCCCAACCCATGTTCAAATAAGTCACTCAAACAAATTAAGGAAAAATTTAATCCTTAAGCAAATATCTTTATAATATAGGACTAATATGAAAACTACTTGAATAGTTAATTATTAATTAAAAGTTATTCCAAATGATTTGAGTAAGTACTTAATATTACATGAAATTGGTAATTATGTGGCTTAACAATGATTAATTAATCAAGTAAAAGAATATATATTTTTTAAACCTACTTGGTTGCAACAACTTGTTGCAATATTGGTTACAAACAAGGTTGATTGCAAAGACTAGTTTCACAACTTGTTGCAACCAAAATCAACTGCAACGACCGATTAGTTGCATAAGGTATTAAGTAAGTATTTAATATTATGTGAAATTGGTCATTATGTAGTTTAACTATAATTAATAAATTAAGTAAAAGAATTTTTTTTCTTAACTACCGGTTGCATAAATCCGTTTTAAGATCGGTTGCAAGTAAAGCTAGTTGCAAAGACCTGTTTCATGACCGATTTCACAACCGATTGTAGCTTTTGGTTATAATGATCAATTATTAAGAACGGTTATTATTGTAAACTTATCTAAAACCAGTCTTATTAGATAGTTATACTCCCCTATTGTACAGCGGGTTGTACCATCATATAGAACCACATCTATTTCAAGAAATTTCCAACCCTTTTTAAAGGAATTAAAAGGGAATATTTTATAGGTTTAGAATCAAAGTTCTCATTACTCCTTTCAACCAATAATTCCAAGAAATTGTGTTCAGCATAATGTGAAGAAAACACTTTTTGGTTCTTGCCTATACAATTGTGAAAGTGCTAATACAGTGATCAAAACCAATTTATAATACGATGTTCATTATTACTAAATTTTACAATATCAAATCCTTAACATACTTCCATATCACTAGAACTAAAAGTCTAAAGCATGGAAAGACTTACTTGATTTTTGAAGAAATTAACTCTTTAACACTTTACAATTCCTACATCATCATTCAAATTTAAGAGAAGCAGTATCCCACTAAAATTTCCATCCCTTTTTTCACTTTATCTTCTCAATTTCTTAGGATAGGTAATATTTTTTGTTCACTTTTTAAGCTTAGTCTTAGAACTTTAATAAAATTATAAAAAAGAAAAGCATTTAAGTTTTTCAATGAATTTCCAGGTAATGTACATCAAATAATAATTATAAAAATTTGCATGTATTCATATCAACATCAAAAGTTAATGTTGTATAGATTAACCTTAAAAAAATTAGATTAAAGGTGTTATCATTAATTTTTTTTTTTATATGTCCAACTATGGAAATAATTATTTACATAAAATGATTGTTTACATGGATCAGTAAACCGAGTCTATAAATCTATTATAACCATAAATGAATTCCTAGAATTTTAGGCAAAATGGAGATTGTAATTCTTTTTCACTTCTTGAGGCATAATAATTGATCGAGAGGCTCAACTAGAGGGGATTGGTGGAGAAATTTTATGTTATATATGGTAATCCTTCTAATAGTTGAATTGTATTTGGAATTTCAATTTTCTTAAAAGAAAAAAAAAGGGCCATTAGTTGATACAAGATGAATTTATTTTGTTATAATGATTCTCTAGAGATGCATCTCATGTCATGCTTTATAAAAAAAAAAAAAATCTATGAGAAAACTTATGTAAGTTGATGTATTCTTTAAAGTCTAGCTCTTCTTTCTTTCCACTTCAAATCACAACCACATGATAATGATGCTTCTAATGAAATTCTTAATGGAGTGACAAATTATTATCATGAGTTACCCACTGCGCTTTTGAGTAAGCTTTAACACAATCTTTTATCAGAAAATTTATATTTAGTTATGTTTTGGTTCATATTATGAAAATTTTTTAAATGTTTCTGTCATAAGAAATCTAAAGAATTTATTGTTTACTTTAAAGGTATATGAATACCTTTGCAGCTAAACTAAAAGAGTAAGATGCAATCAAAATTGCATGTATAGATAAATTAGATCTTTGGTCATTAGCTTCTATTTCACATCTTTATTCATCAAAAGAAAAATAAATTTCTTGTCAATTTTGTGGATATATTAACAACTTTATTGTCATTTTCAATGTCCTTATTGATTAATATTATTTTTTCAAAATTAATTAGTATGAATTAAGTATTAAAAAATAAAAAAGAAGACTGAGTATTTGTGTCTCAAATTTTGGTTTCTCTTTTCCTTAGTTTAACTTACATCAAGCCTAGTCCACATTAAAATAATTCACTTAATCAAATTAAGGAAAAGTTTAATTCTTAAACAATATCTTTATAATATAAAAGTATTATAAGGATTTGAGTAAGTACTTAATTTTATATGAAATTGGCAATTATTTAGTTTAATAATAATTAATTAATTAAGTAATTTGTTAACTACTAATTGCAAGATTGGTTCTAAGTAATATTGATTGCAAATACCAATTTAACAACTAGTTGTAACCAAAACTGATTACAACAACCGGTTGCAATGATTGGTTGCCTAAGGAATTGAGTAAGTACTTAATATTATATGAAATTGGTAATTATGTAGTTTAACTATGATTAATTCAATTTCAAGACCAGTTGTAAGCAAAGTCAATTATAGTAATCGGTTTCATGACTGGTTGCAACCAAAACTGGTTGTAACGACTACTTGCAATGATCGATTGCAAAAACTAAGGGATAAGGTAGTGTAAGTGTCTCAACTTTTTAGTGTTAGTGATTTAGTGTCTATAGTTAAAACAAAAATATCAATTCAGTGGCTGTAAGTTTGAAAATCGTAAAAGCTAGTGTCTTCGTCCATTTAGTAAGTAACAAACCTTAAAGAAATTGCAAGTGGCAAACAAGTGGCAATTTTTTTTTTAAATCCTTGATATTTCCTAAATAAAGCACCGTATACCATAACTACCTAACATAAATGCTATAATCTAGTCACATTCACTATCAATTAAATCCTCCAACAATCATAGAAGGAAAGGAGAATATAAAGACACAAGAAAGTCTATGTGTACTGGTAGGCATTACAAAGTAAAATAGTGAAGAATATTTGCAGAATGATTAGTAAGTCTCTCTCTTTATCAATGGTGTGTCTTATCTTCTAATAGTAAGTGATCCATAAATGTTTTTGCTTTGTACAAATGGAAGAAAGTTCAATTTTGCTACACCATTGACCAATGTATATTATAAATGGTAAGAGTAAAATTGATACATGTCTTAGTTGTGGTCCCCTATGTCTTTTGTATCTAAGTGGTCCCTTGCCAATTCATAAGACTAAAGAGATTTAGATTTTTTTTCTGAATTCTATTTGTGGTCCATGTAATGTGTGCAATTACATGGTCCCTTATTGTACAATATTAATTTTAATGATCTAGTAAGCTTCATGATCTAGTAAAATGATAAAGTGATGAAATGCTTTGTTAGTAGAGTATTGTGGTCCAATAGATTATGGGTGAACATGAGAGATAGGCCTATTTATGTCCATTATGGTGGTAGGTTTATAAAGGACTATGCCAATGTTTTATATGTAACCAACAAGTGTAATGTCATGTGCATTGACATTGGTTAGTTTTCTCTCAAGCTTTTGAGAGCAAAACTAAATGTAGAGCTTGGATGTGAGGACATTGAGGTACTAAGATATCACATTCCTAATATGTCTCTATTCGATGGTCGAGGAGTTGTAAATGATGAGATGAGTGCAACTAAAATGCTTAATTTGCTGTGGAGTTAATCGGTGTGTAGAACTACATGTGTAACATGCTAACCATGTTGGTGCCTCCTTCGAAGGTGGAGGTTGCTCAAAGGGTAGGCGTGATGTAGGTGTGGAGTTTGAAATAGATTTTGGAGGGATGAGTGATGAGAGGATATTGATTTGGAGGATGAAGGCTTTGAAAGTTTGTGTGAGGAAGGGGCATTGAGTGGGAATGGTTCTGATGATGAGTTGTTGAAAGCAAGAGTAAAATGAAAGAGTTTAAGATGGGGCTATGGTTGAAGAAGGTTTGGACAAACAATGTGTTGATTGGTGGGGTTGATAGGTTGGATGGTTCGGGTGAAGATGATGAATTAGATACAGATTATAAGGAGGATGGGGTGGTTGATGATTTTGTTTTAGATAAGGAAGAGGAGGATGGAGTAGAGTACAAGAAGAAAAGGAGTGATTACAAAATGTTTGATGTAAATGTAAAGGAAGTGTAGTTTGTAATTGATATGGCACATGAGAGTGTTAAAGAGTTCAAAGAGGCTGTGATGATGTACACAGTTGCTAATCAAATTTGTGTTTACTAGAAACATATGCAAGCAAGTGAGAGTGAAGTGTACAAGGGGTGATTGCCTATGGCTTGTTTATGCATTATATGATAAGTCAACAGATTCATTTTGCTTAAAGACTTATAATAGTTGACATACTTGTGGTGTATCTTTCATGAATAGGCGTGTGAAGAGTAGTTTATTAGCAAAGATATTCTTGTCCATAATATAGGCTTAACCCCATATAAAGTTGCCAAACTTAAAGACATTAACTAGGGAACAAATGGGGGTAAATGTTACACTAAATCAATGTTGGAGGACAATAGAAAATAAACATGAAATTTTAATGGGTTCCCATAAGAAGAAGCATACAATGCTAGGGGATTACTTAGAGGAATTATGTAATAGGAATCTTGGTTCATGCGGGCCCGAAGAGATGGGGATTGTGAAAAATTGATTGTATGTATGTTTCAATGGTAGAAGAAATGGGTTCTTGGCTGGATGTAGACACGTAATAGGGTTGGATGGATTTTTTCTAAAAGGAATTTGTAAAGGGGGAGTTGTTATCTACTATAGGGAGAGATGCAAACAACTCGATGCACATGATTGCTTAGGTAGTTGTAAAATATAAGAGTAAGGACACATGGCCATGGTTTTTGCAAACACTTATGAAGGATCTTGAAATAGATGAGAAAGATAATTAGGATTAGACTTTCATCACTGGCTAGCAAAAGGTAAGGAAAAAAAAAAAGATTTATAGTTTTTTGTAACACATGTACTAATTGCATGTAATTTTTGTTTAGGGACTATTACCAACTATAGAAAATCTTCTGCTTAAGTCGAAGCACAAGATGTGCACAAAGCACATTTAAGTGAATTGGGGTAGAGGCACTAAGGTGCCTTATTTAAGAAATTGTTTTGGTTTATGGCTAAGTTGACTACGATGGTAGACTTTGAAGCTGTATCTTAGTGGTTGACAAGTATGGATTAGGAAGCTTAGCAAGGTTTAATGAAAGCTAAGCTAAAGAACCGTTGTAAGGCTTTCTTTTGGATTGGCAATTGTTGTGACATAGTTGAGAAAAACCTATGTAAGGCATTCAATTGTAAGATATTAGAAGCATGGTATAAGTCCATTGTTGCAATGCTTGAGGACATCTATCTTTACATTAAGGGTAGAATCTAGAAACAATGAGAATGTTACATGAAATAGCGTGAAAGATATGCTAAGAATTGCTAACAAGCTTAAGGAAAACAAGCAAAGGTTAAAGTGGTGTTAGATTTATTTTGCGGGTGAATTAGAATTTGAGACTTAGTATGGTGGAGAACGGTATGTTGTAGATGTTGATTAAAAAAAAAAAACTTGTGTATGGAGGTAATGGGACTTAACTAGCATCCCCTGTTGCCATGTTATAGTTGCCATTGTCAACTTGGGTGATAATCACAAAGACTATGTTGATGATTGTTATAGCATAGCAATGTTTAGGAAGATTTACACCTACATTATTGTAGCAATTAGATGGGAGGAATTTTGGAAGCAAACAGGAGCTTAAGGTCTTAAACCATTGCCTATGCATTTAAGGAGAGGTAGATAACAAAATAATAGGAGGAAAGAAGAGCTAGAAAAATTAAACATGGAAAAAATGATAAGAAGAGGAAGGTTGTTGACTTATACGTTTTGTAAACAACAGGACACGACCACAAGGGGTGTTTCCTGGATGAAGGCTCTTTGCCTTGACAATTTGAGCAAGTAAAATTACATGTCCATATTTTTTAAGGCTTGCTGTTTATTGCCCTCATATCTAATCATGTTAATTTATTTGTAGTGTTCAAAGAGAGGCGAAGATTATAGATGATCCTAACATAGGACCCATCAAACTTGCAATGAAAACACATATGAGCATGATCAACACCATTAGCTTGATGAGTGAACACACCCCTAAGTGGAGCAACAAAGAGAGTTTCAATTATACATATAGCTTGTGGAATATTATCCATACTAAATCTTTCCAATAGTGTAATTCTTTCATTATTTCTTCTCAGATTTCTTGTCTTCTAGATTTAAAGATGGATTATCGATTCCCTAAGGTGGAGGAGATGGAAAAGAATTTTCAAATGTCTATGGTACCAACCGATAATACATCGAGTCCAAAACTTTCCCAACATTAGACGAACAACCTTTAAATCACAAGTAGCAACCACTAATGTGGTGTCTTACCTAACTAAGGAAAGATATTAATGAAGTCATTATGATGACAGAGTCATATGAAGATATTGGTAGTGACTAGGACACAAAATGTGAGGAGGTGGCAATGGAGAGCACCAAGAAGTTTTTTAAAAAAAAATTGTTGAAGTCGAAAATGGTTTTATACATGAAGAGGAAGAGCTCTTGATTCATGACGACTTTAAGGAGTGACTACTGAGAAAAGGGCCAGGGAAAGGGGAAAAGTCTAATAGGATAGTGGTCATTGACTAGTAGTTGCAACTCTTAAGTGAAATGATGATATACGAATCCTATTGAAGTAATAGCTATGGAATGTTTTTTGAGATTCATTTGTATCAGAAACGTGTAACACATGAAAATTTTATTTATCTTAAAATATATATTACAACATAAAGCCAAGGCTAAGGATGTAAAAACATATTTACATGATAGGCGAATGGGTCATTTCACACGAAGAATATAAAAACCCCAAATTAACCCAGAGACCCTCTTGGTCATTTTGGGTAGTAAAATTTTAAAGAAAAAGGAGAGATGCTCTCTGTAGGAACCCTAAGGCGACTAAACGGAATTCACCGCCATTCGATTCGGTAGTACCAGGTAAGGATTTCTATGATTTACTAGATAGTCACGAATAAAGAATTGAGATTAAATTAAGTTATTGCTACATCATGTCATCGAAATTGGAGTGAAGAGTGAACATGAAGAATAAGGAATTCATGGATTAAGAACTCGATTCGCAGAAAGTTTAATGTAAGTATTCTAAATTATGTTAATTAAGGAGATAATACATGTGTTAGGGATTTGGTTAAGCATAAGAATAAAGAGAATCAAGTTTAGGAGAATTTGGAATAAAGGAATTAGGGTTTGTGGAGATGGTTGAGGGTAACAAAACCTACCAACACGGTCATGTTTTGACTGTGTTGAAATCGAAAGGTACACCAAGAGATATATGGCCTCCTAACATGGTCGTGTTTCGATCGTGCTGAGTTAAGGGTAACATAGCCTCCCAATATGGTCATGTTTAGACGGTGTTGAGTGTGAAAGTTGCATTGAGAGATACAAGGGTAATTAACACAGTCGTATTTTGACTATGTTGAGTTAAAGATAATATGGTTTCCTAATACAGTCATGTTTTGATCGTGTTGAATGAAGAAGAACACAACCTCCTAACATGGTCGTGTTCTAACTGTGTTGAACCAAATTTTACACGAAAAGATACACGACCCTTAACATGATCATGTTTCAGCTCGTGTTGAGCAACACAGTCCCTAACATTGAATAAATTATAAAGTAATTATAAATTTATTTAACTTTAAATTAAACTAATTTCCACATAACTTAGATAACTAGTAAGACCTTAGAGAAATTAAATGAATAGGATTAAGAAAATTAATAATGATATTGATCTTAGATTGAATACTAAGAAGAACTTATTGATTGTACATATTTCCATTTAGATTAAGTCTAAGACCGGGAAGTTCTTAAGGTTAGGATTTAAGATATAAGTAACTTGTGTGCTATTCTATATTTGCTTAAGTTAGTATATGTGTCGAAATTGATTAAGTTGAATAATTTGGCTTAAGTGTTTAAGTTGTATGCTGTATGTGCTTGGCTTGGCCTAGGATCCCATAATGGCAGATCCCTAGGGAGCACTCCAATGATCCTTGTGAGACGTTGTCCCTAGTGGAGTTGTGCTTTGAAATGATCTAAGCTGAATGTTAGTTAAGAGGTTAAGTAGACATAGGTGTAGGGCTTATAGTGGCAGTTCCCATCACCAAGTTTAAGGTTTAAGTGGACATGGGTGTAAGGCACATAGTGACAGTTGCAGTTCCCATCACCAAGTTTAAGGATTAAGGGATCATGGGTGTAAGACTCATAGTGGTAGTTCCTATCACCAAGTCATGCTCCGGTGTGTTAAGTGTTTTAAGGGGGTTATGAGTACCCTATTGGTACTTGTGGACCTAAATGTATTAAGGAAATGGTTGTTTGTATTTAAGTATCGCATAACGTGTGTGACATTTGTTCATGTTTGTTTATGAGTGTGTGTTTATGTTATACGTATTGGACATTAGATCACCCTTTAAAGAACCTTTTTAGATACAGGTGTTGAGGGAGATGAGAACCCGGAAGATGACTTGGGTTTGGGTGAGCCACAGAGAGAGGAATATGAAAATTACTATTATTATCATGGTGATTAAGATTTGGGAGATTATGTTATTTAGCTATGATAGACAGTAACTTTTTAAGGAATGTTAATTTTGTGTCTAAAGACTTTCACTAGGTTAGATGTTCGATAGGGCTTAAGTTATTATTTAATTTTGAGGATATATGAAATGGTCTTATATATGAATTATAGGTTAAAGTGTATCAGAGTTAATTCAAAGCCTTAACATGTTCTTGTGAGGTAAAGATACATGTGAGCAGTTTCGTGGTGCGGGTTTTAGGGCATTTTGTATGAGAAAGAGCTCAAATATTGTAGAATATATTTTGTGTTATGGGGGGTGTTTTACGTTGTGAGAGATGTTTTGTTCTTTTAAGGGTATTTTGAATTATGAGGGATATATTATGCCAACAGTTCTATTAGTATTTTGATGTGATCATTGTTGATGATCGTAATCACTCAAGTTTAAAATTCCCTTTTTATGACTCTCTGTTACGATCCAATAGGCAAGTGCACCTATCGATTGTAATAGTATAGCACTATGTTCGGGTATCGTATCCTCAAGGATCAGCAAGTACCAGTAATAATTCTAAACCTACTATCTTACTGCACAAAATCAAGATGTTTAGTTTTAAATTTAAAATACTTAACAATTCCTATAGCAATTTAAAATAACACAAAAACTTGATTACTAAATCCGATAACTAAAAAGAAACATACCCTACCCTTACTACTCCTCTAATTGTCATGTAACTTCACTCTTTCAATAAACTAGTTAACGAGCAATAGTTATCTCTAACCCGCGGAGTATCTAACACTAAACTAATGTTCTTTCTAGATTCATTAGCTCCTAACCCCAATCGCTTTGATAAGATCCCTCTTTTATCAAAAACCGATTAGAATTGCATTAACACTCTTGAACCCTCAATTAGATCAATTTATCTAAATTAATCTAATACGGAAAATTCACGTTCTCTATCCCTAGATTACATACGAATTCTTTTATTCATGCCTGATCTATTCAAACAAGAGATTTTCCAATCAACTTCTAAGAAATCAATGCAATTTCAATGCTGGCCATACATCAAATTAGCAACAATATATAAACAACATGAATAAATTCAGAGAATTCCACTATTCGTTAACTATGCAATAAATCCCGCATTATATGACAACTAGAATTCGTAAGGTTCAGGTATGAAATAAACTAGCCACTCATGATTTCAAAATACAATTCAATAAAGATGAAGAACCCGTGTGCATAAACACTTCGCAAGACAAGGATGAATCCGTTGAAGTTGCTTTTCCTTCTTGCAGCTTTTTCCTCGTCTTCCTCCCTTCTTTCGTAGTTCTTCTCCCTTTTGGTTCCTCTGTCTCCTCTTTTCTCTCCCCCCTTCGGTAAAAAACCCTCTCTCTTCCCTTTGGTTTTCTTTTATTTTCGTCTCCCCTTTGTCTGTTCTTTTTCCTCCTTTAATTCGTGTCCCCCTTCTGCTTCAGGTGTCTTTTCCTCTTCTGTGCTTCGCCCCTTGACGTTCCCCCTTCTTCCTGTCTAAAGATACCAAAATCTTGGAAGAATCTTGTAAAACGCGGAGTTACATCAACTACACGACTGTAATACACGGCCGTGTATCATGACCGTGTATCTTTCTATGGACAATTCTAACTCAACATACGGTTGACATACACGGCCGTGTAGCATGGCCGTGTATCTTTCTGTGGATAATTCCAACTCAACACACAGTTGACATACACGGCTGTGTAGAATGGCTGTGTATCTTTCTGTGAATGTATCAAATACAATACACGGCCGTGCCCCTGTGATGCACGCCCATGTATCTCTCCTGCTGCACTTTTGGACACTTTTCTTCATGTAATCCGCTTCGACTCTTGCACATGTTGATCATTCTTCCTTGATAGGTCCTTTAGTTTCCTGAAACTCAAATAACTCTTCTTTAAGTACGAAAGTTTTTTAAAACATAATCAACTTACTTCAAAAACAACTCAAATCCATACAAAATATAAGTGTTAATTTATTCTTATCAAACTTCCCCACACTTGAGTTTTTGCTTGTCCTCAAGCAAATTGATTCAAATAGAATTACAAAAACAACCTCTCTTTCATGCATAGTTATTTTTAGGAAGATTTCTGCATCATTGATCCTTTGTATACTCAAGCTTATGAACTTTTCATTCAATCTCATCATTAACTGTATACAAAATACCAATACTGGAATCTCAAAATTAATCTGAGTAAATCAAACTATTACCTTCACTGTTTAAACAACAATTCCTCAAGTTAGGATAAATCACAAAATCATATCAGCAAAAATAGAGTAAACAGTTCTTTCCACAATCGAAACAAACAACACAATAGAGAGTAAAGGCATATCATATCCACTGATCTCCTTGATTTCCCTTCTCTTTGATCATTCTTTTACTTTTATTTAGTCGACTGACCCATGTAACGAACTTTCGATCGATAATCCCGAGCTCATCACTCAAGTTAACAGACGTTATTCCCTCAGCATAGAAGGCGTCCCTCGGATTTACTTATTCGAGTCAAATCAACTTTTTTTTTTTTTTGGATTGTCCCTTTAACTGAAACGGTTTCCTCGGTCAGTAAGTCCCAGGCCAGAAGACCTTAGGCTACTAGGTTTTAAAATACCCCTTCGAACTTTTACCATCTCAATCAAAATATTATTAATTATCAAGTTCAGTTTTCTCGGACTTTTCTCACGACCCATGTAACGAGCTTTCGGCCATTGATCCCAAGTTCTTCACCCAAGTCAATAGGTGTTATTCCCTCGGAAGGGCACCCCTCAGGCTTAATTACTCGAGTCAATGAGGCCCACTTCTGAACCTTTTTTTTTTTTTTTTTCAGAGATTACCAAGTTATATTTACTCCTTTACTAAAATTGAATAGCTTAACCAGTAAAAGAAAGAGAAGTTTACTCAACTCTACTAACATCCTTGAATTAATCTTAACTCTAAAATAAGCCTACTTCACTCAGATTTCATCTTCTAATTCCAGCAACGCATTCATAACATAAGATAAGAGAATAAAAGTTGGGATCTCAGCCTTCCTGCATAACTCATCAAGTATAACTTATCAAATCTATCTCAAGTAGGGAAATTTTATAGCATTAAGTTCATAACACTTATACTTCATGAATTCATTCTCCTCCATCCCATCCCCACACTTAGAATAGGACATTGTCCCAATGTTTTATATTGAACTACACAAAAAGATAGAAATAAAGAAGAAAAAGAAACAAGACTCCCCTAGATCGGTATTGGAATCACGCATTCGGCATCACCCTTTGTAGAAGAACTCAAATCAATATCGTTCACGCGCACAGGACCATGAGTTCTTGAAAAAAAAAACTCCAAATATTTATTCTCCCCAATCTTGTCGTTCCACTAAGGTTCTGTACTTCATCAATTGAACAGAATCTCTGAAATGAAAAACCAAAGAAAAGAAAAGAAACAAACAAACAAAAAGAAAATAATAAAATAAAATAAAGGCATAAGGAAAGAACAATAATAACATCCAACCCTATTTTAATGCAAAGTCTTAACAAAAAGAAAAAGAAAACATAAAATCCTACAGAAGGAATTCAAAAAGTTAATATCCAACTATTGTTCTTCAATCTTCATCCTCATTGTCCGAGTCATCTTGATGACCACCTTCTTCATGTCGAGAGGAAGAACCTGGAACTTGATGTGCATCGACCCAGACGTCTTCATCACTCGAACAATTGCGAGATGTAAAGTCTATGTCCAACTTTTCACCCAACTTAGTAAAACAATTTTTAATAAAACTTTTCAATCTGCTTTGTTTTTTTTAATTTTGTCTTGTTGCTCCTTCAATCCTTGAATTTGGGTTTTTAATTCCCTTATATTTTTCTAGACTTCATCTTCTTGAGTCCTTTCCCTTGGGGCAGCTCTTTCTTCTTCACCTTCCCCGGCCTCAGACTCTTGGTTAGGGTCATACCTGTCAATTTCTTCCATATCATCATCTAAGTCTTCCTCATTTTGTTGAGGTTTATGACCCCACCCAATAATGGGTGCAGCTGTTAGCCGAATAGTCATTCCAATACAATTGCCTGGTTCACGTACAGGGAATATCTTTAATTTTTTCAAAATCCGGTAATCCAGGCACTCACAAAGATTCCCCTATTCACTACTTCTACTTGTCGAAGTAAACAAAATGTAGCAAATACCCTGACATTGATAGGAGTCCCCATTTTCATACTCCATAGCTGAAGCACATCCCGGGCATTGACTACTCCTTCTGATTCAATATGGCCTGTAGTAGAACGAGCAAAGATGTAATGAAGCACCCGAAAAGATAGTCGACTAAAGGTGGAACCTTTTGTGGAAGAAGAAGTGTAAATGCCCGTTCCCAATTGGGGCCAATAATTTCCTGCACGAAATCTGTGGGGAAATCCCAAGGGTAGTTGACGGAAGGCGGAAGAGCGGAGATATGTCGTTTCATAGATATCCATAGCTTCAATAAAGTCTATCATTGAGTATCTCCTATATTGACCCATTGCAAGGAACTCAACCTCATTATCTATCCCAGCACTCATGGTTTCCTTGATGGTGAAGGTAGCAGTAAAGGTGAGTGTCAGATCCGAATAGATTTTTTCCTCGATTGAAAACAATCTCACCCAAGCAGGGTCATGCAGAAGACCCTCAACCTCTTGGCGAATGCCAAACCGCTCCATAACATCCCAATCAAGAGCTACATTTGGCCTAATGATTTTTGTGCTCTTGTGGTTATGATAGATCGACCGATGCTCGGCCCTTATGTTAACAGGATAGCGGATCGCCCCCCTACTACTACTGGCCTCGTCATCATGGAGCCTCTTCTGAGCAACAATCTTTGTCTGAGGCATTTGAATTTTTTTTTAAAATAAATAAATAAATAAATAAAATAAAATAAAAATAAAAATTAGACTTAATTGGAAATACATGCCCAGCATACACGCCCGTGTATTCGGATCACACATTCTCACCTCAATTCAAAAATACACACCTTGCAACTATGGCCGTGTAAAATCAATCATGTAACAATCTCCGCACAAAAATCCCTTCCTTACACAATTTTTCATGTGAAATGACACTTAAAAATTGACACAATTTACTCAAAAAGTAGAACACAAGTATGACAGATTCGAAGTAAGGAAGATAAATCATCAACAATGAATAAATCACACGAAAGCCCCTTTATTAGAACACATAGAGGGTGTTCTTTAGTTCAACATTGCAAGGAAAAATAAAAGAAAGTTGAGAAGAGAAAGTAGAGATCCATACCTTTGTAAATCCGGAGAAATGAGTGCAAAAATCACTAGAAGAATTAGTGGAAGTGAAGAGAGATGATTATGATCAATAAGGAGTGAGAGATGAAAAGAGAGAAAAAAAAAATATGAAGAGAGATGAAAAGATATGCTTGCTCAAATCAATTTAACCCCAAACGGCCATGTGTTTTATGAACTACACGGCCGCATACACGGCCACGTTACACGCCCGTGCCTTAAGCCGTGCCTTCAAGCATGTATCTCTCTGTAAATTTTTTTTTTTAACTCGATACACAGTCACATACACGGGCGTGTAAAAATTTCCAATATACACGCCTTATGGTACACGACCGTGTATGTAGGCCGTGTAACCTTCTGTGCATGAAATCTGCAATTACATGCCCTATGGTACACGGCCGTGTAACTCCATTAAAACACAATACTCACCTCCATTGAGTGTTCTAGCCCTTTCCAGACATTCAATCAATAAAGAAAAACAAAAAAAAAAAAAAATTATCTAAAAACTACATGGGTTGCCTCCCATCAAGCGCTTTTGGTTAACGTTTTTGCTCGACGAAATGAGATTGCATCTGATTAAATCACAAGAGGATGGAGTCTAAGCTCCTCTTAGCCCTCTTTTTCCCCATGAGTCCCAAAATATAACTTCAAACGTTGCCCATTTACTTTGAAAGTATGTCCACTCGGGTGCTCTAATTCCACCGCTCCATGAGGAAAGACTTTTATCACTTTAAACGGCCCGGACCACTTTGATCTCAACTTACCTGGGAAAAGCTTCAATCGAGAATTGAATAAGAGAACATGATCTCTCTCATGGAATTGTTTCAGATGATGAATCCGAATGTCATGATACCTCTTCATCCTCTCCTTATAAACTCGCATGTTATCATAGGCCATTGCACACCATTCATCGAGTTCATTCAGCTGAAACTTCCTCTTCTTACCAGCAGCCTCTAAATCCATGTTAAGAGTATGCAAAGCCTAGAAAGCTCTATGTTCTAACTCCACTGGCAAATGGCAAGCTTTCCCAAACACTAGTCGGTATGGGGTGGTACCTAAAGGAGTTTTGAAAGCTGTCCTATAGGCCCACAACGCATCGTCCAATTTTTCCGATCAATCCCTTCGGTGATGCTCCACTATTTTCTCTAGAATCCTTTTTAGCTCACGGTTAGAAACTTCCACTTGACCACTTGTCTGTGGGTGATAAGCGGTTGCTAATCTATGGGTGACCCCATATCGTTTCAGCACCTTCTCCAATTGCACATTACAGAAATGTGTTCCCCTATCACTAATTAAAGCCCATGGTGTTCCAAACCTAGAGAAAAGTTTCTTCAAAAATTTTACCACTACTCTGGCATCATTGGTGGGCAAAGATTGGGCTTCTACCCATTTAGACACATAATCTACCGTCACCAATATGTACTTATTCCCGAAGGAATTGGGAAATGGTCCCATAAAATCAATCCCCCATACGTCGAACACCTCACACTCCAGGATGAAATTTTGGGGCATCTCATCGCGCTTTGACATATTTCCAACTCGTTGGCACCTGTCACATGTTTTACAAAGTTGAAAGAATTCTTAAATAAGGTTGGCTAGTAAAATCTCGATTCCAACACTTTGTGAGCTGTTCGATTCACATTGTAGTGACCCCTTGTTGGTCCGGTGTGACAGTGTCTCAGAATTTCTTGCCCCTCTTGCTCAGATACACATCTCCTAATTACCTGATTAGTACATAAACGAAACAAGAAGGGTTCCTCCCAGTAATAGTGCTTCAACTCAGCAAAGAACCGCTTCTTTTGCTGATAAGTTTTGTCACTCGAGAGTATTCTGTAAACAAGGTAATTTGCAAAATCAGCAAACCAAGGTTCAGAATTAATACTTACCTTGTTAATCTGATACAATCCTTCCTCCGGAAAAGCATCATCAATCTCTTCTTCTTTCAATTCCTCCAAATATAGGTTCTCTAAGCGAGAGAGATGATCAGCGGCTAAGTTTTCAGCTCCCCTCTTGTCCCTAATCTCCAGATCGAACTCTTGTAGAAGCAATATCCACCGGATGAGGCGCGGTTTCGCCTCTGTCTTGGACAAAAGGTACTTGAGAGCTGAATGGTTAGTGTAAACAATTACCTTGGACAAAATCAAATATGACCGAAACTTATCAAACGCAAAAATCACAGCTAAAAGTTCCTTCTCGATCGTGGTGTAGTTCTCCTGAGCACCTGTGAGGGTCTTACTGGCATAATAGATCGGTTGGAAGTGCTTGTCCCTCCTTTGACCTAAGACTGCTCCCACAGCAAAATCACTTGCGTCACACATCAATTCGAAAGGAAGACCCCAATCAGGAGCCACCATAATAGGTGCTTGGGTTAACCTTTCCTTAAGCGTGTTGAATGCCTCAAGACATTCACTGGTAAAATCATAGGGCATGTCCTTCTCTAATAGCCGTGTCAATGGACAGGCTATTTTAGAGAAATCCTTAATGAACCTCCTGTAAAATCCGGCATGCCCGAGAAAGCTTCGGATAGCTCTTACTGAAGAAGGTGGTGGAAGTTTTGCAATTGTGTCCACTTTTGCGTTATCTACTTCGATTCCTTTATGGGAAATTTTGTGCCCTAGAACTATGCCCTCCTTTACCATGAAATGGCATTTCTCCCAGTTCAACACAAGATTCGTCTCCTCACATCGAATCAAAACCCTTTTCAAATTGTTTAGACAAGCATTAAAAGAATCACCAAAGACGGAGAAATCGTCCATAAAGACCTCCATGATCCCTTCCACTAAGTCCTAAAAAATGGCCATCATACACCGCTGAAACGTAGCCGGTGCATTGCATAATCCAAAGGGCATGTGCCTATAAGCGAAAGTACCATATGGACATGTGAAAGTGGTCTTTTCCTGATCTTCTAGAGCGATTGGGATTTGGAAATATCCCGACATTCCATCTAAAAAACAGTAATATAGGTGTCCTGCCAATCGCTCTAGCATCTGATCCACAAAAGGGAGAGGGAAATGATCTTTGCGAGTTGCATCATTCAATCTTCTATAATCTATGCACACTCTCCAACCAGTTACCGTCCTCACAGGTATGAGTTTGTTTTTATCATTGGGGATCACAGTCATTCCCCCTTTCTTTGGTACAACTTGCACAGGACTAACCCAAGGACTATCGGAAATGGGATAGATCAACCCCGCATCTAAAAGCTTAATCACCTCCTTCTTTACAGCCTCCTTCATGTTGGGGTTCAACCTCCTCTGAGGTTGTACCATCGGTTTAAAATCATTTTCCAGCAAGATTTTATGGGTACAAAATGAGGGACTAATACCTTGAATATCCGATATCTTCCAAGCAAGAGCTCGCTTATGCTCCCTCAAGACCCCTAGTAAATGTCCATTTGCTCCCTCATCAAACTAGCAGAAATGATGACGGGAAGTTTAGAGTTAGCTTCCAGAAAAGCATACTCTAGGTACTTAGGAAGTTGCTTCAACTCAAGTTTAGGAGGCTCTTCAACAGATGGTTTTAACCTCCCTTCTTCATTGGTCCCTATTTTTTCAAATCCTCTGCGACAAACTACTTCTTCACAGGCTTGTAGCTGAGCTTTCACAGTTTGTATTTCTACATTCTCACTCACTTCATCATCATTCACAGTTAAATTGAATTCCAACGGATCTCCACATAACAGTTCTTGCATCACGCTTATTACTGATCTGTCAATGCAATCAATAGCATAGCAAGTATCATCAGCATTCAATGATTGTTTCAGTGCTGCTGGAATTTTCACCACCAACTCATCTGCTCTCACTCTCAAAACCAGCTTTCCATCCGCTACGTCAATCACAACTCTTGCAGTAGCCAGGAAAGGTCTCCCTAAAATCAGCGGGACTTCTACATCCGCATTCATATCCAGAATGACAAAATCAACAGGGAGAATGAAATTTTCTACCTTTACCAGGACATCCTCAATGATCCCTCTAGGGGATTTGACTGAGCGATCTGCCAGCTGCAGACTCATCCTGGTGGGCTTCAGCTCTCCCAAGTTTAATTGCTTAAACAAGGAATAGGGCATCAAGTTTATGCTTTCCCCAAGGTCTGCTAAAGCTCTCTCCATAGGCAATTCACCAATTAAGCATGGAATAGTGAAACTACTCGGATCCTTGAGTTTTTGCGGTAACTTGTTTTGTAAAATAGCCGAACACTCCGCTCCTATAACTGCGGTAGAAATTTCTTCCAGTCGCCTCTTGTTTGACAGTAGATCCTTCAGGAACTTAGCATATCTAGGCATTTGTGAAAGAGCTTCTACAAATGGTATGTTAATATGTAATTGCTTAAACAAATCCAAAAATTTACCGAAGTGCTCTTTGTCTTGATCCTTTTTCAGCCGTCTCGGATATGGGATTGGAGGTTTATATAGTTAAATTGTTGATGCCTTAGTCTTCCCTTCTGCTGACTCCTTTTCCTTTACCTCCTCAGTAGCATCTTCTTTCTCACTACCCCCATCATGTGGCTCTTCAACTCCCTTTCTTTGTGCAACCACTGGTGCCCCAATAATGTCAGATTGCAGTTCTTTTCCACACCTTAGGGTCACTGCCTTTACGTGCTCCCTAGGATTAGGTTCAGTGTTTCTAGGCAAAGACCCTTGAGGTCTTTTTGAGAGCATCTTAGCAATCTGACCCACCTAATTTTCCAAATTGTGTATAGAAGCCTCATGATTTCTTAGAGTAGCATCTGTTGATTGCTGACGCTGCTCTAAGACTTGAATGAACTTAGCAATCATATTCTCTAGATTGGACTTCTTTTCTATAACAAGTGGTGGTGCAAGTCTTTGGAATCCAGGCGCGGGCACATTACCCCTAGGAAATTGTGGATTACTCCATGAAAAATTTGGGTGATTGTGCCATCCTGGATTATATGTGTTGCTGTAAGGATTGTTCTGGGGTCGTGTAGAAATTCCAACATAGTTAACTTGCTCATTGGTCTCTTGGATTATGGAATTGGCAGCTGAATCGACTGACTGGTATTGGGATGGCTGAGACAACGCCATCCTGTCGACCTTCATAGCAAGGGCATCCACTTTTGCAACTATAGTGGTCATCACATCAACCTCATAAACCCCTGCTACCTTTTTCTTCAACCTGCCGTTACTCCACTGATGATTGTTCTTGGCCATATTTTCAAATAGCTTTAGAGACTCTTTAGGAGTCTTCACGTTAAGTGTACCACCAACAGCGGCATCTATGGTTTGTCGCGTTGGATAATCGAGCCCATTGTAAAAAGTTGAAACTTGCAGCCAGTTAGGCATTTGGTGGTGTGGGCACCGCCTAAGCAATTCCTTGAACCTTATCCAGGCTTCATGAAGGGGCTCATTATCTAATTGAATGAATGATGTGATATCGTTCCTCAATTTGGCAGTCTTGGATGGTGGAAAGTAAAAGTCTAGAAAAGACTCTGCCAGTTGGGCCCATGTAGTAATGGATTCTCGGTTTAGTGAACTTATCCACTGCCTTGCTTTTCCCCTCAAGGTGAAAGGAAACAACCGCAACTTCAACTCCTCTTCAGTCACCCCGTTCTGTTTCACAGTGGCGCAGATGTCCAGAAACATTTGAATGTGAGCGTAGGGATCTTCATCAGGTAAGCTGTCAAATTGACACTGGTTATGTATCAAATTCATTGTAGAGGCTTTAACTTCGAAGTTATTAGCCTCTATTGCCGGTCTTATGATACATGAACCAGTGCTATCTAAAGTTGGTCTAGAATAATCAACCATAGTCTGACGTGGGTCTGCCATTTCTTCAATGTTAACTCTACTGCTGTTCACAGGTTGCTCTTCCTTAGCAACTGAACTTTCTCCTTCACTTGATGATAATTCTCCTTCACTCACTTGTTGCTCTTCAATGCTCCTAGGTTTCCTTCTGAATATCCGGTCTATTTCTGGGTCAAAATCAAGAAGTTTTGATGATGAACTCCTTGTCATATACTACCAAGAATAAATGGTTAAATTAGTAAACATTGAGCTTTCTTAATATCGCCGATCCCCGGCAACGGCGCCAAAAACTTGTTGATGATCGTAATAACTCAAGTTTAAAATTCCCTTTTTATGACTCTCTGTTACGATCCAATAGGCAAGTGCACCTATCGATTGTAATAGTATAGCACTATGTTCGGGTATTGTATCCTCAGGGATCAGCAAGTACCAGTAATAATTCTAAACCTACTATCTAACCGCAAAAAATCAAGATGTTTAGTTTTAAATTTAAAATACTTAACAATTCCTACAACAATTTAAAATAACACAAAAACTTGATTACTAAATCCGATAACTAAAAAAAAACATACCCTACCCTTACTACTCCTCTAATTGTCATGTAACTTCACCCTTTCAATAAACCAGTTAACGAGCAATAGTTATCTCTAACCCGTGGAGTATCTAACACTAAACTAATGTTCTTTCTAGATTCATTAGCTCCTAATCCTAATCGCTTTGATAAGATCCCTCTTCTATCAAAAACTGATTAGAATTGCATTAACACTCTTGAACCCTCAATTAGATCAATTTATCTAAATTAATCTAATACGGAAAATTCACGTTTTCTATCCCTAGATTACATACGAATTCTTTTATTCATGCCTGATCTATTCAAACAAGAGATTTTCCAATCAACTTCTAAGAAATCAATGCAATTTCAATGCTGGCCATACATCAAATTAGCAACAATATATAAACAACATGAATAAATTCAGAGAATTCCACTATTTGCTAACTATGCAATAAATCCCGCATTACATGACAACTAGAATTCTTAAGGTTCAGGTATGAAATAAACTAGCCACTCATGATTTCAAAATACAATTCAATAAAGATGAAGAACCCGTGTGCATAAACACTTCGCAAGACAAGGATGAATCCGTTGAAGTTGCTTTTCCTTCTTGCAACTTTTTCCTCATTTCCTCCCTTCTTTCGTAGTTCTTCTCCCTTTTGGTTCCTCTGTCTCCTCTTTTCTCTCCCCCCTTTAGTAAAAAACCCTCTCTCTTCCCTTTGGTTTTCTTTTATTTTCGTCTCCCCTTTGTCTCTTCTTTTTCCTCCTTTAATTCGTGTCCCCCTTCTGCTTCAGGTGTCTTTTCCTCTTTTGTGCTCCGCCCCTTGATGTTCCCCCTTCTTCCTGTCCAAGGATACCAAAATCTTGGAAGAAGCTTGTAAAACGCGGAGTTGCATCAACTATACGGCTGTAATACACGGCCGTGTATCATGACCGTGTATCTTTTTGTGGACAATTCTAACTCAACACACGGTTGACATACATAGTTGTGTAGCATGGCTGTGTATCTTTCTGTGGATAATTCCAACTCAACACACGGTTGACATACACGGCCGTATAGCATGGCCGTGTATCTTTCTGTGGATAATTCCAACTCAACACACGGTTGACATACACGGCCGTGTAGAATGGCCGTGTATCTTTCTGTGAATGTATCAAATACAATACACGGCCGTGCCCCTGTGATACACGCCCATGTATATCTCCTGCTGCACTTTTGGACACTTTTCTTCATGTAATCCACTCCGATGCTTGCACATGTTGATCATTCTTCCTTGATAGGTCCTTTAGTTTCCTGAAACTCAAATAACTCTTCTTTAAGTACCAAAGTCTTTTAAAACATAATCAACTTACTTAAAAAACAACTCAAATCCATACAAAATATAAGTGTTAATTTATTCTTATCAATCATGTACTTTTGTATTTTGTGCTATGGAGGTTATTTTGTGCCAAGTATTCTAGCTATATTGTGATCGTAATATGTACTTTTATAGTTTCTATTCTAATTATTTCTAGTTTAGGTGTTGTCATTTTGTCCATTTCTTATATAAAGAACTTAAGGATCACGATAAAAAAAGGATAGTATCAAAGAGTGGATACGATTGATCTTACATGGAGATTACTTGGTTCTTTTGATTTCTCGATCTTGCATGAGAGCATGCAGTTGGATTTTGTTTGAAGTTAGGATGTAACTCATTTGGTAGACTTTCATTTTAAGTTTTTATAGTGTCTTATTTATTGTAAATTAGTAATCCTTTTTGAGAAATGGCCATTCAAGTTTTTTCTCTTAAGGTGCTAGGAACAAATTAGACTATTGATTATAGTTTCACTAACATTTTGTTTACTTAGAGTTTGAGGTAATAGAGAGAAAATAACTATTTCTTCTTAACTATTTATTACCTTATTTATTTGGAAAAATAAGGAGGGAATTTCAAGTCCTGAGTCTTTTCTATTTCCACTTTATTAGGAATAGATATTACTAAAGAACAAGTGCAATTTTTTATTCCCTCTATAGTGGGAATAAAAAAAAATCAAATATTATATCAATTATATTCTTGTTAGTATTACAATTAATGATTAAATAGAGGCAAATTAGTAATTTTTTCTATATTTCTAACTTAATACTCTAATCAATGACATGGAGTAAACATTAAAATGGGTATTCCCCACAATAAAAAATTACATGAAGTAAAATGATGTGACGTAAGTGTACCTACCAAATTTTGTAATATAATATTTAAAAAAATAGATATCATCTCACAGAGATTATAAATACTAATATTAACTCATACTCTATTATTTAACTGGTAAATTATAGAGCTGATTAATTTAAAAACAATAATGAAATATTAAATTAATAAGATTTCATAGAAAGAAAGAAGGGCAATTCAAATTAATATTAACTTGAAGTCAGTAAAACTAGTATTTAGACGTTGCTTCCCCTAAGTATTATTATGTGACATTAACAAAAAGCATTCAATTTCTTCTTATAATTCATTAAGTGGGGGAATTTCTAATTTAGTTTAATAACTTTCTCAAGCTTATCAAACCTTAATTTTAATCTTACCTATTTGAATCTTTTCATAATAGCATAATTAAAAGATTGCATTAAGAATAACAAATTCCCATAACTAAGTTAAATAATTTTGGAAGAACCTTGTAACTTATCTTTAAAATTACATCAATTCTCTTCATGCATGCAATATCTAATTATATATTAGATTTTTCAATTTTGATATATAATATCAAATAGATGGATTAATACACTAGAAATATTAAACCAATTAAAATAAAAAAAAACATGCATTAATAAATATAAGAATTCATCAAATATTACAAGAAAATCTCAAGTCACATAATAAACTTAGGTTCCACAAGTTTATATATTAAGGAAAATTAAGCACTGAGCATATTGGAAATCGAATTCATCAATAATGTATGAAAATGCATCATTAAGGAAATTAATTAAAAGTAATAAAACCTTAGATACTTAAAGTCTAAAGAGTAGTCGTCTCCTTCCTCTAAAACCCTAGAATAATCGAAACAAATACCATCTCTCCCCCTTAAGTGTAAAGTCTTCCTCTATTTATATAATAATGCATATATAAGACTCTTTGTTTTTAGGTTGACATGTTGTCTAACACAGTCGTGTTTTAGGTCGTGTTCACTTTGTAGCTCAAAATCGCGTAAAATATGATGTTCTAGTAGACACAACCTTAGATATGGTTGTGTCAAACTTTGTGTAACTTTGCTGCAACTCTTTAGCTGCAGCACAACCAATAACACCATCGTGTCAAGTCATTGTGTAGCTTTTTGTGAATCTTTAGTGCAATACTACCTTTGAACACGATCATATTTGAGTCACATCTAGCTTCAATACTTTATAACTTCTTCAATTTGGCTCCTTGGATTCATTTTCTTCCTTTTTAATTGCATTTTCCATAAAATCCCTAAAATTCAAATATTACTCAATTAAAGTTCACATTTTTCAAAAACATGCCGAAATCAAGGGAAAACATGTTAAATTTCACTTAATATGTATATCTAATTGAGTACTTATTAAACTTCTCTATACTTAAGCATGTAATTGTCCTTAAGCAAATTAATCAAATTAAATAGGAGGACAAGATAACTTAATCAAATTACTATTATTTAAGAAATCAATCAAAATAATTTTTATTTAACCCTATAATATCTCAAACGGCAAACTCTAAATTAACTTATAGTTCAAAAGAAGATTAACTCTAACTCTTATATTTTTTACTTAACTAATTGTCTTGAATATATGAAAGATTTGAAACCTGAATAATCATCTCCTAAATCAAGAAAAAGTTATAAACACGTTACTAACTTTACTAAATTGTCTACACCTCCTTCTTTGATTTTGCTATACATTATAATCTAATGTAAATATATCTACTTATCCCTAATCATTTCTCTAGTTTTTATTTTTTATTTTTAGGCAATTTCATTAGTTAGTAAGTTCTAGACTAGATGATTTTAGGCTACTAGGTTTTAAGATATCCCTTCTAACCATCCACTACCTTTATTTAATAGAACTTATTTACTTACGTTTAGCCTTAACTTGAACTTTTCTCTTAACTCTTTTAACGAACTTTTAATTAATAATCTTGAGTTCTTCACTCAAGTTAATAAGTGTTATTCCACACAAAGAAGGCCCTCTATAGGTTTAATTTCTCGAGTCAACGTGGCATACAACTAAACTTTATTCAATTTATTTATTTTATTTTCAAATCTATTAATTTATCCAAAAATTTTCAAAGGATAAGTAACACTATTTATCAAGGATCATGGAATTCTAAAAATACTAAAAAGGAAAAAGTATACACCAAAATAAAATCAAAAGAAGTTCTTGACAATTTCCTAACTAGTGATGTTATTCAAATCTCTAAATCTCCAAGTTCAAAGCTTTGATCAAGTGTTCTAAACTATCTAAGGAGTTATTTTCCTTTTCAAACTTGCAAGTTAACTTCATGATTTTCAATTAAACAAGCAAATTTTTTATTTCTTTAATTGATCACACATTTAAAACTCCCTTCCTTATGTTTAAAATTGTATAATGTCCTCAATGTACCAAAAAAAAAAAAAAGAAGGAAAAATTGATAAATAAGAATGAAAGAAAAACATAGAAAAATTGAGGAAGGTATTGTGGAGAAGAACCAATACTCTCCTAAATATGGCATTTGTTCTATTCCAAAATGAACCTAGCATGTAAGTAATTAACCTTGAATGCTTGAAGACATTGAAAGCTATAAAACATATAAAATGTAGAGGAATAGAAATCTAAAATAGTTGTGAACAGAAAAGAAAAGCAAATGGTTAAAATCTAGTTTAGCAAGTCATATAAGTCTCATTAATACATCAAAGAAAGCAAAGAAATTAGTTACTGTAATCATGATTAGAATTTCCTCATTTCCTTGTGTCTATGCCCATAAAATAGGGGATTCAGGGTTAACATGGTCGTATCTAAATATCGTGTAACTCTTTGAAAGGACACACCAGACACGACCTTAGACATGACCGCGTCTAAAGATTGTGTAACTTTGTGCAAATTGACCTTCTTCGGATGTTTGAACATGACCATGACACAATTGTGTCTAATGGTTGTGTAACTCTCATTGGAAAAAAAATTATAGTTAATTTTGACTCGAGTTTGATATTCTTGTGTCAATTGATTGTGTTATATCTAAAGAACGATAGCATTTCAACATGCCCTTTTGATACGACCGTGTTGGTGGTCCTGTCGAACTTGCAAAAATTGTGACTTGCTTTTTTTTTTTTTCTAAGTGTAAGAATGAAAATAAATATAATTGAATTAACAAAACTAAGAAAAGTTAATAAAATATAAAACTAAACTTGGGTTGCCACCCAAAAAGCACTATTGTTTAACATTGCTAGCTCGACACACTTATCTTTTTTTAGTCTTGTGGACAACTATGAAAATTTTGGCACTTAACTTGCATGAATTTATCCAGACCCCTTTGCTTGCCATGAATGAGATGTTGCGGAACTGGATTTGTATAAATGCCCTCCTGCACACATGTGGAGTCAAGTAGGTTAGATGTATTTAGGAAATAACAAATATTGTTACTCTTAAGGGGTTGTTGAATTGTGTCAAATTCCTTGAAAGTTCTTTCTCTATCCCTAACTTTTAGAGTTAACGTTTGATTTCCTACATTTAAAACTGCTCTAGCAGTAGCTAGGATAGGGCAACCTAAAATTAGTGGTCCTTTGATGTCCTCATCTATATCTAGGATTACAAAGTCCATTGGAAAAATAAATGTACCTACCTTAACCAACACATCTTCAATAATACTAATGGGTATTTAACAGATCTATTTGCTAATTAAATGCTCATATATGTTAGTTTAAGGTCCCCTAATCTTAACTTTTTAAACATATCATGTGGCATCAAAATTTATATTTACGTCTAGGTTAGTTAGAGCTCTGTTTATTGATAAATTGCCAATAAGACAAAGTAGAGTAAAACTCTCTAGATCCATCAATTTCGTGGCAACTTCTTTAGCATCAGTATAAAGCATTCCTCATTTAATGTTGCAGTTGATATCTCTTCTAGCTTCCGCTTATTGGATAATAAATCCTTTAAGTACTTGGCATACTTAGGCATCTGTGATAGGGCATCAACAAAAGGTTAGTTAATGTGTAATTGTTTAAACATATCGAGGAAATTACCAAATTGCTCATCAGAGTGGCCTTTCTTCAAATGCTGAGGGTATGGTATCGGTGGTTTATATTTCTTTGCTTTTGGTAGCTCTATATTTTCTTTTTCTTTAACTTCTTCTTCATTCTTTACTAATCTTCCATAGTTTTCTGTTCAACCTACAACTCCCTTCCAGTTCTAAGGTTACTACTTTCACATGCTCTATAGGATCCATTTTAGTATTTCCTAATAATGTCCCTTATTGTCTTTTAATCATTATCTTTGCAAGTTCCCACTTGATTTTTTTGGTTACGAGTAGAGGCTTCTTGATTCCTTAAATAAGTTTTTGTATTATGTTATCTAGCCTCATTAATTTGAATATATTTAGTTAAAAGTTCTTCCAAACCTGATCTCTCTTCATGTGTTGGGGGTTGCTAAAATCTTAAAAGAGGCAAGTTCATCCTCTATTGATTTTGATTCTAGTTATTCCAAGAGAAATTTGAATGATTTCTACACCATGGATTGTAGGTGTTACTATAAGGGTTATTTTGTGGCTTAGAAGAGTTTTCTAACTAATTTTCCTATTCCCATTGATTATCAACATCAACTTCTCCTGAGCTACACTTTGGTTTTACAAAAAGTGCATCTAACTTCCTACCAAAGACATCAATCTTATTAGCTAAGTTTGTTATTGCATCCATTTCATAAATGTCTGTTGCTCTATTTCTCACCTTAGAACCTTCCTGATGTGCCTAAACACACTTAAAAGCACATCCAAAAGACTTAAGAAAAGATATCTCAAGTCTAGGTAAAATCAGATCCAAAAAATGGCACTTTTCAAATGAACCCTAATGTTGAAATGATGAAATTCAATCAACTAATAATATAATTAGAATACCCCAAAGAAAATGCCTTCTAATAACACTCTAATTTCATATAATCCACGCAAATTAAGACTCAATTTGACAAAGAAAACCGTAAAGTGAGATTCCTTTCCCAATGGTTAAAATCACGTTTTCAAGTGTAACTTTCAATGATGATCCCAAATCAAATGGTAAGTACTTCAATTAAACACAAGAATTCGTGAATAATAACATGTAAATCTGACCAAGAACTATCTCAAATCAACCCTAGATATAACACACTAGAGAAGAAAAGAAATCACAACAAAATGAAATTGATATAACTCACAATTTCAAGATGTTGCACTCGCCACAATTTCAAGTCTTGGAATTGAAATTGATAAGAGTTGGAACCAAGGTATGAACCCTAATTCACACGTGAAAAGAGGTGTATGTTATGCAAAAATAAGCTCCCTCAAACCCTCTCTTAAGCAAGTATTTATACTTGCTACTTCTAGGGTTAAAAAGTGCTCAAAATTACAAGTTTGCCACTTTTAAGGTGGCTAACCCTAAATGAAAGTTACAAAGAAATAAAAGTGTCCCAAAACCAAATTACAACCAAAATAGTTCATAAAAGAGTAAATATATATAAAGAAATGGTCTTTCATGATGCCGGTCTTCAAGAAGCTTTTGAATCGGGTTCAGTTGACAACCCTGATTCACTCAGTAATAAGGGTGTTTTTGCATCCTATAAGACTGACAAATGAACCTGCTGAAATGCATCAAAATTATAGTGCAAAGATGTAGAAAGTGAGTTAGACTTCTCAAGGTTAGGTTTCTCTAGCAAAACCCTCATAACTAGATTCTGGAGACCCTTAGCTCGGGCCCTGGTGATAGGTCCTGGAAAAGTCTGATTCCTATCACTTCCTATTGAGAACTTGATGAGGATCAGCTAGCATCATAAAGAAAGGAGCCAAAATCTCATGATTCATTACATGGTATTAGAGGTCCGATGACCTGAGCTAGAGCTAAAAGGATGAACGAAGCTCTACAAGGACTAGTCATGGAATTGGAAGCTCGGGAATTAAGCTACACAAAAGAAAAAAATACATGTGTTAACTTGATTCACGTGACCATGGAAAGATGAAATAATTGAAGGACATTATATATTTGTATGGATGCTACATTAGAGGATACATTCAGTTTCGTTAATATTTATTTTTATTTGTTGGTTTATTCTCCATGTTATTTAGTTGCCTACTTAGTGACACAAGGATAAGGATAGAATAGGCAGCTTAGGATTTCTATGTTGTAGGGTTTTCCATGTTATGTGTGCTATATATGCCATGCAAAGGGGCTGACTAAAGACATCTTTGATATATGAAAAACACATTTTTCGTGAGTAAAACGAAAACCACTTTTTGTTCTTTTGCAAAAGAAATTTTCCATAGAATTCTTAACTGAATTACTAGGAATACCTATTGATAACTTAGGTTACAGTCAACGTGTTACGCCCCAAAAGGGGGCCTAGAAGTCCCCACTAAAACCATCATGGCACGTGTGCACCTGTTACATGATGATCATCTTACGTGTTAGAGATCGTAAGACTCTAAATAAATAATTGCATTTACAACTAATCATAGTACATATAATTGAATAATAGAATATAATTATGGATCTCGTACCCCATGGTCAACCATGATCGTAGAGAATCGGTATCTCCTACCAATCAGTAAAGTAGGATAAACCCTAGGTTTCTCAATTTCAAATTCTATTCACATGGGGGTCCTAACATTTCATCTAAGTAATTTTATCATTCACAAATTTTACTTTTTCATTTTGGTCTTCTAAAACTCTCAACACTTTACATCTAATCCTATCCTACACTTTCATAATCACTACTTGCAAAAGAGTCTGTGGGGGGGGGGGTGGGGGGTGGTGAGCAAACTATAGCTCAATGAATGGGATGATAACACTTTCAATGCTACTTACACACAAGCAAATTACAATTTAAGTTATCAGACATATGCTATGCATGAGCAACCATATGAATGCAGTATCTCATGTGATCTTCCGGTAACCGATGTGAAGCCTAGGGTTTATGCCTCCCCTTGATCTTAGGTTAGGGATTTCGAAGCCACCATCAGTGCTTAGGTCATTACCCAGTTTATTTATCTTATCACTTTGTTAATTATGATATTTTCTTAACTCAATAGTGAACGCTCTTGTGCCTTTCTACACCAGACGGAGCAAAACCCTCAAGGACAGGTCGGACTCAAAACCGTCAAGGCGTGATAATCCCTTAATCACTTAGTTCGCACTTGGTGGAACAACGATCCTCTTGATCGCTTTCGATGCATTCTGTAGCAGTGATGGCCTTCAATCTCATGCAATGTCTCATGAAAATGCATGTCAAGTTTTAATCTCGTCCACTTTGTACTTTAATTGATTAATTTAAAGTGATCAAACAACATATATAATTAAAATCAATTCTCAATCATATCATAGAGGTAAACATCAAACATTCCATTTCACACTCATCACAACGAGCATAGATCATGTCTTTTTTATCACTCAAGACATACACTGAACCCAGACCCCATGGACATAGATATATCTAGTCTTACAATGGATTAAATTATCTCGGCACCTCTCGGTGCCGTTTCCTTTTAAATGTCAAACTGCTCGAGTTGACTTACAGTCATCATATCTGACACCTCTATGTCATTTATCTTACATGTTAAACCAACCACTCGAGGTTGATTTACATTCATCATCTTTGACACCTTTATGTCATCGCACTTCTCAAGTGCTCTATCACTTTCACTTTTGAGAGCCAACAAGGTCATCATATATATATAATATATATATATATATATATATAAAATTCATGACACATCTTTACTTAAGGATAATTTACTAGACACTTTCCCTTACGAGCTTATGAGGGTAAGAAAATAGGATTGTTAGGTTATAAAAACCAAGGTTGCACTCATGATTTATATGATTGAGTTCATGAGTGTATTTTGTAAATATAATATGAAAATAAGTTTGGTTAAGTATATATATACACATTTAGGAACTAACTCTGACATGTATACATAATGATACCTATATACCCTATTCCAACTAAGCATACCTACTCAGTAGCTATAGAAGGAAAAGTTAAGTTTCTATATTTTGGAAGAAAACAATTTTTAAAACATGGGTTAAGCTTTTGGTTATAGCACTAGCAATATGGTGTTAGGTACTATCATTAAGGTAATGACACTTAAAGCCTTAGACTATTCATTCCTCTATATTCTTTACGACTTCTTTCCTAACTCATTATTCCTCATTACATAACTCAACTCAACCACAATCATATCAAATAGCAACACAACAAACAACATTTTCACATGCATAGCATTCAACATACAACATAACATAGTAGCATATCATTAAGTTTCCACTCACTTGTTTAGGGTTGTCGTAGTCTTAGCCAGAGTCGAGCGATTCCAACGGGTAACTCCTTTGCCTTCCTCTTGAAGTCAGTATCTTTCTACGATGCTTCCTTAACCCAATCATAGAAAGCCGCATCTCTACTTGACTTTGGTAGCCTTCTAGCTCTTGATATATGTACTATGCTCATCTTGCGATTGATGGCAAGGCATGAAGTTTCCTCCTTAAGGAACTTTGGGAAAACAAGATTCGAATGTTGAACTCCCTACGAATTTGTGCTTCTAATACCCTAAGTTGCTATGATCGATTGTCTGCTTTCCTTGTGTAGAAATTGAGTAATGGAATGTCTTTGACCTGCCAATCTAGAATTCCTTCTTCCGTATATGTAAGATACCCTTGGAAAGGACAAACTGAAAATCTTGCATTAGGGTATTTGGCCAAGAATGATCTTCCTCAACATCCTTTGAACATTCCATTGTGAAATCCATTTCATTCGAAATATTCCCCATGCTATCATCTTAAATGTTGCTTGAATCATTCCATTCACCATCTACACCATCATAGACACTTCTCTTGTCCATGAGTATCTTTGAACCTTGCATTTATCTAATTATCTCTAATATCTTCCAACGAACTACTTATAAGATAACCCGTAGGATTTAGTAGTCCTTAAAGGTTTTGTATCATCTTCTTTCTTCTCTTCTTTATTGATATTTCCACCTACGGTTTCCTCATACTTTCTATTGGTTTTCATCCTCACTCACGCTTCTATCATACATACTCCAACCTTTCTTACACATCACATGTACACCAACATATTCTTATCCAGATACATACACACCTTGCACACTATGCACGCACCTATACATACATACATACAACCATATCATACACCAAATTGCACACATCGACAACTACATGTCATTATCCTCTGTTCTCCTCGAGTCCACATGCACACACACTCCACTAGTGCATACATACACACATACTCCACACACGTTCTACACCACCAACATACACATACGCTCATACTCCATTTATACCTCACACTACCAATACATACTTGCCTACATACTCTACATATATTACACACCTCCCATATACATATTTACATACCCACACATACATGTTCACACTCCACACATAATCTCATATTCATACATACACATCCCACTTACATCATCCTCAGCTTCCATACTTACACACACACATGTCTATACACCCTATACTCTTTCACACACATACATACACACCCACACACACTACTCCTTCCTTATACATATATATATAGGCATACACTACATGTCTTTCATACATACACACACAAACCACACCTATCACACATCATCTATATGCATATATTCCCCTTTCACACACACCACATATTGTCCCACACACACATGCCGCACACAACACATACACATACCGCACACCCTACATCATCACCAATACATACACATATCCTTACATACACCTTGCACTATCACCCACATATACACATATCTCCACCTACCATCACATACACCACCTTCACATACATTACACACTTTCATTCACACACGCGCACATACACATCCTTCATTTACACATACATCTTCTGTTCACATTACTTCTCCTCATACACATACATACACATCTTCAAATACATCACGTCCACCTTCCATATCCACATACTCACATCTGTACTACACACCATTTCAATACGCATATGTACATACACACACTACACACTCGCCTCCCCCTTTCCCACACGTACATACACATCCTTACTTACCTCATGCATCACCGCACATACACACACCTATATCCTCCTACATTCCACACGCCACCACACACACTCACATACACACCCTTACATCCCGCACACTTTCACCCACACATACACACACTCTTTTCACACACCATCCACCGCCACATACACCTATCTCCACATACACCACATGCCCCCCATTCACACACATATACATTCTTATCTCTTCCTCTTTTCCCTCTTCTTTTCTTTCCCTTTGCAATCGCCTACTGCCATTGTTGAATCATTGTTAACATTGCTGCCATCTTCCTTCGCACACCACTATATCATGCAGCTTCCCCCTCCTTCACACACACATACACACCTTCATGCTCGCATTGACGTAAGGGACTAAGCTTAACAACCATCTTCATGGATTCCTCCTCTTGAATGTTGCTTGTAGGGTGTAGTTGCCATCATGGTTATCGTTTGCTATCGCAGTTGTTATTGCAGCTGTGGTTGTTGTCGTAGCCATCATAGTTGCTATTGTTGTGGTCGTTTTTATTGTCGCTGCGGTTGGGGCTGTCGTTGCTATTGTTGAAGGCCGTGGTTGTCATTGTTGTTGTCATTAGGCCATTGCTGCTAGGGTCGAGATCGTCACAGTTGCTACCATGGTCAGAGTCTTTGTTATTACTGTTGCCTCTACCATTGTCCTCCTTATCGTTGTTGTCATTGCAACTGCTGTAGTTGCTGTTGGGGTTATTGTCGTTGTGGTTGCTACAGTTGTTACTATGGTTGTTGTTAGGGTTGTTTTTGTTGTTTTCGGGGTTGCCATTGTGGTCGTCGTTGTTGCTTTTCGCCGCTACCGTCACTGTTATTGTCGAAGGTTATCCTTGTTGCTGTCGTTGCTGTGGTCGGGGTTGTAATTGTCGTTGTTACCATGATCCTCCCTTGCACATAGATACCGACTCTACTTCCCCCACTTCTTTGCCTTGCTGCTCGCCATTGGTCGCTTGGCTGTTGGAAATTGCTGAAGAATATGTAGCTTGGAGAGTGAAGGAGAAGAAGAAGAAGAAAAGAAAAGAAAAGGAAAGAAAAGGGCAGTCTAGTGCTACTATTGTTAGGGGAGAGGGGGCTGATGGGACCAGCTGCTGTCACGTTTGGTCAGACGTGATCTGACCCTTTTTTTTTAAGTTATGAATATATATTATATTATATTATATTATATTAAATGGTTCTATTCTATTATCTTGCTCGCATATAAAAATATTTTTAAATTTTATATTTTTAGCATTTTATTATGAAAACTTAGGTCTAGATTAATTTGATTATTGACATAAATATTTACTCTAAATTTTAATTTGATATTCTTAGATTTAAAATTTAAAATTAATTTTATTATTTAACCTAATATCGTTTAAATATTACGTTTCGGAGAATTTATTATTCTATTTATTTTCTTTAACTGTTTATATAACTTTTCAAAATTTTTAGGACTTCACACAATGGGTTTGATTGGGGTCTAGTTACACATCACTTATTCAAGACAATCCTCGGGGTAATTGAAACCAACTAACATGTCGGGGTTCTAGGTTTAATATACCTAGGGTTTCGTGCATCATTTGGTATTAGAGCTTCGACTTCTTAAATCAAGTAAATTCTATCCTTTTTTTAATTTTTCTGTTGTTCTTTTCCATACTCGTCTATTGTCTTTTCCATATTCATAGTTAGAAATTCGTATAAAAAAATTCATGCTTGTTCGATCATTACAATCCATTAGGGTCGATGGTATCTAGGTTTTCTTAAATAATGAATTGTGTTCAATTCATAGCTTATCTATAAAAAAAAAATCAAATTCAGTTGCAAGAGAAAGAATCAAGAACCAAAATTCAAAAAAAAAAAAAAAAGGGAATTCGACCGTGAAAGAATTACAATTGCCGAAATCACAAGATAGTTTCTTAAATTGTCAATTACATAATTAGTGGAGTCAATTTACTTTCTATATCAATTGTTTCCAATTCCTACCATAAACATATCCTTAACTGTCTATGTTTGGAATCCGAATTGTACACATCCCTTGAATAATCGGTTCCATGGTGATCTTTCCTTTTTGTTTGATTGCAATTTTTGTCTAGTGGTGAATCTTTCCATATTAATTAGATTGTGTAGTTAGTACTCCTTCATTCACACAACTTAGGCTGATAGTAATCATTAGTGTTGACTTAGTAATTTGAGTTTAGGAGTTCTAAATTGAGTTCCTAGCAAAAAAATTACAAAAAGTAGGTTGTGAGATCATATTTTGTGAGAGATATACACGAGTGGAATTGTGAGCATATCATTTTTAAGCAATACATGAGTGGGTGTGAGGAACATACTTATATATTTCTTGTAATTGTGATCGTAAATTGATGCAAATTTTATAATTATGTCGGGACAGAACATTAATGGAGGCGAAAGTCGAGTGATGTTTGAGGAATTGATGGGGGAGATGAAGAGGATCCTAACTGGAGAACTGGAGTAGATCTATGAAAGGATAGATAGGATAGAAAGGAGTAGGGAACCATCTAGCAGTACCACTGTCAAGTGAAGAGTAAGTAGACAAAATATGGGAGGCAGTAGGATAGATGAAGATGAGTGTCGAGTCTAATTTTTAATTTTTCACTCTTAATCCGATCTATACTAGATCCTATGCTCATCTAATATAGATCATCGACTTGAACTAGGAATTTCATTTTATTTTGGAGTCGCCACCCAACTGTGGTTGTGAAAGATTGAATTAGGACTAATTGAGTAGATTATTCCTAATTTGGACAACTAGTCAGCGAGATTTCCTCTTTTCGTTTTTGTGAAAGAGGAAATGGAAAACCAGAGTTTCTAGACTCGGAGGCTAACCTATTAAACCTTAAAGTTACTACTCTACTCTCCTGAAATCTAAACCTTACCCTAATGTCTTTTGTTGTTATTTATTTTTTTTTTTTTGTGTTATTATTATTATTTTTGTTGTGTTCTTGTTTATTGGTTAAAGACAACTTATTCTAGCTATGAAAAATGATTTTTTTTATTCTTTTTAGTGTTACCCCAAACGGTGCCTACATACCTACTATTCAAGATTAAACAAGCCGTAGTTCGCTTTTCATAAAAAACTTTTGTGTGTTTGTTAATTTTAATTATGAAATTACTTCTGGTTTACGTTTTTATTATTTTAGTATTTTTAGGGAAAATTGAGCCTAAGCTTGATTGTTTTATTTTTTTGAAAAATAATAATTTAAGGAAAAACCAATTTTGGATTTATTTAAGAAAAGGATTTTTCTAAGTGATAAAAAAAATTATTTCCCTACTTTTAACCTACCTCTAATATTATTATTTGTTTTTATTTTTATTAATTTTTTAATTAATTAATTAATAATTTTTATTTTTATTATTTTACCTACCATAAACTAAAAATCTAAATTCTATCATTTTTCCTAATATATATTTTATTATTTTTATGATTTTATTATTTTTTTAATTTTATTATATATTATTTTTTCATGATTTTTATAATTTTCTATTATTTATCCTAAACTAAACCTACAAAAAACTAATCTAAATTCTAATACTTTTATAATATTTTTTTTATTTTTTGAATTGATAACAACAACTGAATAAATAAATAAATAACAAATAAAAAAAATTGATAAATAAATAAAAATAAAAAATAAAAAAATAAAAAAACCCGACTTACCTAGATTCGGGTGGGTGCGCAGGTTGGGTCGGTTGATTACGGCAACTGGAGCTTCTTGACGGTGGCGTTTCAATGGTCCTTTTTGTCGAATGAGGGCGGCTTCTAAGCTTCTCGAGGATGGGGAACTTAACCGTGGTGGTGGATTTCTCTAAAAATGTCTCCTAATGGCGGTTTGAAGCTTGGTCGGCGGTCGCGGCTTGAGGAACTTCGGTGAGGCTTCAATTTCTCTTTTTTTTTTTCTCTTTTAATCTCACTTTTGATCCGTGCTTTAGCTTCCTCCCCTCGATTCCTATTTATAGACGCAAGAAATCGAGTTGGATAAGCTCGAATTTCCTCCGATTGAGGCAAATCAGATTTCGATTGAAAAACCCATCTCCGATTTGTGTAAATCCTCTGATTTGTTGCGATTTGATTTCAATCGGATGAAGTTTATCTTATTTCAATTAGAGATTAGTTGGATTTGTGTAAGAAATCGAATCAAAACAGCTGAAATTCGATTTTTCCCCGTCGGCGATGATCTCGAACGAAGGTTGAAGACGATCACGCGCTTGGCGTATGCGCTCATGTCGTCCAATCACAAGATGACACGTGTCCCAAGAAAAAATAAAAATCGAGAAAAATGTGGAAATGCCTCCTCCGAGTTTCGAACCTACGACGAGCCATCCCCTGCGTGCAGTGAGGCCATGGTCAGGACCAATTGGGCTAGCCCACTTCTCAATTTTTTTTTTCGCAATTTGCATATATACGATGCAATTTTTATTATTTTTGTATTATTTTGAAATTCCAAAATTTTGGAAAAATTATTTAACCCCTTTTATTACTATTTCTACAATTATTTTCCAAAATTGATGTATTTTTCCTATTTATTTTATTTTTTTGAATATTTTTCCTATTTTTGCTAAATTAGAAGAAAATTAAAAAAAATTAAAAATTGATTATTATTGATCATTAGGGGCAAAAATGGGGTGTTTACAACTACTCCTTTTTGTAGTAAAGTTTGGAAAATTTAACTATAAAGACAAGAAAGACGCCATTTTTGGCCTCTTGACTGAATGGATAACGCCTTGATTTGGCTGGTTATTTGGAATTTGGTCTTTAGTAGGAAAATGCTCCATGAGTTGATAATCCCATGAGTACTTTGCGATGATTGGTATTGCTTAGGAAATGATCTTAAACAACCTAATAATCTGAAGTAATGTATCCTCCCGAAAAGTGCTTTATGGGCTAACTAATCGGCAATGAGAAACATCTCAAGGATTGTGTAGGAATGTGTTATTGTGAGTGGAATAGCTTATGATAGGAAGCGTCTTATCGGACTAGCAACTTAAAGAGAAGATTGTCTTCGGAAACGTTCTTATGAGCTGGCAACCTGTTAACAGAAGCGTCTGGCTAGACCACCGACTGTTTGGGGAGAAATTCCTTCAAAGAGTGCTCTTATGAGCTGACTAATCAGTTATCAGCAAATTCGAAAAATGCTCTCTTGAGCTGACTAATCAACAGATTTGCAAAGTGCTCATTTGAGCTGACTAATCAACAAATTTTGAAAAGTGCTCCTATGAGCTAACTAATCGATAGATTCGAAAAGTGCTCATCTGAGCTAACTAATCGATAGCGGGAAGCACCTTCTCAAACTTGTAACCCTGAAAAATAGGTATCTCGAAAGGTGCTCCTATGAGCTAACCTTGAGAAAGGGTGTTTAGGAAAGTGCCCTTCCGTGGGCTGACTAACCTACAACGAGAAGGAATGTCTCGAAAGGTGCCCTTATGGGCCGACTTTAAGAAGGGATGTTTAGGAAAGTGCTCCATTGTGGGCTGACTAACTTATGGTGGGAAACGTCTTCTTAGACTTGCGACCCTAGGGAAGAAATGTCTTGAAAGGTGCCTCTATGGGCTGACCTTGAGAGGAGATTTAGGAAAGTACCCCATTATGGGCTGACTAACCTATAATAGTAAGACACGTCTCGAAAGGTGCCTTTATGGGCTGACCCTAAGAGAGGATGTTTCGGAAAGTGCCCCAGTGTAGGCTAACTAACTTGTACAAACGGGTCAAATGACTTGATAAGAGAAGTCTTATAATATGTGAATGATGGTTGTTTATTCTAAGATGCTTACCAATTTATTGCGAATAGCAACCAAACAACTGAACCTTCGTGCTGGTTTGCTTTTTCTTTGCTTGCTCTTGCTTTAAAACAGGGCTGAGGTTCTTGATTTGTTTTCCTTCTTCAAGGATGGCTCTTATGATTGTAGTGTGATCCTACTAATGTACCAGGTTTAATGCTTAAAAGTAGGTAGGATTATATCACAAAATTTATTGAGATTCATTATCATTTCAATGTTCATCATTCATTAGTAAAGTGATGGGTCATGTGTTTAGGAGTGTTTGTTTTAATGGGAATTGGTTGGAGTTATCGATCATTCAAAGACATTAACTTTGCTTGTAAGAGAAATGAAAACTAGACTCAACAAAATTTGTATCGAATATTGGCATTCATAAACATTGGCAAAACTTCAATTTTCTTGCCTAAGGATAGTACATTTTAACAGCATTTGCATTAATGGGGTCTCTCAATTCTGGACCATCCATTTGAGCTAATATCAGAGCACTTCCTAACAATACCTTCTTTACAATGTATGGGTCCTCATAGTTTGGGGTAAATTTCCTTCTGGAATCTTGAGCATTTGGAAGAACTTTCTTTAGCACCGGATCTCCCTCTTTGAAAAATCGAGGCCTCATTTTCTTGTTAAATGCTCGGACCATTCTTTATTAGTAACACTGGCCATGTGGTAACGCAGTGAGTCTTTTTTCGTCGATCAAATTCAATTGATCAAGCCTCTTTTTTACCTATTCTGATTCATTTAACTGCGCTTCTGATAGAATTCTAAAAGATGGTATTTCGACTTCAGCAGGTAGAACTGCCTCAGTACCATATGCCAGTGAATATAGGGTAACTCCAATAGATGTTCGAATTGGGGTTCTGTAAGCTATGAGGGCGAATGGCAGCATCTCGTGCCAATCTTTATAAGTGATTGTCATCTTTTCGATGATTCTTTTGATATTCTTGTTGGCTGCTTCCATTACCCCATTCATCTAAGGTCGGTAGGGAGTTGAATTTCTATGGTTTATATGTAATTGTTGACATGAATCTGTCATTGACTTGTTGTTAAGATTGGTACCGTTGCCGGTGATGATTGATTCAGGAACTCCATATCGAGCTATTATGTCCATTTTTAGGAATCAAATTATTACCCCTTTTGTGACATTGGCATATGATGAAGCTTCCACCCACTTGGTGAAGTAATCAATGGCTACTAATATAAACCTGTGGCCGTTGGATGCTGTTGGAGTGATTGGGCCGATTATGTTGATTCCCCACATGGAGAAAGGCCATGGTGCAGACAACGAATGTAGCTCTTTTGGCGGAGCATTTATTCGGTTTGCATAAACTTGACACAAGGGACGGTGCTTGACATATTTGATACAATCTGATTCCATGTTAGCCAATAGTAACCCAATCTCATGATTTTCGGCCCAACATGTAGCCGTTCATGTGAGGTCCACATACTCCTTCATGCACTTCTTTCATCAGTTCACATGCCTCATTTCTATCCATACATCTTAGCAAAGTGGTATCAGGCGATCTTTTGTAAAGCACAAGCCTATTTAATAAGAAATGACTTGTTAACCTTTTGAGTGTTCTTGGGTCATTTTTGCTAGCCATTTCAGGGTATTTGCTTTCTTGGAGAAAAGTTTTGATGTCATGATAGAAGGGCTTATTATCTTGTGCTTTTTCAATTACCAAATAGTAGGCAGGTTGATGTTTGATCTTTATTTTCAATGGTTGGACTTCGACTCCCCCTATTATCTGAATTATAGATGCTAGTGTAGTGAGTGCATTTGCAAACTGATTTTGAGTTCTCAGGATGTATGTGAAGGTAATTGCCTCGAATTCATCGATTAGCTTTGTCAAATGCTGATGGTATGGTACCAATTTGGGGTCTTTAGTCTTATATTCCCCTCTCGTCTGTAATATGATGAGTGAAGAATCTCCATATACTTCTAATTCATAGATTTCCATGTGGCAAGCCATTTTGAGGCCGAGGATGCATGCCTCATATTCCGCGATATTATTAGTGTATGGAAATGTGAGTTTTGTTGCTGAAGGGAATTGTGTTTCTTCTAGGGATATTAACACTGCCTCAATCCTACAACCAAATACATTGGCAGCTCCATTAAAGAACATCTTCCACTTAGGGTTTTGGTCTATCCCACAGTCTTCTACTGGTGCACTTTCCACTGTTAATATATTTTCATCAGGGAATTGAGCTTGTGATTCTTGGGAATATCCCTTAACTAGGTGTTCTGCCAATTGGTCGGCTAAAGATTTCCCTTTTATTGAATTTTGATTTATGTATGTGATATCAAATTCTGATAAAAGCATTTTATATTTAGAGATTCTCCCCAACAAAACGGGCTTCTCTATCAAGTACTTTAGAGGATCGTGTCTTGTTAGAAAATCATTGTGATAGTAAAGGGTGTATTGCCTCAATCGGTGCATGACCCAAATCAGAGCACAACAAGTTCTCTCTACTTCTAAATACCTCTATTCCCCGTCTGTGAATTTCTTGCTTAGATAATATATGGAACACTCTCTTCCCTCTTCATCTTTCTGTCCCAGCACGCACCCTATGGATTCATGGAGTATCGTGAGGTATAAGAATAAGGGTTTCCCTTGTTTTGGAACTATCAAGACTGGAGGATTTATGAGATAGTCTTTGGTTGTCCTGAATGCTTCTTCACATTCATCGTCCCATTCTACTACAACATTCTTTTTTAGCAGACAGAAGAGTAGACAACATTTGTCTGTGAGTTATGAGATGAAACGAATTATGTAATTTAATTTTCCAGCAAACCTCTTACCTCTTTGATAGTACATGGAAAGGGTAGCTCCAGTATGGCCTTTACTTTGTCAGGGTCGATTTTAATGCCTTCTGACTTATGACAAACCCTAACAACTTGCCTGTTGTGACCCTAAAAGTGCACTTTTCTATATTTAACTTGAGTTGAAACTTTCTTAATCTCTTGAAAAAATTTCTCAGAACAATCGTATGGCTTTCTTCTTCTTTAGACTTGGCTATCATATCATTGACGTATACTTCGACTTCTCGATACATCATGTCATGAAGTATTGCGACCATAGCTCTTTGATATGTTGCCTCGGCGTTTTTTCAAACCAAAGGGCATGACTTTGTAAAAGAAAGTTCCCCATGTCATGATGAAAGTCGTCTTAATTTTATCTTCTTTAACCATTTTTATTTGATTATATCCCGAGAAACCATCCATAAATGAGAAGAGATGGTTTCTTGTAGTGTTGTCTACTAGGACATTGATGTGAGGTAAGGGGAAGTTATCTTTTGGCGTAGCTTGGTTTAAGTCTTAGAAGTCTATGCATACACGTACTTTTCCATTCTTTTTTAGAACGGGGACTATATTCGCTACCCATTCCAGATAGTCAGATACTTCGATGAACCCCACTTTTAGTAGTTTCTTGACTTTCTTTTTAATTTTTAGTAAGATGTCAGGCCTAAATCTTCTTAAGTTCTGTTTTTTAGGTTTGACATCTTCCCTTGTGGGAAGCTTGTGAACTACTATGGATTGGTCTAATCCCGGCATGTCGCCATATGACCAGGCAAATACATCTACATATTCAGTTAACAACTCGACTATCTCACATTTTTGCTCGGCACTTAAATTAGTCCCAATCTTGAGGTTTTTAGGTTGCTTAGTGCTTCTTAGATTTATTGTCTCCATTGGCTCATTTATTGAAATCCCAGCTTGTTCATGTTTTTGCAAATTTTCTTGTATTATTTCGTGGTCAAGGACATCGCCTCCAACGGCCAACCCAACAGTGTTGGAAATGATATCGATGTTTTCATTTCCTACCTGCGCAAAATGTCCCTGACATTCGATGGTAAGGAATCTGGGTAAAGTGAAATGAGAGTACGTATATAAGCAAAGAAAAAATGAATTGCAATTTATTGAATCTAAAAAGAAACCACAATAAAAATTTGTTTAATAATTGTTTCCTATCCTTGAGCTGACCTAGCACTATTAATAGGATAACAGAACCAATTGTTGAGAGCTGGATGCTGCTCGGACGTGTGAGGGGTCGGGCTCTCATCGCTGATGTCAGCTTCGCTTATCCATGGCTCTTGAATGATAGTTGCTTGTTTGAATGATTGTTAGAGGGGTGGAAACTGCATCTGAGTATCGCTTGGCTTTTCTTTCCTTCTACCTCTGATACCTCTGGCTTGTGCCTCTTCCTGAGTTATAGGAATGTACCCTAGTCCAAACGTCCCTTGCTATCCCTTTTTAAACTGATGGCCTTCCTTGCTAGTCACCACATTCACCTCGTTAAATATTTGGACACCAAAGTCTTCGGAACCATCTTCTCCGATGTAGGGTATGGCAGTCTCTTTATAGATGGCGTAATCTTGCTCTCCGAGCACGGTGATGATCTGTCTATTTGCAATGAACTTGACTTTCTGATGGAGGCTTGAGGGTACGGCTCCAGCGGTATGTATCCATTGCCTTCCCAAAAGCAGAGTAAAGGACCTTGGAATGCCAAGGACTTGGAAGGAGATATGGAATATCTATAGGCCAATCTCCACTGGTAAGCTTATTTCCCCTACTATGTCTCTCTTCAACCCATCGAAAGCCCTAACCACCGTTGAACTTGGTTTGATGTTGCTTGGATCAAACTCCCAATAGGTCGAGGGTAGCCAATAGGCATACGTTGAGAGAAGATCCATTGTTAATGAGTACTTGGGAGACGATTGTGTCGTTGCATTTTACTACAACAAACAACGGTTTTATATGTTAGTCTCCGTATTCTCCCAGCTCTTCAGGAGAGAAAGATATTTGGTCCATGGTGAAGATCGAATCTACCACATGGCTCAATTGTCTGTTGCGATGCCCTCTGGTACCTTGATCTGTTTGAGCACTTTGAAGAGTGCTTCCCTGTAAGGCTTAGAGGTTATGAGGAGGCCTATAAGCGATATCTAGGCTGGAACCTTGTTCAGTTGTTCCATAATCTTATATTCACTTGCCTTAACCATCTTTGTAAATGCAGAGAGCCCCTCTTCTTCCTCTTTTCCTACCTCAGTGTTGGGCTTTACAGTTGAGGTCTTGTACTTCGGGTCATAGATTCTCCCAGAATGGGTGATTCCACCTAAGATAAGGGGTGTTTCTTGATCAAGAGCCTGATAGTTAAATGGTGCCGCCTTATACCTCTCAGTGGGTATTGGGACATTGAATATACACTTCTTCCTTGGAATTTGCACCTTAGTAGATTGTCCCTCGTAGCACTTTATGACTATTGACTTTTGGTCTGATTTAATCATGTTCACAGACTTCTCCTCTTCTTTTGGTAGGTTGCCCTCTTTCTCAAACTCGAGCCCCCATCTGTTAGGTGGCCCACACTCGGTTGGAATGAAAGAGTAATTTACTAGATACTCAAATCTCCCATGCGATTCACCTAAGGTACCGACCTATCGTCGGTCTCCAGCTAACCATCTCTTCTTGATCTATGATTTAGAGGTTTCATTTGGGGTTTGGCGTGAGTGACTTTCTCGTTGCATTGTTGCTTTTTGCTCTTTTGGGAACTCTTTGGGATCCAGCTCTTGGATGTGATCATATTGACAGTAGGCTTATGGTTGGGTAGCGGATTAGTGTTGACATTAGGTGTTAGTGTGTTGACATTAGGTGTTAGTGTGTTAACAAAGTCCAACTGCACTATTCCGGCATCAATCAGATCTTGAATTTTGTTTCGAAGCCTCCAGCATCTATCTATAGAATGCCCCTCTTGGCTCATATGATAATCACACTTGAGGCTTGAGTCAAAATTTCTAGACTTGTACCGGTTACTTGAGATCTCGAAGCTGATCAAATTATTTGCTCGCAGCTGAGTGAAGACTTGGCTGATCGGGATCGGGATTGGAGTGAATTGTCTTAAGACTTTGGTGGCCTAGGTGTGATTTGTTGTAGACTGCTGGATTGGAACACTTGTGGTGTGGAATGTCACACGGGTCCCAACCTTGTCTGCTTTGCCGGAATTGATCATTCTGACGGTAGACTCCTTGGCTTTGTTACCTCCTAAGGGCCTTTGTGATGATGTGACCCAAGAGGATACATTGTCTGGAGTCTGCTTCATGTGATGGCATTCTCGATTTTGTACCTTGTTGCCACTACTTCTGTAAAGCTGGATGACATCTGGTCCCCAAGATGTGAGAAGTAGGTCTTATCCAGAGTGTTGACAAGATGAATGTTAACTCTTTTTCAGAAATTGGGGTTGCTACCCTAGCAGCCTGAGCTCTCCAACGCTGAGCATTCTCCTTAGAAGACTCAGTGAGTCTCTTTCGAAGACTTCCCAGGTTGATTACTGAAGGGGCAACTTTAATATTGAATTTGTACTGGTCATAGAATGCCTAAGCAAGTCTCTTTTAGGTATTGATCTGGTTGAAGTCTAGGCATGCATACTAGATGAAGGCAGGGCCTGTAAGGTTGTCTTGGAAGGTTTGGATCATAAGCTGGTCATATTGGGCGTACTTGCTCATCTTTCGTACATATAACCTTGTATGTATTTTGGGGTATCCAATACTATCATATTTTTCGAATTTTGGAGTCTTAAACTTCTCTGGGTATACCTCCTCCCCATATATTGGTAAGCTAGTGATCCTTGCCTGTTCAAAACTGTTAGGCCCCTCTATCGTCTTTATCTTGTCATCCAGCTATTGAAAAAGTCTCCTTTCCATCTCCTTTTGCTTGTCCTCCATTTCCCTCTTTATGTCGTTGGAGGTTGGACCCAGGTTGACTTTCGGTTCATAATCGAAAGCGGGGTTGAGGTGGGAATTGATCCCTTCATATTCTAGAGGTTGGCCTTCTACTGCTTTCCCCTATCTAGCCCTTGAGTGTTCTTCTTGAGTCGGTTGGGTGGTGTGAAGGAGGCCAATACTCTCAATCAGGAGGTGGACTTGTGCAGCCAATTGCTAGATCGCTTGTTCTAGGGATACGATCCTAGGATTTGAGGTGGTGTCAGCACTTGTGTTTTTGTGGTTGTTGCTGTTGTTGCCACTGTTTGCCATTTTGTTCTTTGAGCAGGTACGGATTGGGCTTCTTGGAGGGTTCAGTTGTTTAGGTGCTATCTTTGATACCTAGTGCGCATTTTTTTTCAGTATGATGCAAGTATGTAAATATGATGCATGTATCACATAGATGCTAAAATAAAGGGGGCCAACAATCGATTAATGATTTAATACTGAAACTTTATTTTTATTAATATTGGAAACATGGAGTTTGATACTTGAAAAAAAAAATGAAAAAGTACAATAGTAATCTATTTCCTAGTTCTCTTGGTCTTTTGTTGCGTAAGCGCCGGTTTTTCGTTGATGATAGCTTCCAACTCTTTGACTCTAGCTTGGGTCTTCTCCAGCTAGGCTTCTAAAGCCTTGTTCCTTTGATCAGACTCCTTGAATCGACCCTTCTAGATATCCTTCTTGTAGTTTGCAGCTTCGAAGTATACTTCCATCCGAGCCCTGACTTGCTCCAAATAGGTTCTCAGCTTTGGGTCTACTTTGTCTGGCTCAGGTTAGGTGATATCTGGGACTCGGTATGCCCTTTCCCCTATTTGATATAGATGGTAGATCACGAAATCCTTGGTGGCTCGGTGCTTGCCTACTTCACCATCCAGTTCTCTAAGGTCAACATTAGGGCTCTCGATTCGAGCCTTCCATAGGGCTTTGACCTCTGCCAGCTTGGTAAACTTATCGGCTACTAGCAAATTTGGGTCTTATGATTGCTTCTAATGATGGCTGATAAACTATGTCTTGAATGGCACCGAATTGGCGAACCACAGAGTTTGGGTGATAACCTATACATCCACTGATACCAATTAGAGGTATGACCTGAAGGTTTTTGTAGGTTAGGATGACTTTGTTGCAGCAACTCCATCTAGCCGTCCACAAGATGCTGTCGGCACTGAAACTCTTGAGCACTTCCACCCAACTATGGCTAGTAAGGTTGTCGAGCAGCTTTATCTTTTCTATGCATGAGTTCACAAGGTCTACTTGTTGGGCTAAAGTTTTCTAGACCAGGTTCAACCCAAAGCATTTAAGGTGGCTCACAAACCAAATCAGGATGAGGTTGATGTTTGAGCAGAGGATCCCGTAGCCCTTCTTCTTGACAAAGTTCAAGTTCCAGATCTGTTCAGCTAGTAGAACCGGGATGTAAGATTTTCCTTCTAAGAATTAGGCCACCAACTCTGCAACTCTGTAATGGACATAAAAGGTTCCAATGGGGAAGAGTATGGTGGCGAAGGCTGTCAGGATGAAAGCACTTACCCTCCTTTGTTTGTAGCTCTTGGGGTCCCCGCATAATATGTCTTTCCTATCCCCATCATCCTCCCGGGCTGTAAACCAGGCTTCTAACTTGTCCATTCGCATGCAATATCCGTTGCAGTTTGCTAAGGCCTTATTGATTGCTATCTTGTGGATACCCAAGAAGCCTACTGAAAATACTGGCTGGCACGACCTCAAGATTTAGCACATACACTTCGCCGATTAGTGATGGGGCCTGCAAAAGTTGGGTATACTCTTCCAGAGTGAGTGATCTCATGTGGCCCAATGAAGAAAGCTGCGGGCTTTACTTCCCATAGATGGAGGATGACCCATATCAAAGGTAAGTTCATTTCCATCTTCATTAGTGAGAGGATAGGCCCTATCTTCTATTGAATGAAGGCCTGCTTTTCAGGGTTGTATAGAGTAAACCAATGGTCCAATACCAACTTTGGGTCCAGAGGTTTGCAAACTAGGATCTCTTTGTAGAGGAAGCGGTCGACTGTAGAACTAGCCATCTATTACAATAGAAATATCTAATTACAGAAACTTTTTACGATGTACAAATGATGTTTATTACAAGGAAATGTATCTAAAATCCATGAATAGAACGAAAGTATTCCATCATTAATCAATTGCCAGCTTATGACTTCATGTATGTAGATAGGTGGGTTCTAATAGGTCTCCAAGCTCTATGGCCTCCCGCATTCTCGAAGAAATGGATCTTAGGCCATATCGAAGCATTGGGTGGGGTAGCCTAATCAGTCTCGAACGGTGATCATATCACTTTGCCCGAAACCTACACAATATCCCCTCATTTTAAGGTCCTAAGAGGGCCCGGGTTTGATCGTATCTATTCACACGATTACATGCATGCAGACTTAATAGTAAAAGTAAATAACTGAACCTTAAATCTAGGTAAATCCTTAAAAGGTTAGCAACAATATAACAATCAAAAGACATTTCTTATAAAAAGTGATTTGAGGAGATTCAAGTGGCTAGCCTACTAGAGAGCCTTCCCTAGTGGAGTCGCCATCCTGTCGAGTCTAATTTTTAATTTTTCACTCTTAATCCAATTTATACACTCTATGCTCATCTAATATAGATCATTAACTTGAACTAGGAATTTCATTTTATTTTGGAGTCGCCACCCAATTGTGGTTAGGAAAGATTGAATTAGGACTAATTGAGTAGATTAATCCTAATTTGGACAACTAGTCAGCGAGATTTCCTCTTTTCATTTTTGTGAAAGAGGAAATGGAAAACCAGAGTTTTTGGACTTGGAGGCTAACCTATTAAAACCTTAAAGTTACCACCCTACTCTCTTGAAATTTAAACCTTACCCTAATGTCTTTTGTTGTTATTTATCTTGTTTTTTTGTGTTATTATTATTTTTTTTGTTGTATTTTTGTTTATTAGTTAAAGACAACTTATTCTAGCTATGGAAAACGATTTTTTTTATTCTTTTTAGTGTTTCCTAAACAGGTGCCTACGTACCTGCTATTTAAGATCAAACAAGCCGTAGTTTGCTTTTCATGAAAAACTTTAGTGTGTTTGTTAATTTTAATTATGAAATTACTTCTAGTTTACGTTTTAATTATTTTAGTATTTTTGGGGAAAATTGATCTAAAGCTTGATTGTTTTATTTTTTTGAAAAATAATAATTTTAGAAAAAACCAATTTTGGATTTATTTAAGAAAAGGATTTTTCTAAGTGATAAAAAAAATTTATTTCCCTATTTTTAACCTACCTCTAATATTATTTATTTTTTTTTATTTTTTATTTTTTTATTAATTTTTAATTAATTAATTAATAATTTTTATTTTTATTATTTTACCTACCCTAAACTAAATATCTAAATTCTTTCATTTTTCCTAATATATATTTTTTATTATTTTATTATTTTTTCGATTTTATGATTTTATTTTTTTATTTTATTATATATTATTTTTTGTGATTTTTATAATTTTCTATTATTTATCCTAAACTAAACCTAAAAAAAACAAATCTAAATTCTAATACTTTTCTAATATTTTTTTAATTGAAAACAACAAATGAATAAAAATAAAATAAAATTCAATAAATAAATAATAGTAAAAAAATAAAAAAAAATTCGACTTACCTGGATCTAGGTCGGCGTGTGGATCGAGTCGGTCGGATTGGGTCGGGTCGAGTTGGTCGATCACGATGGCTGGAGCTTCTCAGCAGTGGCATTCCGGCAATCCTTTTAGTCGAATGAGGGCGGCTTTTGAGCTTCTCGAGGATGGGGAACTCAATCGTGGTGGTGGATTTCTCCAAAAACACCTCCTAGTGGCGGTTCGAAGCTTGGTCGGCGGTCACGGCTTGAGGAACTCCGGCGAGGCTTCGATTTCTCTTATTTTCTCTCTTTTTCTCACTTTTGATCCGTGCTCTAGCTTCCTCTCCTCGATTCCTATTTATAAACGCAAGAAATCGAGTTGGATAAGCTTAGATTTCCTCCGATTGAGGCAAATCGAATTTCAGTTGAAAAACCCATATCTGATTTGTGTAAATCCTTCGTTTGTTGTGATTTGATTCTAATTGGATGATGTTTATCCTATTTCAATTAAAGATTTGTTAGATTTGTGTAAAAAATTGAATCAAAACAACCAAAATTCGATTTTTCCTCGCAGGCGACGATTTCAGACGAAGGTTGAAGATGATTATGCGCCTCGGTGCGTGTACTCGTGTTGTCTAATCACAAGCTGACACGTATCCCATGCAAAAATAAAAATTGGGCAAAACACGAAAATGCTTACTTCGAGTTTTGAACCTGTAATGAGCCATCCCCTACGCATAGTGAGGCCATGGTCCGGACCGGCTGGGATAGCCCACTTCTCAATTTTTTTTTTTCGCAATTTGCATATATGCAATTTGATTTTTATTATTTTTGTATTATTTTGAAATTCCAAAAATTTGTAAAAATTATTTAACCCCTTTTATTACTATTTCTACAATTATTTTCCAAAAATAATATGAGTGACGAGCTGTATGTCATGAGGAGAGTGCTTAGTGTACAACCTTAGGAAGATGGTGAGGGGATCTAGCATAAACATATTTTTCATACACGGTATCATGTGTAGGGTAGAGTCTGTAGCTTGATAATCGATAGTGGCAGCTGCACTAATGTTGATAGCACTTTACTAGTAGAAAAGATGCAGTTGAAAGCAGTGAAGCATCCTAGACCATATCGGTTGCAGTGGTTAAGTGATTGTGGGGAGGTTAAGGTGACCAAGCAGGTACTTATAACCTACTCTATAGGGAGCTACAAGGACGAGGTTATGTGTGATGTGGTGCCTATGCAGGCTAGCTACATCCTAGTAGGGTGACTTTAGCAGTTTGATAGAAAAGTTATGTACGATGAGTACAAGAACCGATATTCTTTTGTTTTAAACAAAAGGAAAGTGGTTCTCACACCTCAGAAGCCACGGGAAGCTAGTGAAGATCAAATGAGAATTGCAAAGGAATTTAAGGAAATACACTCGAGTGCACATGAGAAAAGTAAAACGAGTAAAAAACAAACACTAGTGAGAAAAGAGGGAAAATACATGCAAACACCAAGAGTAGAGGGAATGTCGAGGAAGAGTGAGGTTAAGAGTGCAGTGATAGCGAAACAATAATTACTTGTACTTATGTACAAAGATTTATATTTTTCTAATACTAACATTAACTCTTTAGTACTTAGTGTTGTTGTCTCTTTGATGCAGGAATTCGACGACTTGTCTCCTTAAGAAGTGCTGCAAGGATTACCTCCTCTACGAGGGATAGAGCATCAGATTAACTTCATTCCAGGGGCTTCCATTCCAAACCATCTAGCATATAGAACCAATCCAGAGGAGGCCAAGGAAATTCAGAAACAAGTGGATGGGTTGATGGAAAAAGGGTTCGTGCAAGAGAGTCTAAGCCCATGCTCCGTTCCAATGATCTTAGTGCCCAAGAAGGATGGGACGTGGGCGTATGTGTATGGATTGCAGGGCGACCAACAAAATTACAGTTAAGTACATACATCCCATTCCTAGATTAGATGACATGCTTGATGAGTTGCATGGTGCATACTTGTTTTCGAAAATTGACCTTAAAAACGGTTATTACCAAATTTGTATGAAAAAGGGTGATGAGTGGAAAACTGCCTTTAAAACCAAACATGGCCTGTATGAATTAATGGTAATGCCTTTTGGGTTGACTAATGTACCTAGTAACTTCATGAGATTAATGAATCATGTATTGCATCCATTCATAAGAAAATTTGTTGTAGTTTATTTTGAAGATATCTTGATATACAGCAGGACATTGGATGATCATATACAACATTTGCAAAGTATTTTTACTGTTTTAAGGGAAAACCAATTATATGACAACTTGAAAAAGTGCATGTTTTGTATGGAATCTATGGTTTTCCTTGGTTTTGTTATAAGGGCAGATGGAATAGCTGTAGATGAGGAGAAAGTGACGGCAATCCGAGACTAGCCAGCACCTTAGAATGCTAGTGATGTCAGGAGCTTCCACGGTCTAGCCAGTTTCTACAAGCGATTCGTGGGGGACTTCAACTCCATTGTTGCTCCACTGAATGATCTGGTGAAGAAGAATGCCGAATTCAAGTGGACCGAAATACATGAGCAGGCATTCCAAACATTGAAAGAGAAGTTAACTAATGCTCATTTGTTAATATTACCAAATTTTGATAAGGTTTTTGAGATCGAATGTGATGCTTCTAAGAAAGGTATTGGTAGTGTTTTAATGTAGGATTCTAAACCAATAGCCTACTTCAGTGAGAAACTCCATGGCGCTGCGTTGAATTATCCAGTATATGATAAGGAGTTGTATGCCCTAGTGAGAACGTTGTAGACATGGCAACATTACCTATGGCCTAAGGAGTTCATCATCCATTCTGATCATGAGAGCTTGAAGTACCTGAAAACGCAGGGGAAGTTAAACAAGAGGCACGTTAAGTGGTTTGAGTTCATTAAAACCTTTCCATACATCATCAAATATAAGCAAGGTAAGGAAAATGTGGTGGCTAACGCTCTTTCTAGGAGGTATTCCTTACTGACCTTTTTACATACTAAATTGCTTGGGTTTGAAAGTATGAAAGAACTATATGAACATGATGCTGATTTTAATCAGATTTGGGTTGCTTGTTTTGAAAGCGGGTATGGGGACTATTATAGGCATGAGGGATATTTGTTTAAGAAAGATAAATTGTGTGTGCCTAGGAGTTCCATATGTGAATTACTAGTAAGGGAGACACATGGGGGTGATCTCATGGGACATTTTGGAGTAAATAAAACTTTGGATATCTTGCATGAACATTTTTACTAGCCTAGGATGAGACATAATGTACAACTTGTGTGTGATAAATGCATTGCATATAGGAAGGCTAAGTCTAAAGTCATGCCCCATGGGGAGTATCTTCCCTTACCTATGCTCAGTCAACCTGACATTTCCATGGATTTCATAGTAGGTTTACTTAGATCTCAGAATGGTAAAGATAACATATTTGTTGTCATCGATAGGTTTAGTAAAATGGCTCACTTTATTACCTGTGCTAAAACAATATGCTGACAATGATGCTCGACATATAGCTGATTTATTCTTTAGGAAGGTCATTAGATTGCATGGTCTACCTAACTTTATCGTCAATGATAGAGATGTGAAAAATTTGAGCCACTTTTGGCGCAACTTATGAAATAGGCTAAGCATTAAACTACTGTTTTCCACTATGGCACATCCTCAAACAAATGGACAAACATAAGTTATTAATAAGATACGTTCCACATTGCTACTTGCTGTGATTGATAAAAATTTGAAGCAATGGGAAACATGTTTGCCTCATGGAGAGTTTGCATATAATAGGACTATACATTCTACTACTCTTACTCTCCATTTGAGGTTGTGCATGGTTTTAATCTCTTAACTTCATTAGATATATTGCCTTCACCTACTAACGAGTTTGTTGATCTTGATGGCATAAAGAAGGTAAAATTTGTTAGGGATTTACATACGCAGGTATGAGCTAATATTGAAAAGAAGAATGAACACTATGCTCGATAAGTAAATAAAGGACGTGTTAGTGATTAGGTTTGGGTACACATAAGGAAGGAAGGTTTTGCTGAACAATGCAAATCCAAGTTACATCATAGGGGCAATGGACCTTTCCAAGTGGTGGAGCGCATCAATGACAATGCTTATAAGATAAATCTACCAAGCCACTATGGTAACGTTAGAGCTACCTTTAATGTTTCTGACCTTACTCTTTATGATGTAGTTGATTTAAGGACAAATCTTTTCGAGGAAGAAGGGGATGATGAGGATCAACTAGCATCACAAAGGAAGGAGCCAAAATCGCATGATCCATTACATGTTATTGGAGGTCCGATGACCCGAGCTAGAGCTAAAAGGTTGAATGAAACTCTACAAGGACTAGTCATTGACTTGTAAGCCCCAGGAATCAAGCTACATAAAAGAAAAACATACATGTGTTAACTTGATTCACATGACCATGGAAGGATGAAATAATTGAAGGACATTATATATTTGCATGGACATTACATTAGAGGATACATTTGGTTTTGTTGATATTTATTTTTATTTATTGGTTTGTTTTCCATGTTATTTAGTTGCTTACTTGGTGACATAAGGATAAGGATAGAATAGGTAACTTAAAATTTCTATGTTGTAGGGTTTTCCATATTGTTATGTGTGCTATATATGCCGTGTAAAGGGGCCGGCCAAAGACATCTTTGATATATGAAAAGCACATTTTTTGTGAGTAAAACGAAAACCACTTTTTGTTCTTTTGCAAAGAAACTTTTCCATAGAATTCTTAACCGAATTACTAAGAATACCTATTGATAACTTAGGATACAGTCAATGGGTTTGATTAGGGTCTAGTTACGCATCACTTACTCAAAACGATCCTCGGGATAATTGAAACCAATTAGCATTGTCGGGTTTCTAGGTTTAATATACCTAGGGTTTCACACATCGAAACTATTTATGGCCATGTCCTCGATTAAAGATTGGACCTCTTTGAATGTTTTTGTGTTCAATGTTCCTTTTGCAACAACATCTATTGTTTGCCTAATTGATAGATTTAAACCATTGTAGAAAGTTTAAATTTGCATCCAAAGTGGTAAGCTATGATATGGTCATCTCCTCAATAATTCCTTGTATCTCTCCCAAGTATCATGCAAGGTCTTAGCCTCTATGTGAGCATAGGATGATATGTCCTTTCGTAGTTTAGCTATCTTAGCAAATGAAAAGTATTTTCTTAGAAACTTTTGAGGCATATCATCCAAGGTTGTGATAGATCCCCTTGGGAGTGAATTTAGCCACTACTTTGCCCATCTTCTTAGTGAAAAAGGAAAAAGAAGCAATTTTATCGCATCATTTGAAGCTCCATTGATCTTGAAAATGTCATAAATTTCCAAAAAATTAGATATGTGAGCATTGGGATCCTCATCTTATAGTCCATCAAATTGGACAAATTATTGCACCATTTATATTATATGAGGTTGAATTTGAAATTTATTTGTAGGAATAGGTGGCTTTGCGATACTTAAGTCAGCTTTGATTAAAAAAGTTTGGAATAATTGGACATAGTCCTTTGTTGGTTTTGATTTTCATCACCTATGATATTCAACTTTTCCCCTTCCTCTTCTGTCTTAATTCTTAGATGAGATCCTTAATTTAGTTCTCCCATTGTTTGCCGCATTGCTTTCCATAAGCACCTTACCATCCTTTCAGATTCTAAATAAAAAATCAATATGTCTAGTGGATTGTTTTTAGTCATGTACTTCAAACAAGAACCAGAAAGAAAAAAAATGGTTAAAGTAATAAAGTGATTAGTACTCTTAATATCGAAATCCCTAGCAAAGATACTAAAAACTTGATGTAAGGCAACTATACTTATCAAATTTTGTAATATAGTGTATAAAAATACTCCAAAAAGGATTACAAATATTAATACTAACCTATACCCTATTATTCAATCGGTCAATTGGAGAGTTGATTGATCTAAAAACTATAACAAAATATTAAATTAAGAACTAAGATTTTATAGAAAGATAGAAGACCAATTCAAATTAAAATTAATTTTAAGTTGGTAAAACTAGTATCTAGACATTGCTTTTCTTAGGTATTATTATGTAACATTAACAAAAAAGCGTTCAATTTCTTCTTACAATTCATTAACCCGGTGAATTCCTAATTTAGTTTAATAACTTTCTCAAACTTATCAAACCCTAATCTTAAAATTACTTATTTAAATCTTTTCACAATAGCATAATTGAAAGATTGCATTAGAACAACAAATTCTCTTAACTAAATTAAATAATTTTGGAAGAACCATGTAACTTATTTCTAATATTACATCAATTCTCTTTATGCATGCAAAATCTAATTATATATTACAGTTCTCAATTTTGATATATAATATCAAATAGATAGATTAATACACTAGAAATATTAAACCAATCAAAATAAAGAACACATGCATGAATTAATAAACGTAAAAATTCATCGAATATCACAAGAAAACCTTAAGTTACATAATAAACCTAGGTTCCATAAATCTAAATACTAAGAAAAATTAAGTACTAAGCATATTGGAAATCGCTAATTCATCAATGATGTATCATGTATGAAAATGCATCATCAAGGAAATTAAAGAGTAGTTGTCTTCTTCCTCTAAAACCCTAGAAAAATTAAAACAAATATTGTCTCTCTCCCTTAAGTGTAAAGTCCTTCTCTATTTATATAATGCGTATCCAAAACTCTACATTTTTAGGTTGATACATTATCCAACATGGTCGTGGTTACTTAGTAGCTCAAAATCGCATAAAATATGACGTTATAGTAGATATGGCCTTAGACATGGTCGAGTTAAACCTTGTGTAACTCTTTGTGACTCTTTAGCCGCAATACAACCAACAACATGGTCATGTCACGTCCCCATGTAGTTTTCTATGAACCTTTAGTGCAACACAATCTTTGAACATGGTTATGTCAGGTCGTGTTTAGCTTTAACACTTTATAACTTCTTCTATTTTGCTTCAAATTAAATGAAATTAGATTCATTTTCTTCTTTTTTAATTAAATTTTCCATCGAAGTCTTAAAATCCAAATATTACTCAATTAAAGATTACATTGTTTAAAAACATGCTAAAATCAAGAGAAAACATATTAAATTTCACTTAACATGTATATTTAATTAAGCACTTATCATAAACACTAGAATAGAAATTCTTAACTTATTATTGGTAATAATTATTTCCAACTAATAACATTTCTATTCCCTATCTATTTAATTATAGAAAGTAAATAGGCCGTAAATGAGGTGTTGGCAACAGACCTAGCCTTTTGCTTCTTTACAATTTTGGAGATTTCACACCTTATACTGTAGTATTGGCTTCTCATTTTAAAGTGGGGATACATTAGAGAAAAACTGATTGTGAGATATTCATGGACATCGATTATGTATTTGTTCTATATAATGTGATTTGTGCCATTGGGATTTCTCGTACGTGCTCTGTAGTGTCTTTATATATTTTGCACTTGTGATCTGCAATTGACTACGCGTCTGGTTGGCAAGGTAGGGGAGAAGCTTGTCTTGAGGTTTTTCGTGATGGAGCTTCTGGGTTTAGGGTTTCGTAATGCAGAAAATTAGTGTTATGGAGTTTACACTGCAATTATTTTCAGTTCAGGTCATATCTTTGCAACTTAAATGGTTTTATTTTTTTATTCTTTTTTTGGAGTTTGGTTTTCACGATTAGTTTGCTAGGGTTTTCATCATTTAGGGTGTGGTCTCATTATTATTTGTATGTTTATATGCTCTTCCTGTATAAATTGCTGGATTATGTTTTGAGTTGCTGTTATTAATCATTAGAGACTCCATCAAGCAACAATATTTCTTTTAGCTTGTTATCAAAATTTATAATGATTTCAGGTTTTTGTTATGATGTGCTTCTGTAGATTAGTGGAGTACGTTATGATGTAGGGCTGACTTTGTGGGAATCCTACTGGTTTTCTCTTGTCCCCCTTCTTGCCCCTCTATTGGATGAAGGCTCGTAAGCAGAATAAGATGGTGGCATGTGGAGTAACTATGAGGTGTTTGGTTTTAATGGGATATAGAGTTCATGTGGATTTAGTCTATCCATTATGATGCTTTTCTCATTGCTTAACCTAGAGTGGAGTTTAGATTATGACCTTTTGTCTAGCAGGAAGCTCATGCCAAACCGTGATAAAGTTTGAGGGTGCAATTTTTCAGGTTTTCAGCGTTTGAATCCTTTCTCCTTACTAGGTTGCTCTTCGTGGATCGCCTGCTTGTACAGCTACTCTATAATTTTGATCTTTGATGGGGTTTTATTGCTTTAGTTGTACAAGGTCCATTTAAACTATTAACAAGGGTGCTGATTTACTTTTGAATCCTTCTCCCCATTTGTGGTGTGAGTCAACCTAATTTACTTTCTATATAGCCCACACTAATAGGTAAGATAAAAGCTGCGCAAGCTAATGATGTGAGAGTACAAGAGATTAAGAAAAGAATGGAGGATGGAAAGGCGATAGAATTTAATGAAGATGAAGAGGGAGTGTTGAGGTATGGTCATAGGTTGTGTGTGTTGGGTATAGATAAAATAAAGAATGAGATATTGAAGGAGGGACACTATTTTAGGTACTTTGTTCACCCTAAAAGTACCAAAATGTCTAAGGATTTGAAGTGCCATTATTAATGAAAGAACATGAAGAGAAAAATTGCAGAAGGTGTCTAAGTATTTGACATGCTAGATTAAAATAGAGCATTAGAGACTTGTTGGCATGTTGTAACATCTACCAATACTAGAGTGAAAATGGGAAGATGTGAACATGAACTTTGTCACAACATTACCAACAATTGCAACTAAGTTGGACACCATATGGATAATTGTAGGCCGACTCACATAATCTACCCATTTTATAACTATAGACATTAGGTATAAACTTGAAAAACTAACACAATTCTATATTAAAGAGATTGTGAGGTTACATGGAGTACTGGTCTCAATAGTATAGATAGGGACACTAGATTTGTGGGGAGATTCTAAAATAGTTTGCATAGAGCGTTGAAACTAAGTTACAATTCAGTACGACTTTTTACCCACACATGAGTGGTTTATCAGACCAAATTATTTAAATATTGGAGGACATGTTAAGGGCGTGTGCATTGGATCTTAGTGGAAATTAAGATGAACACCTGCCTTTAGTAGAGTTTGTCTAGAATAACAACTATCAAGATATCATCTACATGGTACTATATGAAGCATTATATAGGAGAAAGTGCCAATTGCCTTTGAATTGGGATGAAGTGGGTGAGAAATAAGTGTTAGGACTTGATCTAATACAAGATGTAATGGAAAAAGTGAAGTTGATGAAGCAGAAGATGTAGTAAGCCTAAAGTCATTTGAAATCTTATGTAGATAAGAGACAATGCTAATTAGAGTTCAAAGTGAGAGATTACATTTTATTGAAGGTCTCACTTATAAAAGGAGTCGTACAATTTGGATTATGAAGGAAACTGAGCCCCATATATGTAAGACCCTTTGAAGTCTTGGAAAGAATTCGACCAATGGCATATAGACTAACGTTATTGCCAAATCTAGCTAGGGTACATGATATATTTCACATTTCTATGCTAAGGAAGTATGTACTTAATTTAGACTAAATCATTGCTCTAAAACCTCCACAAGTGTAGCTAAACGAAACTAAATAGAGAGAGAGGTAACTTAGGAGTTGGAAGAAGAAATCAAAATGAGATATCCCAAACTCTTCCACGATTTAGGTAATTTTTTAGGAAGAAAATTTTTGTAAGGGGGGGAGAATGTAAATAATTAAAATTATGTGTATAAAGGGTAAGGGGTAAATAACCTAAAGAGATGGGGATAGTTTAATCATTTCAAGGTTGAGGTATTTAAACCTTGTTTAACCTACGATTACTCTTTTCTCACTTTCACACCATTGAAATTTCAAAAACTCTTTCAAAGACCTACAAAATGACCTAATGGGAAAGTAATAGAAACTAACAATTTTCGTTTAAGTAAGGATTTCAATTGCTAGAATACTTGTATAGGATTGTGGATTCTTAGCCTTAAGACAATTTAACAATATATTGCTAAAATTCATATTAAGAAACGAGATGAAAAGGGGATAAGAATAAGTGATTCAAGGATCCTAATCATGATTTGAGTTAGGTAAGTGTACGGATCATTGTAATACATTAGAATTAGCAAATTAAATGGATCAATTCAACATATTTTCTTAGAAATTAGGCTAGGGAAAAATTTACGAATTGAAAAAGGACAATTTGTAATGAAATAATGCGCTACATGGCTAGGTACACACCTATGTATTTACCTGTGCTGAAATGTGAATGTTTACAGAAAGGCACATGGTCAGCCGATACACTTGTGTACTTGGGTATGTCAAAATGCAAAAATTCATATAAAGGTACATGGCCACTTACACAACCGTATACCAAACTATGCTAAAGTACATGGCAAAAAACATGACATGTATTTAGGCATGCTAAATCGACAAAAATGCATAGAAAGATGTACCACAACTAGCCTCTTACATGGCCATATTGACTCAAGATACTCTTTACTTCATTTTATTTAGTTCACTTGTAAACCTAAGTGTACATAATTGTGAATGTGAATGAGTTTGAGAACTGTGAGGCTGTAGACGTGTGAGGAGATCAACTGTTGCAATTTGAGTACGTATATACTATGTTTGTTGCTTATGCCTGTTAGGTTAGAAATGTATGTGGACTAAATGATATTGAAAATAAATATGAATGGTTGTACACGTGATTATACTTGGTTGGGTCTGTATACCAAGTAAGAGTTAATGTTCTTTGGATGGCATCTCGACGATTAGTATGTGACATTGTCCTTAGTGGAGTTGTATATCGAAATAATTTGAGTAGATTTAGAATTATCTTATATGTAAGGACTCATATATGTTATGTGGATGGATTGTTGTGTAATATATAAATAGACTCATAGACTCATCGACAATGGAGAGTACCCATTGTCGTATATGTATTATCTATGTATGGATTAAACTTATGAGTAAAGGGGAGTATCCTTTGTTGCATATATATTTATATATGTGTGTTTGTGGAAGGATTGTGTGGGTGTGAGTAAGGTTGCATGTTAATATGATGATGAGAATTGTGTATCAGATTAAATGATGTGAAAAATAAATAAATTGTGATTAGATATTCTGTTACATTATGTTGTAGGTATTATAGGAGAAGTTATAAGATATGATGAGACCTTAGTGGAGATGAATTAGAATATTAAGGAAAATGTAAAATATGTTTACTATGATGAGTAGTACACAGATGAAGAGAAGGATTGACAATTGTTGAATTTGTCTAACTGATTTAAGACTGTTGTACTATTTAAGTTGTTGAATGCTTCCATTGTATTGATTTGAAGAGATTGAATATGGATTATGTATTGAGAACATATGTTCCTTCAAATTTCTTTTAAGTAGAGAATGTAATTTGAATATGGATTTTGAATTAGTAAATTCTGAACTTTTTCGTATCTTCACTTAGTGAGAGCAAGTGATGAGTTATACTTATCTCGGGTTCCAAAACATTACAATTTAACTCTATCTTAGCAAATGTTGTACCTTGACAATGAATGAATAGCAAAAATATTATGATAAAGTAACATAATACTAAAAAATTAGTATTATGTAGTTTTAACCATGCTTCTTAAAAGTTGCACTACACAATGTCGTGGTCATTCACTCATGTGCCAGCAAGAGAACGTATGGCATGTAAATACTAAGTAATTGTGAGGCTCTATTGCTAGGTTAATTAGTAGATCTCTCGATGCACAATCAACCAAAGCAATTTTCTTAATAAACATATGCATTCGCAAAAAATAAATAAACAATTTTAACCTTTAATTATATATTTCTTCTATACTTTCAAAGCACTCTAATAACAAGTGACTCATGTTCTTATTATTTTCATTAACAATTTCACTTCACATGTAGCATGAGTTCATCAATATATATATAAAAGAATCATCAACAATTCCTACTACTAAGCACTACTAGTTAACGCAATTGCTATAATATTTTGTCTGTAAATATAAAATTACAACAAATATTAAAATTTTCCAAACACTTACCATATTAATTTTATTAGTTCCAAATAGATATATATAATATATTTCACCACCTTATTAAAGTGAGATTCTTTAAATTATCCTGGCGTGAAACGAAATTTCTAGCAAAAAAAAATAAAAATGACTAATATCATATATAGTTTATCTAATTGAGAGATATTCTCAATATGGTTCAACGGAAGATTCTGTTAATGATCACGTCCAGCATAAGATAAACTTTAGAAATGTAAAGATTAATGTTTAATGAACCAAACACTTATCCAAAATGTTGTCTCATCATGCTCTATAAATTAACGAGTTTCACCGCAAATAAATGGAGTAAGTTAAAACATCTATCGTCACAATGAGGATCTCAATGGCTTCAATCTACCTCTTTTTGATATTTTCTCTGATTCAAGTGCAGGCCTTGGCAGACAGAAAGGTTTATAGAATTTATACAAATTTAATTCTTAAGTTTTGTGATATTACTTTGTTTTGTTAAACCATACTAGCTTTTGTTTCGGTTTTTATGATGTTTCTCTAACGTAAAATTTTTTTTTTTTTTTTTTGGTGCTTAGACTTACATAGTGTACTTGGGATCGCACTTGCATGGCAAGGATGCTTCTGAGGAAGTGCTTGATCAAGTGACAGAATCTCATCACGAGTTTCTTGCAACATTTTTGGGCAGGTTCTAAGGAAAATTTTTATTAAAAATGTTGTCTTCAGATTATTTTTGTTTATATATATTTTGACACTTCTAATGTTTCATGCAGCCATGAGAATGCTAAAAAAGCTATGGTCTACTCTTACCAAAGACATATAAATGGCTTCGCAGCTAATTTAGAAGAGGAAGATGCTGCAAAAATTGCAAGTACGGATATGCTATAGCTTGCTTCAGATTCTTTGATCATCGCATTCTGTCTTATATGTTTTGAAACTATTTCCTTACTTTTGAAAGAGGATATTAAACTCACTGTGTCTATGAACACTCAATGCAGAGCATCCAAGAGATTGTCTACATTTTTTATGTTTTGAAACTATTTCCTTACTTTTGAAGGAGGATATTAAACTCACTGTGTATATGAACACTCAATGCAGAGCATCCGAGAGTTATTTCTGTTTTCTTAAACCAAGGGAGAAAGCTACATACAACACATTCCTGGGATTTTATGATGCTAGAAAATGATGGTTTGATCCACAAAAATTCACTGTGGAAAAAGGCCAGATTTGGTGAGGATGTAATCATAGGAAATCTTGATACTGGTAATTTCCTATTTCTCTCATTGCTCAAATACTTAGATTCATTTTTATGAAATTTTTTATATGATGCTTCTGTAGTGGAAAATTGATACTGCATTTATTATATACAATGAGCCTTTTTTTTGTCAAAATTCTTAATTAGATGTAATTAAGATAGGATCTAATATGATCTAGTTTGTATTCTTTGCTAGTTATCTACCATTTATGTTTTTTCATTCCATTCCATTGAAAATCAAATTCAAAGTACAGATGCTTATAACCTCCCCTATTGTGCACTGTGCTATTAATTTCTCTGGGATTACGTACTACAAAATATTTTCAAAATGAAAGTTAGTAATTTTTTTATTTATTTACTTAAAAATCTAAAGAAGGTTATCGTTGTTCTTGCAGGTGTTTGGCCAGAGTCAATGAGCTTTAGTGATGAAGGGTATGGCCCTACTCCATCTAGATGGAGAGGCACTTGTCAACATGGCTCCGGTACCAAAGTACTTTGCAACAGGTTAGCTCAATAACTAAAATTTTTCTTTCATGTTGAAGAGATTTTATCATCTAAAATCACAAGTTTTATTTATTTATTTTCAAGAAACAATATGGTTTTTTTATTTTTATAAAGTCATAGTACCTGGGAGATTTCTCATCTAAAATTAGTGTTTGCTGTCATATTATGCAGAAAACTCATAGGAGCAAGATATTTCAACAAAGGATATGAACAAAATGTAGGAGAAATGGACCCATCTATGCTATCACCAAGAGACTATGAAGGTCATGGGACTCACACACTTTCAACTGCAGGAGGAAATTTTGTTGCTCGAGCAAGCGTCTTCGGTGTGGCCAATGGGACTGCCAAAGGTGGTTCTCCAAGGGCTCGTGTTGCCGCTTATAAAGTGTGTTGGCCGTCAACTCTCGGTGGATGTTTCGATGTAGATATTTTGGCAGCATTCGATATAGCAATACATGATGGGGTTGATATTCTTTCCTTATCCCTTGGAGGGTTTCCAGCAGACTACTTTGATGATAGCCTGGCAATTGGTGCATTCCATGCTGTGAAAAACGGAATCACGGTGGTGTGCTCAGCTGGAAATGAAGGGCCATTTCTTCAAACTGTTAGTAATGTAGCTCCATGGATAATGACCGTTGCAGCAAGCACGCTTGACCGTGAGTTCCAAGCTTTTGTTGAAATAAGAAATGGCACACGTTTTAGTGGTAAAAGCCTTTCTGAAGGTCTTCCAGAGGATACATTCTACCCATTGATTACTGGGGAACAAGCAAAAGCAGCTAATGCATCCGCTTTCAATGCGTAAGTGAAGCGATTGAAATAGTTCTCTTCATGGATAGGTCAAGTGCAATTAATATAAATCTCTTTCAGAAATAAATTAAACATTTTATCACTTAAACTTATGTGATGTTTTTATCTCAATCTGGATTGGCATTTGCTTTCATAACCTACATTATGATATGTCCACCATATATTATGTGTTTTATTGTCTTCTCACTTTTTGTAGTCACATACATACATGCATTACTTCATTTTACTTGAGTCACATAACACACTCATTGTTTCTATGCCCTAATTGCACTATCATATTCAAACAAAAGAACACACTAAAATGTGTCCTATTTTACCAACACAAGACACAACATAGGTCACAAAAGTGAAAAATTTCTTACATATAGTTTATGTAACTGTTTTGGAATAAAAAAAGTTATAAAATAGAAAAGATACTAAAACACAATTTATATCATTGTAAATTGTAATTTACTTATGTTGTTATTATTGTCACAACTTAAAATATCGTCTCGTCTTGTCTGTTTATGTAGTCTTCTCTGCAAGGCGGGGGCATTAGATCCTGAGAAGGCAAAAGGAAAGATCTTAGTATGCCTTAGAGGAGAAACCGCAAGGATGGATAAGGGTCAGCAAGCATCTCTAGCTGGTGCGGCAGGAATGATTCTTTGCAACGATAAGGCGAGTGGCAACGAACTTGTCGCAGATGCTCATGTACTTCCAGCAGCCCATATAACTTATGCTGATGGTGTTGCTCTCCTTAACTATATCTACTTTACCAAGTACATTTTCTCCCTTTAAATCCGAATCTCCTTTTAGAATTTTTTTTTTCTTTTTTTAATTGTTGAGCTATTTATGATGGATAATATTAAACAGAAATCCAGTCGGATACATAACAACACCGACTGCACAACTAAAAACACAACCTGCTCCATTCATGGCAGCTTTCTCCTCACGAGGACCAAATTTCGTGACTCCAGAGATCCTCAAGGTTAGGAAATGAGTGTCATTTCTCCTATATCGGTGTCAAGGCTTTAAATTTTCACTTACAGACTGAATTTCTCTATGACAATAGAGACATCTTAAAACTGCATATTCCAGCTAATCTATTCGTTTGGAGTCTCATTTCCACATAATGTTCAGTGGAGTTGATAATTGGTTCTTCTATTTCTTTTATGCAGCCTGATATTACAGCACCTGGGGTTGATATTTTAGCATCCTTTAGTGAGGCTGTAAGCCCAACAGGAATGGATTTTGATAACCGCAAAGTACCTTTCTATATTTTGTCTGGTACATCAATGTCTTGTCCTCATGTTTCTGGAGTTGTTGGCCTTTTGAAGGCTCTACATCCTGACTGGAGTCCAGCAGCAATTAAATCAGCAATTATGACAACAGGTTCTATCATTGGTTTGAAAATTTTCACGTATTTATATATCATAAAGCTAATACATTATTTTTCTTCATTAAATCTTTTGAACAGCAAAAACAAGAGATAATACAGGCAATCCAATGTTAGATGGAGACTTCGCTAAAGCAACACCATTGAGTTATGGTGCAGGACATATACGTCCGAACCGTGCCATGGATCCCGGTTTAGTGTATGACTTGAACACCAATGATTACTTGAACTTTCTATGTGCTTCAGGTTATAATCGAACAGTACTGCAATTGTTTTTGGATGAACCTTACAAATGTCCTGAGTCAGTTAATCTCTTGGAGTTCAATTATCCTTCAATAACAATCCCAAATATTATTGGCTCGAAGACCGTCACTCGTAGAGTGAAGAATGTTGGTTCATCAAGCACCTATGTTGCTCGTGTTCGTCAACCAGCTGGCTATTCGATCTCTGTCGAGCCGAGTGTCCTAACATTTGAGGGAACCGGTGCGGAAAAGAGCTTCATGGTGACTGTGACTGCAAAAAATCCTCCAAATAATTCGATGATCGATTTTCCAGATTTTGCATTTGGCGGACTAACATGGTCAGATGGTTTTCACTATGTAAGAAGCCCCATTGTTGTCTCTACCCCTTAAACAAGTGATTCCGAAGAGCACTCTACAGCGTAGATAGGACGAAGGATGCGGAGCCTTTTTGTTAAAATAATAAATAAGATTAGGTTAGCATCTTCTTTTATTTCATCATTGCAAATAAATAACTTGTTCTATTGTAAACTTCTTTTCTCATATTAGCATTTTTTGGAATAATAATTTATTTTTTGTTTTTGTCTCGGATTCGTTTTTTTTTTTTTTCTCTCCTTTCCTTGATTTCTAAACTTCAACAAATGGATTGTAAGATATACACATCTTCTAGAACCGAGAAGTCGAAACAAAATCTCTAATGATTTTACAAATGGTTGATCTGCTATTAGTATATACCAATTGAAAATAACACCTGATGCATCCAACCTCTCCTCAAATTGAGCAACCAAGACGAAATCCACTAACATAACAGAACTTTGCATGAATTTTGTACGGAATGATACGATTGCATTCCCTGCTGTTCTTTTCGTTCACTTGAAAAAAAAAACCCTAAAAATTTAATGAGTTGGTTTAGGAAAATCTTTAAATACTAAAATCATTTGGTAAGATTTTTACTTAATATTGTCGAATCTCGAATGGAAAAAGAAAAAATTCTAAAAAATTGCTGTCGAAATTAGAAAGATACTTATATAGCATTTATGAAACCATGTCGAATAACATAATGGTATTTCCAAAGATCCACGCAAGTAATTAAACGTATTCATAAATGGACTTTCTATATTTATTATCAAAAGATTGATGCATTTATAAATTACCTTTTATACATTTCTAAGAAATGTAAAATAATCTATATAATAGCATTATATATAGCATATTTAGTACCTATATAAGCTATATATGTAAAAGTATTTTCCAACACAAACAATAAGTACGTTTTATTTCACTATAACAATTATCATCAAAAGCTTCAGTAATCACTTTTATAGGGTAGGCCTTATGACTATACGAATAAATAATGTTTTATTATAAACAGTAATTTTAAACTCTACTCTATGACTCTTTGAGCAATATATCTACATACTTAACTCGCATTTTAAATAATGTCCATATAACCTCGCTAAAGTAAATGAACAAGAATATGCAGTAAAATTTAAAAAGTATCTCCTATTGATAGAGTCCAAACATTCGAGACAACTTCAATGCCCAATAGCTCACATGTTCTCTCTTGTAGGCTTTGTCATCTTCAATTTGAAGATTACATTAAGCCTTAGACTCAAGCAATAAGAACAATAATTAATATATCATATTATAACATATGGTTTCTAAAACTATTTCCTTTTTCATATTCCATCTTTTCATATTTAATTGATACCATTAATATTTATTTTTATTGTATTTATCATTAAGACCATATTACTTTCCATTATTTATTACTATAAATAACCTTATCTTCTCTTCCTTTCCTCCCCTTCTCTCATAATTATCATCTTTTTTTATTTTTTAAGTTGGTCCTCTACAAAAGTAGTTGGTAGATCTTCAAAATGCATTATTTATATTTTGTTTCAATTTATCTATTTTCATTTAACATTTAAATTTGAAAGTAGGCATATTCCTTCAATTGAAAAGTCTTAAGTTTATTGGCATTTTTCAATTGTACAAATCATTTGATGAAATTTTGCTAATAGGTAGATGCTGGAGTTGAATAAATTCAATTGCAAGATGATGAATTGATTTGTTGCTTGACTCAAGTTGGTAATTTCTATTTCGTATATTTCCTACACTTTTTTTTTTCTTTTTGGTGGTATATTTTCACTTTCTACTATGATTTGTTTTCTTAGCTAACTTTATTTCTATTTTTTATGTAGGTGATGATCAAGAAATGGATTTATGTATTGTAAAGATGAAACATGAAGACAATCAAATCAGATGTTGGAAATTATAGAAGCAAAAGTATTGAAATAGGAGTTTTTAAATGAATTTTTAATTTTTCTTTTTTTCATTTAAAAATATAATTGAAACTTTCTATCAATATAACATTAAATCTAATTGAGTACAATTTTGTTTTTATATTTATATTGAATATATCCTATATATTTTATGTACATTATAATTGTTAGAAATAGAAAGAACATTTGACAAAAGATCAAAATCAAGTAAAGCTAATATAGAATTTGATAAATTAAATAAGGTCAAGCAAACAAAAGAATTTCATATTTCTTTTTAGATTTAAGTTTCAAGTGTAAAAGCAACATCATGATGAAAAATAGTTATTTTTTGAAATCTAAACCTTACTTATGCACATTATTTCTCAACTTAATAATTTTATCTCCATTTAATATTATTTTTTCTCTTACAAAATGACAAAAAATATGTATAATAAATATATTATCCTAAAGAGCATAAAATAATAAAAAATAATTGCATTTTAGTGGATGGAGGTTTTTTTTTTAAAAGAAACTAAAAAAAAAAAGATTTCTAATATAATGCTATAGTTAAATGATGCATGTTTATCCATAGATAATATGTTTATGACAAGTATAATGATTATATTGTCTTTTATTGAAAAGTGAATGTATTTCATTAAAAATTTGGCCCAATCCATAAGTATATTATAGTAGTTAAACTATTTCTACCATTCATTGTTTTAAAAGTATGAATCAATTGAAAATTAATGTGGTGATTTCAATGGATAAATGATAAAATGATGTTAAAGGATTCACACAATGGGTAGGTATTGTTAGTAATTATTAATTTATTTTGATGGAATTTATTAATAAACTAATGATCAATGTACGAATAATGTTAATATTTTATATAAGGTTAATAGAAACAATATTAATACTAATAGATGTTACACCTATGCTATGAGTTCTTAAAAAAATGATTAAGTAAATAAAGTACCCCTACGATTGGTTGAAAAATGTTGTTTTCTTTGATAATTATTATTTATCATCCCACTTCTCCAAATGGTTATTTATTTATTTATTTACTAGCAAAAAATATATAGTTATGTATTCATGAGATTATTATAACATTTTTAGTTATATAAGACACCAAAGTCATTCCATTTTCTTTTAATATTATACATAGGTTAACATAAATTATTTAATCACATAGAGATAAATATTTTTTCTTAGGGATCTTATACAACTATTTTATATATTTTACAACAAACATACAAGGACTATGATATTAACAGTATCTAATAGGAAATAGTGAGTGTAAACTTTTCCTTCTTTTGAATTTTTTTTCATAATTATTACACAATCGCTTTGTATATGTTTTATAGTAAGTATAATAACCATAGTTTGTTATTAATGAAAATAGTCACATTTTATTATGGATGGGAAAGTTTATTATAGAAAAAAAAAATTATTTATAGATTTGATGATGTCAACAACTTATATGCTTACAATAAGTATAACAATCACAATTTTTTAATTTGGAAAGTAAGTATGCATATAGTGCTAATTACATTAAATGTCTTATGATAGTTAAATTATTATTGTACCATTTCTCATTAATAAGAATGTATTAACTAAAAATTATTTTGCGCATGCAATATATAAATGACACAATTGTACAAAGGGATAATATAATGGGTGAAAATAATTGATAATAATGTTGATGAATACTAAGAGCTTGCAAGATAATTCATAATTAATTTTTTCTTTATAGTCATACAATAATTAACATTTTGAAAATGTTCGTAAGTGCAAAAGTATAGTATTATGGATGTGAATAATTGACAATGTTAAGGATTACTAAGAGTTTGTAAGATGACATTTTGAAAATTTAAACATAACAGTCAAGTTACTTTGTTTGCCTTTTTTTTTCTTTTTTTTGTAAACTGCAGTGACTCATCTTCTAGGTTTTAGCTTAAATTGCTTAATAATTACAATACGTAAATTTGAGACTTGAAGATGGTTCGCTATGCTATCTCTAAGATAGAGGTAAGGCGATATGACATAAATCTGTTTTTGCTTTTACATCCATTTTTTTTTCTTTAAAGAAACAAATAACAACTAAACCACTCAAAGAATAATGCATGCTTTGCGTAGGTCGACTTGTAATTCCCACCAATAGTTACAAACCTATCATCTTAGGAATTCACATCTACTATGTACATTTTAAGAAATGAGTATCACTTTTGAACTACCGATATTCCTAGTTTCTTCTAGATTCTCGAGCCATTCATAACACCTATATTAATATTTACAAACCATAGCTAGACTTATACAACCCATTTCTTTATACATAATTATCAAAACTATGTACAATGTGGCATGACATCTATTACAATAAATAGGAGAATCAAAAGCCTAAACCCTCTTCCTATTTAACTACTGCTCTCCAAAGTTCCCAAAAACCTCAAACACCACCTCATTCTTTTGTACTTGTATCTAAGGTTAACAAAATGCTAATGCCTTAACTTTTTAAGAAGTAAAGTGAACACCACAACAAGAAATCACAAGATAAAATAACGGTTACAATTCAATAGGCACTCCACATTATGTTGCACATCAACTAATAACTTAAACTCTTACTAGGGCTTTCTAATCACCAATTAACTTAACTTTCTTCTCAAATCTTGAAACAATTAATCAAAAGCTAATCTTGGCAAATGGTAGAATACTACCTTTACATAGATATTCATAAAGCTTAGTTGGGTATTCAACTAATAATTATCCTCATACGCTCTATATCATGTTAGTAACTTTTAGTACACCCTTCACCTATCACAAAACAAACAAGGTGACTAGATCCCCTAAGGTCATTAATACCAAGCCAATTCATCAATTAGGCTACAAACTTACTAGGTCAGTTCAAAGACCGTACCACAAACTTATTAGGCAAGAAAGAGGTCATACATTATTTTAAGTTATTACATGAAGGTCATTAGGTAGAATCAAATCATTTCATGCTAAGCATAATTTGTGATCAATCACCATTCAAAATTAGGCCTAATACCAAGTCACATAATACACCATAAAATTTTGATTAAGATAATAAACCAACACAATCGCAGAGATATAACTCATAGCTTCACTACATGCATCAAATAAACACAGCAATGATCAACTCTCACCCTTACTTCACACACTAGTATTACTAATATGATTAACAAAATATTATTCAAGAAACATTTAAATTTCAACAACACAATACAATAGTACCAAAGTTCAATTCCAAAATTCTCCTATATTGATCACAATAAGTGATTATATAGGGTTTAGCAACTAATAACAAGCGATCTACATTATCGGCTACTTATGCCAAAATAGATCAAGATAGGAAGGTACTTACGTAGTAGCAAATTTAACAGAATCAACCAACAAGAGAAAACCTTTAAGATTACTCCATGAAGCTTAAGTCCCCTATTACTATCATAGCAATCAGTAGTCTATACATCTAATGAAACTTAAAGTACAATTTGTTTCTAAATTGTTAAGGAACATTCCACTCTCCACCTCTTCATTTCTACCAAATTGTCTACCACACACAAGAACATTAAATTTTATTAAAAAATCAAGCTATCCTCTAAGTTATACTATAATTGAGTCAAGTTATTAGTAGAATATTAATCCATGTCATTCATTCATTATCACAAATTGTTACATGCCTAAATACCCTTCCAATTGCAAATTAAGTATCAAATGGATTTTATAGTTTTCATAAAGCAGCCATGACCCTACAAACTTATTGTAAATCAATACTTTTAATTTCATCCATTACTCAAGCTATAACTTTAACTTTTAACATCATATTATAGTCCTAGTATCTCTATGTGATCAACAAATATCGTAAAGTATATGAGACTACACTAATTAACCTAGATTAAGGTATGCTGGAATGAACATTGCTCTAATTCAAAATAATTCATAAACATACAAAATGCATTCATTTTCCAAAACTTTTGTTTTATAAAGTATAACCTATATGTAAATTTTACATCAAAAGTTGAGTTGAAACATCATCATTTGATATTATTAAATTTCACTCTAAAAATCATCTCAATAGGGCACTTAATTAGAGAGCACATATGTACACTACAATATTCAACTAAACAAAAATTCTATGTTGAGCTAGACACAATCAATCTAGGAAACCAATTTTCATAATTTTTCACAACCATTTGATTTTTTATTAAGAAATTTTAAAAATTCAAGGCATTACCGATCATTGTAGCATTCTCTAGTCTTTATAGAACCTTAGCTAGCGAGAGGATATCAAATTAGCTTCCTTACCCACCTTCCTTTGGCCACCTAAATGCCTTCATAACAACGTTCACCCAACTTCCTCAATTAAGCCATAGTAGCTCCACCAAGCTAACTTCCTATCATATTTTATAACTAAGTACTATTCTAATTTCCTATTCCTAGATTTTGATTCAAAGCAAATTATTGTACCCTAAAAGCTTAAGTTTTCTAGATTTTTTTTTCTTTTTTGAGATATAATGCCTTGAAATTCGATGAGTACAGCCTACCACATGTTCCCATTATTTGAAAACACGCAAAGGCTCAGACGCTATAAATCTCTATTTTAACATTCAAGTATCTATAATGATTAATAAATCATTCTCCACATACAAGGGGGTTAGAAAGAGTTTCTATCCTCTAAAATACATCATAACCAATCTTCTCAAATTATTATAGTGGAAGCAAATAACACTCAAATACAACAGAAATCTCAAATCAACTTAATAAGTCATCCAATATGTGTCTTTCCTTATTATGGATACTAATCATCATAGTAGACATATTCTACATTCACCTTATTATTTTGATCCATCTCTACAATAGTCTCATCATACCCTATAATTTCTCCTGTAATACCTGCAACAACAAAAAAAGTCCCATAAGGGATGAGCTAATGCCTAGCACAATACATACCTACATATACATACGCATGTCATGACGGAAACAAAAACACATATATAATGTAACATGATATTCATACACAAGCTATTTATCTTTCATATCATGTAATCCAACATGCAATGCTCATCATCATATTAACATATAACCTTACACATATCCACACAATCCTTCTACAAAAAAATATATATAAATACATATACGACAAAAGTTACTCTCCTTTGTCCATGAGTCTATTCCATACATAATAATAATACATATACGACAATGGATACTCTAATTATCCATGAGTTCGTAAGTCCTTTCACATCTCGCACAACAGCCCTTCCACATTCATACACAAGTATCTTTCCACATCTTACCTAGATCATTTCAATACACAACTCCACTAGAGATAATATCACACATCAATCATTAAGGTGCCATGCTGAGAAAACTGACCTATACTCGATTTCTCTAACCTAGCAAGTCATAATCACACACAATTTCTATCTTAACAAACATAAGCAATAAACATGGTATATACATACCTTAAATCCAACAATTGATCTACTCACACTTATAGTCTCATAGATCCTCTAAACCTATACATATTGCCTATTACATATTCTTAGGATTACATTTGAATGAAGTAAAGTGAAATGGGAAGTGTTCCGAATCAATATAACTATGTAGGAGGCCATGTAAAAGAACACAAGGCAGAACACATCTATGCTAGAGGTCATGTACCTTTCTATAATTTTTTTGCAATTTGACACACCTAAGTATACAGATGTGTTAGTGATTCTATACCTTCCCGCATACTCTTGTATTTTAGCATTAGTAGGTACACTGGTGTATTCCTTGCCGTATAAGTCATTATTTATCATGAATTCTTTTTTTTGTTCATCAATTGATACCTAAATCCAATTCCTATGAATTTAAGTCTAATTAATCAATAATTGGGCTATTCCTTAACACTTTATAAGGGGATTTTGTACTTACTTGTTCCAAATTGCGGTTTAGATTCTCGGATTGTCATTCCTATGCTGGTTTTGCTTTGTTTTTGTCTCAATTCCTATTCACACATCACCAAACCATCTTAAGACTATGAATCTATAATCTTATACTTATCTAGTGAATGAAATCCTTACTTGGTAACAAATAGGTTGATCCCACTACTTTTCCTATTAGGTCATTCTATGGATTTCCTAAGAGCATTTCAATAGTTCAAATAATGTGAGAGTGAGAGAAGAGGAATCTTAAGCCAAACAAAGGTTTAAATACCTAGAATCTAAAATGACCACTTTACCCCTTCTCTTTAGGTCAATTGCTTTCTTATCTTTATCTAGTATATTTACATTCTCTCCTCTTTACAAAAATTTTCATCCTCGAAAATTACCTAGATTAAGGAAGAGTTCAGGGTATCTCTTTTTCATTTATTCTTCCAATTCCCAAGTTACCTCTCTCTTTGTTTGGTTACTCCATTGCACCTTGGCACATCTAATAACCTGTTTCCTCATAATTTGTTCCTTAATGTCCACGATCTTAATAAGGTTCTTGATTGTTGTGAGGTTGAGCTACACTTGTAAAGGTTTTAGTGCAGTAATCTTGCTTAAGTTGAGTATATACTTCTTTAGCATAGAGATATGGAATACAACATGTACCTAAGCTAGATTTAGTGGTAATGCTAATTGATATGCCACTGGTTCAATTCTTTCCAAGACTTCAAAGGGTTCAACATATCTAGGGCTTAGTTTCCCTTTTAGTCCAAATTGTACCACTCCTTTTGTAGGTGAGACTTTCAGCAAAACATGGTGATGTGCTTAAGGGATCTCAATACCAATCAAAGAAAACAAACTTAATTGATTCCAATTTCTAACTAAGTGGCGTAAACCATATTGAAGATGGAACCCTAAATGGCATGAAACACGAACAAATAACCCTAAATGGCATGAACTAAATTATGATGTACTACAATTAGATTCCAATACCAATCAAATACAAGCGAAACAATTCATTTATAACTACCACAATTGGCGTAAACCTAAGTAATAGAAAGAACCCTAACTTGACGTGAATAAAAATAAGTAAACAATCCCAATTATACACTAGATATGACATACCAACAATAATTGGAAGTAACTCAAGAAGTATTGATATTACTCACAATATTTCTTAAGTCAACTCACTACAATTACAACAATGAAATTGATAAGAGTAGGATGACGTGAAGAGGAGCTCTCCCACGACACAAGAGAAATCAGATTTTGTAATGTTTAAAAGTCCCTACAAACCCTACTTTGTAAGTATTTATACTCGCTTTAAATAAGGAAAATTTAATGAAAGAAAATACAAGCAAAGAACAACATAAGTTGCCGATTTTCAACAAAAGAAAATTATAAATAAAACCCTTATATGTGGTCGATTTCCTTTAATTCCATAGAGCAATGTAGGACTAGTTCTTCTTTGATTTACGTAGTTCCATGAACAACTTACAAACTGAGCATTAGTGAATTTACTCACCGTCCTGTAAAAATCGATAAATGTACTTGCTGAAATACATAATAATTATACAATGGAAAAGAAAATACTAAACAAATATCTTCGGGGTCTAATTGTTTAAAGAGGACTCTTGTCATCAAATTTTGTAATCCTTTGGCTCATGCCCTAGTGATGGGTCCTATGGATATATGATTCCTATCACATGGTCTCCCACTTGGAATTCCAATAAACACCTTCTCTTACCTGCATAAGACTTTTAACAACTTTGGGTTGACTACATCCTTTGCTTAATCAACTTAACTTTGTCTACTACATCTTGTACTAGATTAGGTCCCAACACCTGTTTCTCATCCACCTCATCCTAATGTAAAGGCAATCGACACTTTCTTCTATATAATGCTTTATACAGTGCCATTTGAATAGTAACTTGATAGCTGTTGTTGTATGTGAACTCTACTAAAGGCAATTGTTCATCCCAATTTCCACTAAGATCTAGTGCACATGTCTTTAACATATCTTTCGGTATCTGAATAGTTCACTCTGATTGGCTATCCATTTGTAGGTGAAAAGCTGTATTAAATTGTAACTTATTTCCAGCGCCTTGTGCAAATTGTTCTAAAATCTCCCTACAATTTTGTTATCTTTGTCTGATACTATGGAGACTAGTACTCCATGTAACATCACAATTTCTTTTATAATATATTTGAGCCAACTTCTCAAGCTTATACCTAGTGCTTATAGGTATAAAGTGAGCAAATTTTGTGAGTGATCCACAATCACCCATATAGTGTCCAACTTAGTTACAAATCTAGGTAATATTGTGATGAAGTCTATGGTTACATGCCCCCATTTCCATTTTGGTATTGGTAGAGGTTGTAACATGTCAGCAGGTCTTTGATGTTTTATTTTTATTTTTTTGTATGTCAAGCACTTCAATACATTATCTATAATTTTCCTCTTCATGTTCCTCCACCAATAATGACACTTCAAATCCTTATACATTTTAGTACTCCCAAGGTGAATGGAGTACCCAAAATAATGTGCCTCCTTAAGTATCTCATTCTTCATTTCATCTCTACTTGACACACAGTTTGTGACTATACCTCAACGCTCTTCTTCATCTTCATCAAAATCTATTGCCATCTAATCCTCCATTCTTTTCTTAATCCCTACACCCTTACATCATCAACTCATGCAACTTTTATTCTATCTATTAGTGTGGTCTTATACATAAGTTAGCAAGTTTAACTTTAATCTCATAAGTCACAATCTCCAAATTCAATTTCTGCATATCATTCAATACTTTCCTTTGAGTTGTAATTGAAGTTGCCAAATTACCTTACCTCTTTCTACTAAGTGCATCAACAAGTACATTTACCTTCCCTAGATAATACTAAATCTCTATGTCATAATCTTTCATTAGCTCTAGCTAACTCTTCTACCTCATGTTTAACTCCTTTTAGGTAAAGAGGTGCTTGAGGCTCTTGTGATCTATAAATATCTTTCACTTCTCCCCATATAATTAATGCCCCCATAATTTAAGTGCAAAAATTATAATTGTTGACTCTAAATCATGCATCAAATAGTTTTTCTCATAAGGCTTCAATTGTTTGGATGCATATGCTATCACCCTCTCATTCTGCATCAATACACACCTAAGCCCTTGGATGGACGCATCACTATACACCACAAATTCTTCACAACTAACAGATAAGGCAAGCACTAGTGTAGAAGTCAATCTCTCCTTAAGTGCTGTGAAGCTTACTTCACATCTATTATCCTATACAAACTTCACCCCTTTTCTAGTCAGTCTAGTTAAAGGGGTTACTAGCTTGGACAATCCTTCTACAAATCTTTTGTAATATCCAACTAGCCCCAAGAAGCTTCAAGTTTTTATTACAGTCTTTGATTTAGGCCATTCATTCATAGCCCTTATCTTCTTAAGATCCATAGCTAACCCGTCTTTATTGATCACATGTCCTAAAAATGTTACCTGCTTCAACCAGAACTCACACTTCTTAAATTTAGTATACAACTTCTCTATTCGTAGTTTGTTCAACACCATCCTTAAACATTGTTCATGGTCTTCTTCACTCTTGGAGTATATCAAAACGTCATTTATAAATAAGATGACAAACTTATCTAAATACTCCTTGAATACTTAGTTCATTAGGTTTATGAAAGTTGTAGTGCATTTGTGAGTCCAATGCCATTACTTAGAACTTATAATACCCGTATCTAGTTCTAAACACAATCTTCTTAATGTCTTTCTCCTTGATTCTTAGTTGATGGTATCTAAATCTCAAGTATATTTTTGAGAAAACTTGAGCCCCTTGTAACTAATCAAATAAGTCGTTAATCCTTAAGAGAGGGTGTTTATTTTAATAGTGACCTTATTTAACTTTTGGTAATCTATGCATAATTGCATATTATCATCATTCTTCTTTACAAAAAGTATAGGTGCACCATAAAGTGAGACATTTAGTCTGATAAACTTCTTGTCCATTAGTTCTTATATTTAATCTTTCAGGTCTTTCAGTTCTATAGATGTCCTATAATACGAGCCTTTAGATATGGAGGCCATACTTAGCACTATATCTATGCTAAAGTCAATCTCTCTTATGACTTTGTTCTAGGAGCTTAGCTTTGTTTACTGCTTTAGAGTATGTGTTTAATTGAAACATAACCACTTCATGTTGTAAGGTAGGTTCTAATCCCATTATAAATTGATGAGCCATAGACTTCTCATCAATTTTGAAAGTAAGTGGCATAAATTTTATCAAGCAATTGAGTTTCACCTCATACTCATCTATCAACCTCTTTCCTTGATAGTAACTGTAGTACGTTGCTTGCATCTTATCCTTTATTCTATATGGGAAACATTGCTCATACAATAGTTCCTTGAACCTTTCCTATGTGATTACTCCTCGGTTGAGTTTATAGTTTAGAAAAACTTAACCACCATTTACAAGTCAAGCCTCTCAATAGATATACAACATACTTTACCTTCTTATCTTCAGGAATGCCTAGTGTTTCAAAGGTCTTCTCTAGCTCATCAGCCCATTACTTAGCATCCAATAGATTGTCAAGCTTAAGCTTGAACTTCTTGACCATTCTAACAAAATGGTCCATACTTACTTGCTATGTAGGCCTCTCTCTAATTTCCCCCATCATCTACACTTATTTCACATTCATCAACATTAGCTCTTGTATTTGTGGTTGCTATTTGATGTGCTCAAAACCAAGGTCTAAGCACAATCAAATAATCCAAAGGAACACTTCAAATCTCAAACATATAACTAATTCCAAAGGGGTAAAATTGCGTGAACCCTAGTAAAGGTGCAATGAGATCCAAATAATCAATGATGCAATTATAATTCCACAATGATAATTTCTTCTAACATCCACATAATATAAATTGACGTGAATAATTCACAATCTCAAATTAAATCTTCAACTCTAAGAACCCCCTTTTCACAAGTGCTAATCACGGTTCAAGAAGCAAACAAAAAGGATGAACCAAATTCAAATGCAAAGTATCTCAATTAAGCACAAGAATTCAAAAATAATAGGAAGCAAATCTGACCAAGAACTATCTCAATTCACCCCTAGATATTACATACTAGAGAAGAAAAGAAATCCCAACAAAATGAAATTGATATTACTCACAATTTCAAAGTGTTGCACTCGCCAAATTTCAACTCTTAGGATTGAAATTGATAAAAGTCTAATGACAATTAGGAGAACCCTAATCCTCACGCAAAGTGTATCTCAATTCTGTAAATTTTGGCCTCCTTAAACCTTACTATAAGCAGGTATTTATACTTGCTACTCCTAGGGTTAGAAAATGGTAAAAAATTACAAGTTTGCCACTTTTAAGGTGGCCGGTCCTAAATGAAAATTACTATAAAATGAAAGTGTCCCAAAAGCAAAATAAAACATAAAATAGTCCATAGAACAATTACAAAGTACAAAATATCATAAGTCTTCATGAGCCAATGCTTTGGAATGGAAACAATCGCAGCGAGTCTTTGATTGTAAATCTATAAATGTCCCATGTCCATCAACTAGTGTAGGACATATTAGCATCCTATGGAGAATTATTATTGTACTTGTAAGATTATTTCTCAAATAGTTATTAGAATATAGGACATAAAGTAAAAATATAAGTGATTTGGACCATTAGCCAAATCAAGTTCTGAAGGTATAGGTGGTGCTAGAAAATTTCTCATCACTATTGTGCCACCACTCTGATTAGAGTATTAATGGCCTCTAACATTTGTGTAGCATTGACTTTATTTCTTCCTTGTCCATGTTGCGGAGGTCTAAGGGGCATTCTATTGTCAGGAGCATCACCTCTAGCGCCTGAAGTTGATCCCAGTTCTGAGATTTTCCTATGCATTCTACAAAATGAATAGGAGTTATCTTAGGATATCATACCATATTAGTAATATGGTATACAATTAGAATGAATATATTCACAAGAGTTAGTCCCATTTACTACCTACTCTTATTATGTATCATTTCCTTAAATATCTTATTCTTAGGTAGTCTAAACATCAATAAACCTAAGCTCTAATACTACATAAGCTATAACGCCCCAAAACCTGAGATGATTGCAGCCCGCTACATGTCCTTATTATGTGAAAATATGGAAAGACTTAGACACTATAAATCTCTACATTAACATTCAAATATTTGTAATGATTAATAAATCATTCTCCACATACAAGAGGTTAGAAAGAGTTTCTATCCTCATAAATACATCATAACCAGTCTCTTCAAATTATTACAGCAGAAGCATATAACACTTAATACAACAAAAATCAACTTAACAAGTCATCTAATATGTGTCTTTTCTTATTCTGGCTGCTAATCATCATAGTAGGCATATTCTATATTCTCCTCATTATTTTGATCCATCTCTACAATAGTCTTATCATACACTATAATTTCTCCTATAATACTTGCAATTAAAAAAAAAATCCCACAAAGGGTGAGTTAATGCCTAGCACAATACATACCTGCACACACATATGCATGCCATGTTAGAAACAACGACACATACATAATGCAACATGACATTCATACACAAGTTATTTTATCTTTCACATCACGTAATCCAACACGCAATTCTCATCATCATATTAACATATAACCATACACATATCTACACAATCTTTCCATAAACAAATATATATATGACAAAGGGTACTCCTCTATATCCATGAGTCTATTTCATACATAATAATAACACATATATGATAATGAGTACTCCCCATTGTCCATGAGTCCTTTCACATCTCACATAACAATCCTTCTACATTACACACAAACAACCTTCCACATTTTACCAAGACCATTTTAGTACATAACTCCACTAGAGACAATGTCACATACCGATCATTAGGGTGCTATCCCAAAAACACCGACTACACTCAATTTCTCAAACCTAGCAAATTACAATCACACTCACAGCTAATCATGTTCTTTTACAATAACATTTAATCCACACACAATTTCTAACTTTATAAATACAAGCAACAAACGTGGTATACACGTATCTTAAATCCAACAACTAATCTCCTCACACTTACAGTCTCACAGATCCTCTAAATCTATACATGTTCTCAATTACATATCTTTAAGATTGCATTTGAACAAAGTAAAGTGAAATGGGAAGTGTTCCAAATCAACAAAGCCATGTAGGAGGCCGTGTAGAAGAGACACAACAGAACACGACCATGCTAAAGGTTATATACCTTTCTATAAATTTTTCTACAATTTGACACACCTAAGTATATAGGCATGTCAATGACCATGTACCTTCCTGTACACTATCGTATTTAAACACGGGTCGGTAAACAAGTGTATACTTGGCCATGTAGGTCATTATTCATCATGAATTCCTTTTTTTGTTCATCAATTGATTCCTAAATCTAATTCCTATGAATTTAAGTTCAATTGATCAACAATTGGGCTATTCCTAATAATTTACAAGGGGATTTAGTACTTACCTGTTTCAAATTGCGATTACATTCTAGAATTGTTCATTCCTATGCCAGTTTCACCTTGTTTTTAGTCCCGATTCCTATTTACAAATCACTAAATCATCTTAGGACTATGAATCTATAATCTTATACTTATCTAGTGATTGAAATCCTTATCTAGTAACAAATAGGTTGATCTCACTACTTTTCCCATCAAGCGATTTTATAGATTTCTTGAGAGTGTTTCTATAGTTCCAATAATGTGGGAGTGAGAAAAGAAGAACCCTAAGTCAAACAAAGGTTTAACATAAATTTCAAAGTATTTACATGAGAAGTAGCATTTGGTGATGAAAGGTTTGTTTAAAAGCAGATGCTAATGAGTTCTAAGTTGATAAAAATTCCTATCCTTCCTAGCTAAGTTAATTTAATATACACATTTTTTCCTATAATCCTTCACTGACCAGCTAAATGTATTGCTGTCATTATATCAAATATTTATTATCTATTTTTATTTTATTTTATTCATTATATATATTTTATATCTTATTATATATATTTTTCCTCACATATCCTAACATATATCTAAACGAACTGAAATTCGATAAGCAACACAAAATTGGCTGTCTTTGATCCTTAAGCTCAAATAACATGTGTTGTTCCATAGGAATAATAACTTATAGTTCATTTGGTTTAGTGTTTACAATTTGATTTTCCAAAATTTTCATCAGCTATGTTTGTTTTGTATTAGTGTATATTCTAGCCCACTTCCTTTTACATCTAGGTAAGTGCACACTACAAGAATTTTGACGTTTTGTGACATTTAATAAACGTCATCTAAAATTAAGTAAATGTTACAACAGACATGTAATAACGTTTATTAAACCTCACAAATAAATGTTACTAAAATTTTGTTACAAAAATTATTTTGTGAGTTTTAAAAGGTAAATGTCACCAATAATTTTCTAATATTAATATTCAAATGTCACTAATAAGTAACATTTAGTAACGTTTGAACATTACTAAAAGTAAATAATTTGGCACCAAAATTGTTTGCCAAAATTTATTTTTTTAATAACGTTTAAACGTCACAAAAAACATAAAGTTTGGTAATGTTTAAATGTTACAAAAAAAATGTTTAAATGTTACTAATAAGTAGTTTTTGTAACATTTAAACATCGTAAATAACTAATATTTAGTAACATTTAAGCATAACTAAAAGTTTTTTGATAATGTTTAAACGTCACAAAAAATTATTATTATAATGATATGATAAGTCTATTTATAAATGTAACAACTTAAACCTGTAAGAAAATAGTATGCAATTAAATGATAAAGGTAAAAAAAGTGGGCATTTGCTTATAAGCTTATAATTGTCCACTTCCATCATCAACTACACTTTACAAAAGTAGACATTAACATATCCCAAATAATATTATCCAAACTTTATAGAACTTAGTAGTAAAATAAACTCTCTATTGATAGCTTACTCTTGCCCAAATTGATAATCAACTTCCTAAAAGTGACCATACGATAAACTGTAATTCATAAACTAGCTATTCTATTGCTCAGTCTGATTATCATCCATAAAAAAGTCAATAACAAAATAAACCATCCTTCACAAATTACTTTCTTCCCCACTTTCATCACCCTCTTAAAAAAGGTTAGAACTAAAATAACTCCCTTTCACAAGCTATCTTCTTCACCACTTTCACTATCATCATCACGATCAGGGGGAATTTTAGAAGGCATAATAAACTCCCAATTACTTGGAAATCATGTCACATAAACATATAAAAGGCGTAACATAACTTAATTAATATGATGATGCTATAAACATGATTGTATCATTTAATAATTCACCTAAATTAGATGAGAAGTCTGGAAAAAACATTTGCAAAACTTGAAATACATTGTTGATGGATGATCTGACCGTTCTAACAAGTTTAACCCTCTACTCAATCTTAGCTTACGATCAGTTCTCAGGCAAGTGTACCTATCGACTAGCAGTATAGCATAGGAGTACAGGTATCGATCCCACGAAGACTTATAAGTACTAGTACTAACGATTCTCCTACTATCTAACTTCTCACTATTGATGATCTCACTATCCTAATTATTGCCTAAACCTGCAAGAAACAAATAAAATGAACAAAGTAAATGTATTCAAACACTCCCTTAATTAATTCAATGATTTAAACATACCATGCCCAAGATCCACCCCTAATTCTCATGCAACTTTTATTCAATTCTAAACTATCCAATGATTAATACCCAATCTTTGATCTGCGGAGTTTCTTACACTAGATTAGAGTCTTTCTCAAGATCAATAATCTCTAATCCTAATTAAGCCAATTAAGATCTCTCTTCAATTAACATAATCAAGATTGCAATAGAATCCTAGGACTCTCAATTGAACCAGACCGCAATGACCTTGTTCAATACAGAAAACCTCCTATAACCTATCTCTAGGATTACAAGGGGTCTTTTTATCCATGCAAGATCCACTCTATTAACGATTTCTCAATCTTAATAACAGAGATATAATTCCATCCTAATACTACGCATATATCAAGATCAACAAACTATAATTGCAACATGAATAAACTCAAAGAGTAGAATTAATTATTGAACATCAACAATTCTGTCACATGACAATCAGGGGTTTCTCAAGGGAACAGGGATGAAACAATTAGCCACTCATGAATCTAATAAGAAGAGCAAAACATAAAATAATTGAGTCCATAAAGAAAATTCAAACACGAAATATCTTGGCTTCCAATCTGAAAACTATTCTGGCAACAGCTTCTGGCAATAGCTTCTCTTCTCTAGGGTTTCTCTTGTGCCGCCTCCCCCTCTCTCATTAGGTTGTTCTATTTATACTTCTTAAGGCATGGCCGAACATCTTCAGCTAGAAAGATACGATTGTATCTTTCCTTTTCCAAGTGAATCTCGTCAAGTGAATAGCAGTCGCCTGGCACGCCTAACATCACGCCAGATTTCAAACCGTGTCTCCCTCTGGTCGAAAATATGTAACTCCTCAATCTTGCTCAGTGTTTGGCACGGCTAGGAACATAGCTAGGAACACGGCTAGCAGCACTGCTAGCAACACGGCTAGATTACAAACCGTGCCAAGTTCTGGAGCTTTCCACTTCTTCGCAGTGTCTGCACGACTTCAAACACACCCCTATCACGAGCCATACTTCCTTTCCAAGTGACGCTTTCATCTTCAGGTATGCCCACGGTTCATGATACGGTCGTGGCTTTCCACGTGTTGTCTATGAGTAACTTTAACTTGATCTTTTAAGCTTCAATTATGCTCCTTTTGTGATCTTTCTCCTTCTCTTTGGTATTATACCCTAAAACATATATTTATCTGTTAAGTGCCGAATCCGCATTGATTTTATTCAAAAGATTATACAAATTCATTCTTAATGCCCATGATTTACAAGGGTTAATTTACTCTTATCAAATTTTCCCACACTTAAGGTTTTGCTTGTCTTCAAGCAAACATGGATTAAGAAAACCCAAAGGACCAGTTCTCATAAGTTCCGCAATCAAGAAGATATTTCAGCGTCATCGATTTCATGCTACACCTCAATCATTGATAATCTTTACTCAATCTTACCGTTAGTTGTATACAAAATACAAATACTAAAATTCCCAAAGCTAATCCAAGTGAATCAAACTTTTACCCTTATCATTTAAACTAAAATTCCCAGAGTCAGAATTGTCACAAGATCGATACTAGTAAAATAAAGTATACCATCCTTTTAACCACTGTTGTAAGCAACACAACAAGGACTAAAGGCATGTTGTATCCACTTGTCTCCTAGCTCTTCCTTTTCTATTTCATCCAATTCTTAAGTTGATCTTAAGAGTTTACAATTGAAGCACTTAACTAAGTTCATCACTCGAGTTAACAGACGTTATTCCCTCAACATAGAAGGTGTCCCTCGGATTTACTTGTTTGAGTCTAATTAACTCATTTACTAAATTAATTAATTAAGACAGTTTCCTTAGTCAGTAAGTCCCAGACCAGGCGATCTTAGGCTACTAGGTTTTAAAAATACCCTTTCGAACCTCTACCATCTTAATCAATCAACTATCATTTATATAAGCTCTTTTAAGTTCATTTTTCTCAGACAATTCTCAGCTTTTTTTTTTTTTGAAACTTCTTCAAAAAGGAATCACCAAGTTACAAGTATCATTTACTCCTTCGCTCCAAGTTATATGGCTTACCTACTGAGCAAAAAGAAGAGCATACTAAACTCACTAGTGACCTTAATCCAATCTCACTTCCCGAAAGTAAAGGTTAAATGACAAGTAAGTTTACTTCACTTGGATTTCATCTTGTAATTTTAGCAATGTATCTCTAATACATAATAAGAGGATAAAAATGGTTAAAGATATTCCATGGGGGTATAAACAAATCTCAGCAATTCTTGATTATCAAAAGTCATCATCAGTTATACCTTAATTAAGAGGAAATTACATTTTTGATTGCATAACCCTTGTATCCTAGTTTCGTTTTCCTAACCCGCTTCCCCACACTTATAATAGACATTGTCCCCAATGTCCTCATGAAATGTAAAAAGGGAACCAAAGGATAAAAGCAAAAAGAAAACAAAAGGGAAACGAAAACTTCCCTAAATCTTTTACAATGCGGATCTTTAACAGAAAGTCAAGCGGCGCACAAGTAGAGTCATGAGAACCTCTGCTAAACATAACGGGTCGGTGTACTCGGAACGCCTGTATCTCACAACAACAGCAACAACAGAAAAAAAAAAAAAAACAAAACAAAACAAAAGAAACTCATAATCGACTGAACATAAAGCTAACTATCATCAGCATTTTCTATTTCAAACATTAGTGGTTGGTCAATTTTCCAGAATCAGACAAATCAGGACAGTAAAAACAAAAGTAAGATGGCTATTCTATACAATGGTCTAAATCTCCCGGGTTCAACTTCCATCGATCCACTCGCGAGATCAGCTGCTAAAGTCATCATCCGATGGCAATGGTACAGTGCCCGATCGGCGAGGAGAATCAGATCCAATCACCTCAATATTCTGCTGAGTGCTCGCTTCAGCAGTCGCAACTGCAGGACTTTCATGTCGTACCATAAAAGCTGCACCCAAGGATTCTCCAACATGAAAACCGGTATCATATGCACCACTCGAGTGACAATCTCCTCCAGAAACCACCCAAGTAGCTTGTGATGCTACGTCCTCATCACTAGAGCCACCACATGGGGGAAGATCTACCCCTAATTTTTCACCAATATGGGATAAACAGATGACTAAATAACTCTTCAAGCCCTTACCCGCTTTGATTGCCTGGCTTGTTCTCTTTTAATTTCTTCCAAATCTGCAGTCAATCTCTTTACCGAATCTGCTAGCTCCTAATTTGGTCCGGCCTGCTCTCGAGCTTGCTCTTGAGCTCGCTCTTGCTCCTCACCCTCCTCGGGTTCTATCTCCGGCTCTTGTTGTTCGGCAGACACATCCAGTATGCGAAACCTCCACCTCCGCAAAACGCTCTCGGGGAGAGAGGTGCTCCTTCCACAGCTGTCCTTGGGAACCCGGGTTGGAAAAACACCATAATTTTTCAGAATGCGAGTAATCCAAGAGCCGACAAAAACCTTGTGGTGCCCTAGATCACATTGTTTTTTCAAACACCAAACAGCTGCTAATCCGACATTAACCCGAGTACCCGTAATCATACTCCATAGTTGGTACAGGTCCGAAGCATTCACAACCCCTTGAGAATCACCTCTACCAGTGGTTGAGCGGGCCAGAATGTAATGGAGTACACGCACGACATGATCCCTTAAATGGCTCCCCTTAGATTTCGAAGGGTCATATCCACCATTTCCCATACTATTCCACACGCCATGCTGCAGTAAGTCCCCAGGAAAGGCATCAGGAAGCTGCGCGAATTCATTAGAGTCGATAAACTCCTCATCATAAATACCCAAGCACTTGATGAAGTCTCTCATTTCAACACGGTGGTAACTCCCTTGGTAGTAGAAGGAGACCACATTATCAAGCTGGGTATGCCGGCCAAAACTAAGCTTGAATGTGGCGACAAAATCATAGCTTAGCGAAGAATACACGTCCTCCTCAATGCTCAGAAGTTCTCTCCAAGCGAGATCGTTCAAGAAATGATCAAATCGTTCCACTAACCCATACCTAGCTAGCACTTCCCAATCAACTACTACATTAGGCATAAATACCTTCTTTTCTCGCACTAAATCATACTTACCTTCGTCCTCCCTCCGCAAGTTAGGAGGGTAGCGTCGCGTGGTCCTAGAGGAACCACTAGTTGAACGAGGTTGAGCGTTTTTGCGCACCACGGTCTTAGTCCTAGGCATCTTGACTATACCACGCGTGAGAAATCTCGACAGAGTGATGAATGACGTTCTTCAATAAGTAGAAAAAGAACAAAGATGCAGAGAGAGGTAATGTGAGAATGAAGAGAGAAATGAAGGGCAAGGTGTTTTATGTCTAGAAACGTGCGAACCCTAAAAGGCTATGGACGACACGGTCTCAAAACTGGGTGTGTTGTAAGCCGTGCCATACATTACTCTATATAAAAGAACATGAAAAAGTCTGACCTTCTGGCACGGCTTGTGACGTGGCCGTGCCTATAACCGTGCTATCCCCTAGACTAAAACACCTTTCACAAATGCCAGTACACTTTGGTGTGAATTAGACCATATCGTACCCTCTTTGTTAAAATCTTACTTGCAAAACTACCACTAACAAATGTAACGATGATGACAGTAAAAAGAAAAGAAAAACTAACCTAGTAGATGCATAGGTTTCCTCCCAACCAGCGCTTTTATTTAACGTCGTTGGCTCGACCTAAGGAATAGAGAAAGATCAGTTATGGATTCGAATAAGGGACAACTTCGCTCTTTCTTCAAAGACCCTCTTGTTTCCTAAGTAATGTTTAAGTCTCTGTCCATTGACCTTGAAAATACCATTTTCAGGGTGTTCTAACTCCACCGTACCATAAGGGAAAACGTTCTTTACCCAAAAAGGACCTGACCATTTTGATTTGAGTTTCCCCAGAAAAAAGTTTTAACCTAGAGTTGAATAGCAATACCATATCTCCTTCTTCAAAGTGCTTGTGCTGGCAAACCTTACGTCATGATATGCTTTAACTCTCTCCTTATAGAAACTAACGTTGTCATATGCCGTAAGTCTTAACTCATCAAGCTCATTAATCTACCTCTTCATGTGAGCTCCTGACTTGTTGAGATCGAGGTTGAAAGTCTTGATTGCCCAGAACGCCCGATGTTGAATCTCAACTGGTAAGTGATACGCTTTCCCATATACTAATCGAAAAGGAGTTGTACCAAGTGGTGTTTTGTAGGCCGTCCTATAAGCCCATAACGCATCATCTAACCTGTCTGCCCAATCTCGCCCATGCTGGAGAGTTGATCTCATTAAGATGCACTTTAGCTCTCTATTTGTCAACTCTACTTTCCCACTTGTTGTGGATGATAAGGAGTGGTGAGACGGTGAGTTACTCCATATCTTTTCAAGACTTTTTCAATCTGAGAGTTGCAAAAATGTGTACCCCGATCACTAACTAGTGCTCGAGGCACCCCAAAATGGCAAAAGAGCTTCTTCAGGAACTTGACAACCACCTTAGCATCATTTGTTGGTAGAGCTTGTGCTTCAGCTCACTTAGACACATAATCCACTGCTACCAATATATACTTGTTTCCATACGAAGGAGGAAATGGTCCCATAAAATCAATACCCCATACATTAAATATCTCGCACTCCAGAATATAGTGCTATAGCATTTCGTCCCTTCTTGAAATGTTTCCATCTCTCTAGCATCGATCGCACTGAGCTACAAAATTTTGGGCATCCTTGAATATTGACAGCCAATAAAAACCAGCTTCAAGTACTTTGTGGCCTGTCCTATTGGCACCATGGTGTCCTCCAGTAGGTCCACTATGGCAATGGTTCAAGATCTCCCGTCTTTCCTCATGTGAGACACAACGCCTAATCATTTGGTCTGAGCAATACCTAAACAAGTAGGGGTCTTCCCAATAGTAATACTTCAGGTCAGTAAAGAACTTCTTTTTCTATTGCCTGGACATGTCCTGTAGAAGGACCCTAGCCACTAGATAGTTGGCCATGTCTGCAAACCATGGGGACTCCAAACCGCTAACCTTGTTTACAGAATACAAATTCTCCTCAGGGAATCTATCGTTAATATCTTCTTCCTTCAACTGCTCCACACATGAGTTCTCCAATCGAGATAGATGATCCGCTACGAGGTTTTCTACTCCCTTCTTGTCTCTGATCTCAAGGTTGAATTCTTGCAATAGGAGTATCCACCTGATGAGACGGGGTTTTGCATCCGTCTTGGTCATTAAATATCTCAATGCGGAGTGGTTAGTATACACTATCACCTTAGAAAGAACAAGATAAGATCGGAATTTATCAAAAGCAAACACTACTGCCAATAACTCCTTCTCAGTAGTGGTATAATTCTCTTGAGCCCCGGTTAGAGTTTTGTTGGCATAGTATATCGATTGGAAATAATTATCCTTTCTTTGACCCAGTACAACTCCTACAGCATAGTCGCTGGCATCGCACATCAGTTCAAATGGTAGGTTCCAATATGGAGCCACCATGATAGGAGCTTTGGTCAATTTCTCTTTCAACGCCTTAAAGGCTTGGAGACATTCATCATTGAAATCAAAGGCTATGTTCTTCTCCAGCAACCTGGTGAGAGGGCGAGCAATTTTGGCAAAATCCTTAATGAACCATCTATAGAATCCAGCATGTCCCAGAAAACTCTAAATAGCTTTAACCGAAGAGGGTGGGGGAAGTTTGGATATAGTATCAACCTTGGCGTTGTCTACTTCAATCCCCTGCTGAGATATTTTATGTCCTAAGACAATACCTTCAGTCACCATGAAGTGACACTTCTCCCAATTCAAGACTAAGTTAGTTTCTTCACAACGTATGAGCACCCTTTCCAAATTCTGTAGGCAAAAATCAAATGAATCCCCAAACACGGAAAAGTCATCCATGAATACTTCCATAATATCTTCAACCAGATCTTCGAAAATCGCTAACATGCACCGCTGAAAGGTGGCCGGTGCATTACATAATCCGAATGGCATCCTCCTGTAAGCAAATGTGCCATAGGGACATGTAAAGGTAGTTTTCTCTTGATCTTCAGGGGCAATCTAAATCTTGTAATATCCCGACATCCCATCAAGAAAACAGTAAAACATATGTCCAGCGAGCCTCTCCAACATCTGATTGACAAAAGGTAAAGGAAAATGGTCCTTATGAGTGGCTTCATTTAATTTGCGATAGTCAATGCATACTTGTCATCCCGTCACCGTCCTCATTGGTATAAGCTCATTATTCTCATTTGGGACCACCGTCATTCCCCCCTTCTTTGGCTCCACCTGGACGGGGCTTACCCATGAACTATCAGAAATGGGATAAATTAACCCAACATCTAACAATTTGATTACCTCTTTCTTAACGACTTCTTTCATGTTTGGGTTAAGTCGTCTTTGAGCTTGCACCACTGGTTTAAAATTTTCTTCGATCAGGATTTTGTGTGTGCAAAAAGACGGGCTAACCCCTTGGATATCCGCGATTTTCCATGCCAAGGCATGCTTATGCTCCTTTAGGATCTTCAAGAGCTTTTCCTTCTGACCAATGGTTAGCCCGACTGCAATGATGACCAACAACTGAGAATCTTTCTCTAAGAAAGCATACTCCAGATAGTCAGGGAGTTGCTTCAGCTCCAGAATCGGAGGATCTTCAATAGAGGGCTTCAATCTAGTAACATCTCCTGCATCAATGTTCTCCCCTTCCGGTTTTATCCCAAGTTCATCCTTGCCATCAAGATGAGTCAACATTTCTTGTATTGCACAATCTTCTGTCTCTTTAATATTGCATACTCTCAAACTCAACTCTAATGGATCCTTGCATAAGATATCTTCCACAACGGTATTAGTTACATCAATTGCATAACAAGTGTCATTAGAATCTACCGATTTCTTCATCACAGCTGGGATTTTTATCACTAACTCGTCTCCCCCAATGCGTAGCACTAATCGGCCCTCAGCCACATCAATGATTGCTCGGGCTATGGCTAAAAAGGGGCGTCCCAAGATCAGAGGAACTTCAGTGTCGACATCCATGTCCAAGATCACAAAATCAACTGAGAAGATGAAAGTTTCTACTTTTACTAACACATCTTCAATAACCCCTCTAGGAAACTTCACTGATCGATCTGCCAATTGAAGGCTCATCTGTGTAGGCTTTGGCTCCCCTAATCCCAGCTTTTGAAAGAGAGAATATGGCATCAAGTTTATGCTAGCCCCTAAATCTGCTAATGCTTTTTCTACGGGTAAATTTCCAATGAAACATAGTATGGTGAAACTCCTTGGATCTTTCAATTTCTTTAGAAGTTTGTTTAGTAAAATAGCAGAACAATTCGCACCAATTGTTGCAGTGGAGATCTCTTCCATCTTCTTCTTATTGGATAGTAAATCTTTCAAGAACTTAGCATACCGGGGCATCTGAGAAAGGGCTTCCACAAGTGGTAAGTTGATATGTAACTGTTTCAACAAATCCAAAAACTTACCAAAGTGTTCTCGATCCTTGTCATTCCACAACCTAGCAGGATATGGCAATGGGGGTTTATAGGGCTGGACGATAGGTGTCTTCTCAGCTTCCAAATCTTTTGTTCTTTCCTCTATAACTCTGACCTTTTCTGCTTTATCAGTAGTTTCGCCTTTATCAACAGTCTCCTTCCCCTTCCTACTAACAGAGGTTTCCCCACACTTGTCTGATTTCACTTCCTTTCCACTCCTAAGGGTTACTGCCTTCACGTGTTCCCTTGGGTTGGTCTCTGTATTTCTAGGAAGAGACCCTTGTGGTCGCTCAGCAAGCGCTTTAGAAATCTGCCCCATCTGGTTTTCCAAGTTGTGGATTGAGGCTTCATGATTCCTTAGAGCGGCCTCAGTGGATTGTTGGCATTGCTCCGACGCTTGAATGAACTTCGCAATCATATCCTCAAGGTTAGATTTCTTTTCTTGAAAAGGAGGTGGAGCTGGTCTTTGGAATCCTGGACCAGGTGCATTACCCCTTTGAGATTGCTGATTACTCTAGGAGAAATTGGGATGATTACGTCATCCTGGATTATATGTGTTGCTATAGGGGTTGTTCTATGATCTAGTGGGATTTCCTACATACTCAACACGCTCTATCACTTCAGACACCGCATTGTTTGAATGAGGTTCAATTGAGCAGTATTGGGATGATTGAGATACAGCATCCCTTCAACTTTTGAAGCAAGCGCATCTACTTTTGCTGCGATCGATGTCATCAAATCAACCTCATAAATGCCCGCTGCCCTGTGCCTTTGTCTACTATGGCTCCATTGGTGATTATTTTTGGCCATGTTCTCAAACAAACTCAACGCCTCCTCCGGCGTTTTTACATTTAAAGTACCCCCAGCCGCAGCATCAATTGTCTGCCGAGTTGCATAGTCAAGCTCATTATAGAAGGTGGAAACTTGCAGCCAATTAGGCATTTGGTGATGTAGACACCTCCTAAGAAGATCCTTAAATCTAATCCATGCTTCATGTAGGGGCTCGTGATCTAGTTGGGTGAATGATGTGATATCATTTCTTAACTTGGCAGTTTTCGATGGTGGGAAATAATAGTCCAGGAAAGTCTCCGCCATCTGGGTCCAAGTGGTTAAGAATCCCGGTTTAGTGAACTAAACCACTACCTTGCTTTCCCCCGGAGAGTAAAAGGAAAAAGTCGCAATTTCAGTGCTTCCTTAAATACTCCGTTTTGCTTGACAGTTGCACAAATATCCAAGAACATCTGAATGTGCGCATGAGGATCCTCATCAGACAAACCGTCAAACTGGCATTGGTTGTGAATCATATGCATTGTAGAGGCCTTGATTTCGAAGTTGTTGGCCTCTATTGTTGGTTGCACAATACACGACCCAGTGCTGCTCAGAGTAGGACGAGCGTATTCAACCATTGTTCTTCGTTCATCTGCCATTGGCCCAGTTTCTCTTAATCGCCTTCTAAAGGTTTGGTCAATTTCAGGATCAAAGTCAAGAAGCTTAGATGAAGAGCTCCTTGTCATAAACCGCGACAGACAAACTATGAACTTAGTTTCCTCAACAAATTTGAATGGAAGCACGAAAAAAATTAATGTAAATAAAAAAAAATTATAGTTAAAGTAGTAGGTGTCAAGTTTTCCTAATATTACAAGTCCCTGGCAACGACGCCAAAAACTTGATGGACGATCTGACCGTTCTAACAAGTTTAACCCTCTACTCAATCTTAGCTTACGATCAGTTCTTAGGTAAGTGTACCTATCGACTAGTAGTATAGCATAGGAGTACAGGTATCGATCCCACGAAGACTTATAAGTACTAGTACTAACGATTCTCCTACTATCTAACTTCTCACTATTGATGATCTCACTATCCTAATTATTGCCTAAACCTGCAAGAAACAAATAAAATGAACAAAGTAAATGTATTCAAACACTCCCTTAATTAATTCAATGATTTAAACATACCCTACCAAGATCCACCCCTAATTCTCATGCAGCTTTTATTCAATTCCAAACTATCCAATGATTAATACCCAATCTTTGATCTGCGGAGTTTCTTACACTAGATTAGAGTCTTTCTCAAGATCAATAATCTCTAATCCTAATTAAGCCAATTAAGATCTCTCTTCAATTAACATAATCAAGATTGTAACACGGCTAGGAACACGGCTAGCAACACGACTAGGAGCACGGCTAGATTATAAATCGTGCCAAGTTCTGGAGCTTTCCACTTCTTCGCAACGTCTGCCACGGCTTCAAACACACCCCTATCACGAGCCGTACTTCCTTCCAAGTGACGCATTCATCTTCAGGTGTGCCTACGGTTCATGACACGGCCGTGGCTTTCCACGTGTTGTCCATGAGCAACTTTAACTTGATCTTTTAAGCTTCAATTGTGCTCCTTTTGTGATCTTTCTCCTTCTCTTTGGTATTATACCCTAAAACATATATTTATCTGTTAAGTGCCGAATCCGCATTGATTTTATTCAAAAGATGATACAAATTCATTCTTAATGCTCATGATTTACAAGGGTTAATTTACTCTTATCAATTGTTCAGCTACAAAAAGATAATAATCTAGTAAAAAACTAATCTTACAAAAAAAGAGAGATATAGTACTATACATGGAAAATAGAAGATTCCATCAGCTACATATATCATTACTTCTTAAATAATAGAAATGTCAACATCATCCTGAACAATATGATTGTAAGTTAACTCAATCTTTACGAAGAAAAAACTTAGTGAAACAATTTATATATTGATCAACAATCTCTAAAGTAGACTTTAGTGTGTCTAGACTTTATGACTCTTTAAACAATTGAACCATTTTAGCTTATATTATTAATAACAAGGATAAATGTTAAAAACATTCCACCCCATAGTATATTCTAACTATGTAATGTAAAAAATGTATTCTTTATACTAACATAATCATTTGCAGCTTGTTGAGAGACCTAACTACTAATACCATTCGATCTAATCTCATAAAATCGAGTTTGCTTGAAGAATTCAATAGCATCAGGTGCTTCTTTATGTTGCTCAATCTAATTGAATAAATAACAAAATATTAAATATCTGACCAATTTCACTATCAAATATATAACATTATATAAAATACTTACATACTTAAGCTTCTTACTTTCAAAGGACTTACTCTGAGCCCTATGCGGATATTTTACACAGTTACATGCATACTTTCCATTCATTGACTTTGTTTTCTATTAGTCAAAATAAGAAATAAATTATTGAAATCATTTTCCGATATTACAAAGAAGTATTGTTTAATGAGAACTTACCTTTTCATGTGGATCATCTAATTCTAGAATATTAATCTCTTCTAAAGATTCATGATTCCACATATCTAGGACCATTTTCCAATCCTCATCACTGCAGGTCCTTAGTCATGCATTATCACCCTCTTTTTTCCATTTTTTGTGAACATCACATCAAAATTTCTTATGGAGACATCCCATCCATCTATTAGCCTCATGGAATTTATCTAGATCACTCGTAATATCGTCAATGTTAAGTCAATTTTGCAAAGCAAAGTTTTAGTTATGACAATTGAAAATAGAGAATAGTTCCCATATTGTAATTGATTGATATAAATACCTCCCAATCTATACTCTTGCCCAAGCTTGCCTCTTCTTTGATACTAGAAATGTATTCCAATCACCCTTAAGATATAGTGGCAATAAGTCCCTACAAGCTTTCCCAATCTCATATGCTAATTTAGTTAGTTGGTCTCTCATAATTGGATGGCCTATGGAAGCATCAAACTCTATTACTGTCCTACCCTTCCATCTATTATTCTCCTTCTCTAGTGCTTGTCCTCTATATATAACTCTCCTATTGCAGTATGATGATGTGCCAACATTAGCTACAACAAAAGGAAATACTATTTAGTAATAGTTACTAACTTTTATTTAACAAGTTATATGAATAATTAAGCTACACGCAATTATTTGAGTTAGGAGTAGAAGTAGGTGGAGAGCTATTTGATGGATTTGTATTTACATGATTGTCGGGAATGACATAAGTTTGCATCGAAGGAGCATTTTCTATAACCGAATCACAAGCCAAGGAATTTATAACATCTACAATATCTTAAGGAGATAGATTTTGCTCTACTTGAGGCGATGGATGTTGCTCCACTGGAGGTAATGGATGTTGCTCTTCCTTAACATCTTGAGAATTTGATGGTGTATTGACAATGGGTCGAGCCTTTCATATAGTCCTTCCTCCCCTTCTTTGTCCAACCTTTTGTCTTCCAGCTATGATAATCTTACAATTGAATATTAAGATCATTAACTAAGTAGTTATGTAAATAAAAACATGACACAAAGATGAAATGAATAGTTGATGCGATTCCATAGAATTAAAAAATGAAAAAATAAAATTAAGATTTAAAAAGGATAAAGTAACATTGTATTTAACTTAATTATGTTTGTTAGGTAAGATTCGGTAGCATGGTGATGACACAAATATCATTGGAGCAACATCTAATTTATAGGAATGTAATTAAAAAACTCACAATCCTCATCACTATTATTATAATCCATAACTGTTTCATCAACTTCATCTTCATCTTCATCATCATAATAATCAAAATCATCATCATGTCGTGTACCATATAAACCTTGGATAACCCACTTTACATTTGTAATACATGAGATTATTTTCTTATTCATTCAATTTAATTATGTAATATCGGTATTATTACAAAGAGCTAAGGATGAGGATGGAAATTATAAAAGTTAAAAGGACAATTTGGACATTTCATGACCGAGAGTATTTATACTCAAATGACCTAACGTTTCTCCTTTTCACTTCGCATAGCAACATAGCAAATCAAAACACTCTCTAAACAAAACCTAAGACAACAAAAGGAGATGGCGAGACCTAATTCCATTTACGAAGGTAAGGGATCTTATATGGATTTCAAATTAGGATTTATGGAAATTAAAGTTATGAGCATTGATTGTTCATGTAGAAAATGAGGTGCGAGAAAGGACAAAAGAGAATAGAGAATTAACGATTTGAGAGAATTCAACTTGTAGGGAATTTGAAGTAACTAATCTAATCCGTGTAATTTATTCATAATTACATGCTTTAGGAACTTAATTAAACTTAGGAATAGGAAGGATTAGGTTTCGGAGGAATTGAAGTAAGAGAATGAGGGCTCGTGGAGATCACCGAGAGTAACATGACCTCCCAACACGGTTGTGTTTCGATTGTGTTGAAATGGAAGGGTGTACTGAGAGATACACGGCTTTCCAACACGATCGTATTCTATCTGTGTTAAGTTAAGGACAACACAACCTCCTAACACGATCGTGTTTCAACCGTGTTGAAATGGAAAGGTACATCGAGAGATATACGGCCTCTTAACATGGTCGTGTTCTGACTGTGTTAAGTTAAGGGCAACACGACCTCCCAACATGATCACGTTTCAATAGTGTTAAAACTATGTTTTATATCAAGAGATATACAACCCCTAACATGGTCGTGCTTCAGCTCGTGTTGAGCAACACGATCCCTAGCATAACAGTGTTGAATAAAGTATAACACAATTATGTTTGTTTAACTTCAATTTAAACTAATTTATACGTAACCTAGATAACTAGTAAAGCCTTAGAGAAATTAAATGAATAGGATTAAGAGGAATAATAGGATGATATTGATCTTAGATTAAGTACTAAGAAGAATTTGTTGATGTAACAGATTTCAACTTAGCTTATGTCCAAGACCGGGAAGTGCTTAAGGCTAAGATCCAAGGTAAGTGTAACTTATGTGTTTGTTTAAGTTAGTACAAGTATTTGAAATTGAATTAAGTATATGATTCAATTTAAGTATTTAAGTGATATGTTGTATGTGCTTAGCTTGGCCTAGGGGCCCGTAGTGGTAGATCCTTAGGGAGCACTCCAATGATCCTTGTATGACGTTATCCCTAGTGGAGTTGTACTTAGAAATGATCTAGGTTGGATGTTGTTAAACTATTTAAGTGTACATGGGTGTAGGGCCCGTAGTGGCAGTTCCCATTACCAAGTTATGCTCCAATGTGTTAAGTGTGTTAAGGGGGTCATGAGAACCCTATTGTTTGCTTGTGGACTAAAATTATATTATGAAATGACTGGCTGTGTTTGAGTTATGCATTATGCATGTGATACTTGTTTATCTTTGTCATGAGTATGTGTTTGTGTTCTATGTACTGGGCATTAGCTCACTCTTCAAGGAACCATTTTTAGATGCTGGTGTTGAGGGAGATGAGAACCCAGAAGATGACTTGAGTTTAATTAAACCACACAGAGAGGAAGACAAAGAATACCATTATTATTATGGTGATTAAGTTTTAAGATGAATTATGACATTTAATTGTAATAGATAGTATTTATTGAGAATTGTTATTTTTGGTGTTTAAAGACATTCATTGTGTTAGATGTTTGATATGATTTAAGTATTATTTGAAACTTTAGAGATATATGAAATGATTTTATTATAGATGTTACAGGTTTAAAAGTATTGGATTTTTTTTAGAGTCTTAACGTATTCTTGTGAGATAAGTACACGTGGCGAGCAGTAGTGTGGCCCAAGGTTTTGGGGCATTACAACTTAGGTGGTATTAGAGCTCTAGGTTTTTATGTTCTTTAGGGACTTAAGTTTGAATCTATCGAGAATAGGTTCATGATCTTTATGAATTAAGTCTTGATCTATAGAGCATAAGTTATTGACCCTGAAAAGCTTAGGCAATGATCCTCAGTGCTAAGCGATGATTGATAGAGATAAGTTTTAAACAATGATGTCTAAGGTATGATCTTTAGAAGGATTAAGCACTAGATTTGTAAGATAGTGAGATATAAAGAAGGTGGGTAAAATAGGGGATTTTTACTTAATTATGTAATTATTATCTTGTATTATTATTTTACTTATATTCTTTTAACTGCTAAGAATTATATATGAATAGACCCCTTGTGTATGGTATATGTGTATATACTTACACACTAAGAAACTGACATTGACTGATACTAACATAAGTAGATCCAGTTGTCTCTTCTTAAATAGAATGCCTCTAAGAAGAATTATCAAATCAGGAGCTGGAAGGGGAGCTAGACTTGATAACCCTAATGAAGAGGAAGCTTAGCACCCATAACAATACGGAGAAAGAGGTTAGATGGTTGGAGAGACAGTTCAACTATTGCATATAGTGAATCAACTAGTGGGACTATTGGCACAACAACACTAAGCACCTAATGTCCCATAACATAGGAACACCAATCAACCCATTAGCTTTGATAGGTTCATAAGAGTGGCTAAGGAGTTTAACTCCAGAGTGGATGACCCAATTGAGGTTATGGATTGGGTACACGCGATTGAGAAGACTTTTGTTGCCTTCAAAATACTAGAAGATAGGAAGGTGAACTATGCTACATTAATGCTAAAGGAAACTGCAGTAAAATGATGGGCTTTGGTCCCTAGACTTGCAGGGGAGTGCATAAACTAAGCAGTGTTTAAGGAACTATTTTATTAGAGCTACTTCCCCAACAACTCTAGAGATAGAATGGAGAATGATTACTATAACTATGAATAGGGGAACCGAGCAGTTGAAGAGTATGAGGTAAAACCGAATTGCTTCATTCAGTTCCTTCCTAAGAATGTATGTAATGATGACAGATCTCGAGCTAGAAGGCTTCTAAGAGGATTGGAATTGGACCTACAACTCATAGTAGGGGCCTTTCAGATGAATACATATGCTGAAATGGTAGACAAAGCGAAATGCTTAGAATAGAATAGGAAGATCATAAAAAAACAAACGAGCCATATAGTAGCAATAACTTTGGGAAAAAGAAATGCCTCGAGTGGAATGAGGCAAGACAGGGATAAAAGACATCATTTGCTACACAATAGAACACTTATAGTTGTAGCCTCTCCTCTCTAGATCAAGTAAGTGCCTTTGGCACTTAATGGAACAGATAAAAATGCTAAATGTCCCAGATGTTATGAACCCTATTAGTTAAGAGAGTGCAGATGGCTAGATAAGGCATGTTTCTCTTATGGAAAGACTGAGCACATTAGTAGACATTGCATCGAAAGGTCAGTTCCCCTAATCTTTTGTCATGTGTGTAACTAGAGGGGACATAAGATAGTCAACTATGCTCAAGGATAGATTAGAAATCAAGTAAGGCCAATCCAATAGGCGACTAGACTTCTAGTGAGAGGATAGGGAGGTAGACTACAGGTAAGAGGTCCTAGACAAAGAGTTCCTATAAGGGTATTTGCCATTCATCAGTAGCAGCACCAAAATGTCCCAAATGTGGACAATATTGCAGGTATACTTCTAGTATACTCCTACAATGCATATATACTATTCGATACTGGTGTGTCTGTGTCTTGTGTGTTTGAAAACTTTATCTGTGCATGTGCTTTGGATGTTAAAAATATGGATGACTACTTGGTTGTTAGTACTCCTTTAGGAGTAGGAGGAAGAATAAGTAGGATATGCAGAGGAGTGAGTATAAAGATACATGGTAGGGTGATGCCAGTAGACCTATTGGTGTTAGAGATGATAGAGTTTGACATTATTTTAAGTGTCAATTGGCTATCAAAATATCATGCCACCATTGACTACCACAACATGGTGGTATAGTTTAATGTACTTAGGGATGGATATTTTGAATACAAGTTAGAAGTGTAGAGACCTACTAGATTGCCTAACTATGAGATGTGGGGAAAAAGTGTACTGGCAACCATATCTGTTGAAGCTAGTGAAGAAGTTAGAATGGAAGAAGTACAGATAGTGAGGGAATTTCTTGATGTGTTTACAAAAAATCTTCTTGGTTTACCCCTAGCTAGGGGAATAGAATTTAACATAGAATTGGTACAGGGTACAGTACCCATATCAAAACCAGTCTACAGGATGGCACCGGTGAAATTAGAAGAATTAAGAAAACAATTATAGGAGTTACAAGATAATGGTTTTATAAGAACCAGTGTCTCTCTTTGAGGTGCACCAATTGTTTGTGAAGAAGAAAGATGGAAGTATGAGACTCTGTATAGACTATAGGGAATTAAACAAGGTCACCATAAAGAATAAATATCCTCTTCCCAGGATAAATGACCTGTTTAACCAGTTGCAAGGAGCTCAGGTGTTCTCTAAAGTAGACCTGAGATCATGCTATCATCTACTCAGAATCAAAGAAGAAGACATTCAAAAAACAACATTCAGGACTAGATATAGGCACTACGAATTTTTGGTGATGCCCTTTGGACTAACGAATGCACCAGCTACATTCATGGATTTAGTGAATAGAGTATTTAGAGATTTCCTGGATAAGTTTGTAATCATCTTTATAAACGACATCCTAATATACTCTAAAAGTATGGAGGAGCATGAAGAGCACTTGAGACTAGTATTGGGTATGCTATAAAATAAGAAGTTGTATGCCAAATTCAGTAAATGTGAATTCTGGTTGGAATAAGTAGTCTTCTTAGGTCATATGGTTAACAGGGATGGTATATCTGTCATCCTAGAAAAGGTGAGAGCAATAGTAGATTGGCAAAGGTCGAAGACAGTTACAAAGGTAAGAAGCTTCCTAGGTCTAGCAGGCTACTATAGGAGATTTGTTAAAGGGTTTTCCAAAATAGCAACTCTTCTCACCAAATTGACAAAGAAGAATGTGAAATTTGAATGGGATGATAGATGTGAAGTCAGCTTTTAGATACTTAGAGAGAAATTGGTGACGACACTAGTTCTGAATTTTCCCAAGAGTGAAGAAGAGTTTACAGTGTATAGTGATGCCTCAGTTCAAGGGTTGAGGTGTGTGTTGATGTAAGGTGGTTAAGTAATAATATATGCATCTCGGCAATTGAAGCTGTATGAAAAGAATTACCTAACTCACGACTTGGAATTGGTAGCTGTAGTGTTAGCCTTGAAACTATGGAGACACTAATTATATAGAGAAAGGTGAAAAATCTTCACTAATCATAGAAGCTTGAAGTAAATATTTATGTAAAAAGAGTTAAACATGAGACAAAGAAGATGGTTAGAGTTAATTAAAGACTACAACTTAGAAATATGATACCATCTAAGAAAAGCTAATGTGGTGGTAGATGCCCTTAGTAGAAAGAAATATGGCAATATAGTTACTCTCATCACTTCATAGAAATAGTTATTGGAAGACATGCACAAAATGGAATTAGAAGTCTTAATACAAGAAGTGGGAGCAAAAATGGCTACTTTAAGGATTCAGCTAACCATTATGGACAGAATTAAATTGGGTCAGATGGAAGATAAGGACATTCAAGAGCTCAAGAGCAAAATGGAACAAGACAAGGCACTATATGTGCCGAGGGATGCAAAATTGAAGAGAGAGATAATGAAAGAGGTGCATTGTTTTGCTTACACGATACATCTTGAGAGTACCAAAATGTACAAGGATGTGAAGAGCTATTATTGGTGGAGAAACATGAAAAGAGAAATAGCAGAATATGTAGCCAAGTGCCTCACATGCCAACATATTAGAATAGAACACTAGAGACCAACTGGAGAATTACAACTTCTTCCAGTACTAGAGTGGAAATGGGAGCATGTGATAATGGATATTGTTATAGCCTTCTCGAATACCAGGGAGAAACAGGATGCAGTTTGGGTCATAGTGGACAGATTGACTAAGTCTACTCATTTCATACCTATCAAAGTAGGGTATAAATTGGAGAAACTAGCTCAGATATACTTACAGAAGATAGTAAAACTATCTGGAGTGCCAATGACAATCACTTCTAATAGAGACACAAGATTTATGAGTAGATTTTGGAGCAGCCTTCACAAGGCATTAGGCACCAAACTATAGTTTAGTACAACATTCTACCCATAAACAGATGGTCAGTCTGAAAAGACTATACAAATACTGGAAGATTTGCTTAAAGCATGTGCATTAAACTTTGGAGGGAATTGGAATGAGCATATACTTTTGGTGGAGTTTGTCTATAATAATAATTACCAAGCAACCATCTAAATGGCACCATATGAAGCTCTTTATGGAAGAAGGTGCAGATCCTTACTACATTAGGATAAAGTGGGAGAAAGATAGATGATGGGTTCAAAGTTAGTATAGGAAGTAGTCAACAAGGTGAAATAAATCGGGCAAAGAATACAGATGGCTTAGTCTCGGCAAAAGAGCTATGTAGACAAAAGAAGGCATCCATTAGAATTCTAAGTGGGAGATAAGGTATTATTGAGAATTTCTCCAACAAAAGAAGTGATTAGATTCGGGTTGAGGGGAAAGCTAAACCCGAGGTATATAGGCCCATTAAGATCTTAGAGAGAATAGGCATAGTGGCTTACATATTAGCCCTTTCACCGAATTTGGCCAGGGTACATGATGTATTCTACGTATCCATCCTAAGGAAGTATGTACCCAACTTGGATTAGATAGTGGCCTTGGAACCACTAAATGTGTAGCTAAATCTGACGTCTTTGAAAAGGCCAATTAGAATTTTAGACACTAAAGAATGGGTGCTAAGATGGAAAAAAAGTCCTTATGTTAAAGTGCAGTGGACAAACCAAACAGAAAGGGAAGTGACGTGGGAGGTAGAGGAAGAAATGATGAGAAAGCATCCAGAACTCTTCCAAAATCAGGTACTTTCAAGGATGAAAGTTTTTATAAGGGGAAGAGAATGTAATACACGATATTATTTTCATATTCATTTTATTTAATTATGTAATATCGGTATTATTATAAAGAGTTAAGGACAAGGATGGAAATTATAAAAGTTAAAAAGACAATTTGGACATTTCATGACAAGGAGTATTTATACTTAAATTACCTAACATTCTTCCTTTTCACACCTCACAATAACATAGCAGACTGAAACACTCTCTAAACAAAACCTAAGACAACAAAAGGAGACAGCGTGACCTAATTCCATTTCTAAAGGTAAGGGATCTTGTATGGATTTCAAATTAGGATTTATGGAAATTAAAGTTATGAGTGTTGATTGTTCATGCAAAAAACAAGGTGTAAGGAAGGACGAAAGAGAACGGAGAATCGATGATTCAAGAGAATTCAACTTATAGGGAATTTGAAGTAAGTAATCTAATCCGTGTAATTTATTCATAATTACATGTTTTAGGAACTTAGTTAAGCTTAGGAATAGGAAGGATCAGGTTTTGGAGGAATTGAAGTAAGAGAATGAGGGTTTGTGGAGATCGTTGAGGGTAACACGACCTCCCAACACGGTCATGTTTCGACCGTGTTGAAATGGAAAGGTGTATCAAGAGATACACGACCTTCCAACACGGTTGTGTTTCGACTATGTTAAGTTAAGGCAACACGACCTTCCAACATGATCATGTTTCGACCGTGTTAAAATGGAAAAGTGTATCAAGAAATGCACGGCCTCCCAACACGGTCGTATTTTGACCATATTGAAACTAAGTTTTACACCGAGAGATATACTACCCCTAATACGGTTATGATTCAACCTGTGTTAAGCAACATAGTCCTAAAATGACCATATTGAATAAAGTATAACCTAATTATATGTTTGTTTAACTTCAATTTAAACTAATTTCTATGTAACCTAGATAACTAATAAGGCATTGGAGAAATTAAATGAATAGGATTAAGAGGAATAAGAGGATGATATTGATCTTAGATTAAGTATTAAGAAGAACTTGTTGATATAATAGATTTCAACTTAGCTTACATCTAAGACCAGGAAATGCTTAAGGCTAGGATCCAAGGTACATGTAACTTATGTGTTGTTCTGTATTTGTTTATGTTCGTACAAGTATTTGAAATTGAATTAAGTATATGATTCGATTTAAGTATTCAAGTGATATGATGTATGTGCTTGGAAATGATCTAGATTAGATGTTATTCAAGTGTTTAAGTGTATATGGTTGTAGGGCCCGTAGTGGCAGTTCCCATCACCAAGCCGTGCTCTAATGTGTTAAGTGTGTCAAGGGGGTCATGAGAATCCTATTGTTTGCTTGTGGACTAAAATTATATTATGAAATGATTGGTTGTGTTTAAGTTCTGCATGATGCATGTGATACTCGTTTATGTTTGTCATGCGTATGTGTTTGTATTCTACATACTAGGCATTAGCTCACCCATCGAGGAACCATTTTTAGATTCAGGTGTTGAGGGAGATGAGAACCCAAAAGATGACTTGGGTTTAGCTTAACCATAGAGAGAGGAAGATGAAGAGTATCGTTATTATTATGGTGATTAAGTTTTAGGATGAATTATGACATTTAATTGTAATAGATAGTATTTGTTGAGAATTGTTATTTTTAGTGTTTAAAGACTCCCGTTGTGTCAGATGTTTGATATGATTTAAGTAATATTTGAAACTTTGGAGATATATAAAATGCTTTTATTATAGATGTTACATGTTTAAAAGTATTGGATCTGTTTAAGAGCCTTAGCGTCTTCTTATAAGATAAGGACACGTGGCGGGCAATAGTGTGGCTTGAGGTTTCAGGGTGTTACAACATCTCCAACAGCAGTCTCAGGGAATACATTTGTTCTCAACAACACATTTATATCATAATCAACTATAGGAGACACTAGATTTCCTCTATCCTTATGTTGCAACAGTAGATCATCCATATTTGCATTGCATAAATGAGTTTCCACATCACCAAGTAAATTCATATTACTAATAAGACAACTTATGTCATAAATATGACAATGCTCAAAGTGCTACACCACATGCCAATCATTACCTAATTCCAAGTCTTTTAGGTAATATATTTGTTTAACTTGTGATGCCAACACATATAGATCACTCTCATGCCATGTACGTGTTACTTGGATACTTTTGAATCCGTTATCAACTCTTCCATTGCAATGGTGCTCATTGGTGTCCCACCACTTACACTTAAATAAGAAAACCCATTTATTTCGAATATAAGAAAACTCATATATATCTATTAAAACATTGTAAAACTCCATTGATGAATGCATGTCTCCTTAGTTTCCTTCTACAAGTACTCCACTATTTTAGGTCTTCTTTCAACTATTGAAATCAAAAGTGTGATACCGAGTGTTGTTATATATTAATTTGTTGTATCTCTTGAAACACGAGTTAAGTCCAACTAATAATGCATATAAGCAACTTTCAATTGGATTAGAACTTTTGTATAACGTGCTCATTTGCAACAATATCAAGTAACTTAGCATCATAATTCACTTAAAAGAAGTTCTCTTGTATAAGAGTAACATTTACCTTTTTTATGAACCATTGACCAAATTCTTGTTTGTAGTGTTGATCAGTGTCATCATCATATTGTGCATGTAAGATACTTATATGTTCCCTATAACACACAGTGAAATTTAAATGCAAACATATTTCACAGCATTCCTAGAGTTCAAAATACAATAATCCATCCTTACTTTAAATAAGTTGAACCTCAAAACAATTATTAATGATATACCACTTCACTACTTCTACCTCTTCATCTAATAAGGCTACATATGTGGGAGAAGAAATAAAATCAACCTTATTTCTAAAGACACCTATGCCACCTTCTTCCATGGTATCACAATTCCTATCAGGGCAATTGAAAACTGTTTCAACACCTTATAAATGGAGGGAGCACCATGTCAAGCATTCATGTACAATGTAAGCCTCTTCTATAGAGTCCTTTAGAAAAGCCTTATATCTAACAAAATCTTCAAGAGAGCCTAAGTATCTAAATTTAACAAAATAAATGAATGATGAAAGGTTAAATAAAACTTATAAAAGATTACATTTACTTATACATTCATACCTTTCTATAAGATACATCCATCGAAATGCAATAGGTCTAGCAAGCAATAGTTCATTAAGCAAGTGTACAGCTAAATGCATCACCACATCAAAGAAGGTAGGAGGAAAGATCAATTTTAATTTGCACAATATGGTAACAATATCGCTTTACGTTTGCTTTACCTCATTGACATTGAGAATCTACTTACATAACTTCTAAAAAAATGAACCAAGTTCAACTATAACCATCGCAACATCATTTGACAACATGCCACGAACACCCACAGGTAACAACCTTTGAAGCATCACATGGCAATCATGGCTCTTCATCCTAGAAAGCTTTGTGTTCAACTCATTCACACGCCTATCGATACATGATGTAACTCCATCAGGTAAGCTGATACCTTTTAAGAATTGATAGAATCTTCTCCTTTCTATAAGACTCAATGTATAACTAGCATATGGAATTAAATGTTTGTCATTACCTTGCTTGACCAAATGTAATTCCTTCCTAATACCAAAATCCTCTATATCAAGTCTAGCCTTGTAAGTGTCCTTTTTTTTTCCATCATTCTCGAGTATAGTACCAATAACGTTGTTACATATTCTTCTCAATGTGCATGACATCTAAATTACGTCGCAACATTAGCTTTGATCAATATGGAAGTTGAAAGAATATTGACCTTTTTTTTTCTAATTAAGGTCTTTAGGACGACAAACCCTTCTAACCTTCCTTGGATGCTTACCTATGCACACATCACTTATGAATTGCAATTGGTGGACAATTTTCTCACCAGAATATTCTTGTGGAGTTTCACGAGTGTCTCAACTTCCATCAAATTTTAAGCTACATCTCCATCTATGGTCCTTAGGAAGCCACATTTTATGACCAATGTATCTAATCTATCCATTGAGCCTCATTGATGGTGTTTAATCCTGGCATACTGGACAAGCATGATACCCCCTTTGTGCTTGTAATAATTAAAAATATTATTTATTTATTTATGTAATAAATTTATTATCACAAAGAGTTAGGGATAAGGATGGAATTTTAGAAAGTTTAAAGGGGCAATTTGGAAATTTCTCAATGAAGAGTATTTAATCCCATATGACCTAACATTCCTCCTTTTCACTCTCTCACAGTAACATAGTAGACAACACAGACACCTTTGACACGAACCCTAGAGATGAAAGGAAAAAGGAGCGATCAAATTTCAAAGACAAAAGGTAAGGAATTCCATATGAATTTCAATTTGAGATTTATGGAAATTGTAGTTTATGAGTGTTGTTTGTTCATACAAAACACGAAGGGTGTGAAGGGACGGTATGAGAATGGAGAATCAATGAGCCAAAGTTTCAATTTGTGGAATTTGGGTGCAAGTACAAAAATCCTTATAATCTAGATGCAATTATGTATTTTAGAGATATAATTGAGCTTAGGAATAGAGAGGATTAAGTTTTGGAGAATTTGAAGTAAAGGAATTAAGGTTCAGTGGAAATTGCTAAAGGTAACATAGCCTATTAATACAATCGTGTTTTGATCGTATTGAAATTGAAAGGTACACCGAGAGATATACGGCCTCCCAAATCGTGTTGAGTTAAGGGTAACACGGTCGTGTTTAGATGGTAAGTGTGAAAGTTGCACCGAGAGATACACAACCTCCTAACATAGTTGTGTTTTGACCATGTTGAGTCAAGGATAATACGACCTCCTAATACAGTCGTGTTTATACTATGTTGAATGAAGAAGAACATGACCTCCCAACATGGTTGTATGTCAAATATATTAAAACTAAGTTTTATACGAAAGATACACGACCCCTAACATGGTCATGATCCCGCTGTGTTGAGCAATAAGGGTCCCTAACATGACCATGTTGAATGAAGTATAAATTAATTATATATTTATTTAACTTCAAATTAAACTAATTTTCAAGCAACCTAGATAGCTAATAAGGCCCTAGAGAAATTTAATAAATAGGATTAAGAGAAATAAGAGAATGATATTGATCTTAGATTAAGTACTAAGAAGAGTTTATTGATGTGAACAGATTTCAACTTAACTTAAGTCTAAGACCAGGAAGTGCTTAAGGCTAGGATTCAAGGTACGCGTAACTTGCATATTATTGTGTGCTTGTTTAAGTTAGTCTATGTATGGAACTTGATTTAATTGATGAATTGGTTTAAGTGATTAAGTTGTATGTTGTATGTGCATGGCTTGGCCTAAGAGCTTGTAGTGGTAGATCTTTAGGGAGCACTCCAATGATCCTTGTGTAACGTTGTCCCTAATGGGGTCATGCTTGAAATGATCTAAGTTGAATGTTGGTTAAGAGGTTAAGTGGACATAAGCGTGGGGCCCGTAACGGCAGTTCCCATCACTAAGTTTAAGGTTTACGTAGGCATGGGTATGGGGCCTGTAGTGGTAGTTCCCATCACTAAATCATGTTCTAGTGTGTTAAAGGGGTCATGAGTACATTGTTGATGCTTTTAGACCTAAATGTATTAAGGAAATGTTTGCTTGTGTTTAAGTACTGCATAACATGTGTGACACTTGTTCATGTTTGTTCATGCGTGTGACAAAATTGCAAGACAAAAGGAATATCGTCTTGAGAAATACACCTTCTAATGATTTGATCAGCATAATGTTTTCACAAATATGGATCATCCCATACATAATACTTAGCATCACTTTTAATTTTGTCTTTTTGAGCCCTAGACAAATCACTTGGTAGTGTCTTAGTAACCAAATAATTGACAATATCAGCATACCACGGAAATTGTCTTTTGAATAGAAAAGAGATACTCATCTGGAAAATCGTCTTGTATTTGTGTGGACCCTTCACTGATAGGAATTCTACTGAGGTGGTCAGCAACTAAGTTTTCCAAGTCTTTCCTATCACGTATTTCCAGATCAAACTCTTGTAATAAGAGTATCCATCGAATAAGTCTTGGTTTCGCTTCCTTCTTCGCGAGCAGGTATTTGAGAGCTGCATGATCAGAGTAAACAATTACCTTAGTACCAAGTAAATATGATCTGAATTTTTCTAATGCAAAAACAACAGCCAAGAGTTCTTTTTCTGTTGTGGAATAGTTGCATTGAGCATTATCCAATGTTCTGGAAGCATAATAAATGACATGAGAAGCTCTCCCAACTCTTTGGCCAAGAACTGCTCCAACTGCATAATTGCTCGCATCACACATGATTTCAAAGGGAAGGGTCCAGTCGGGCGGTCGGATGATTGGAGCAGAAATTAACTTATCCCTCAATGTGTCAAAAGCATTCTTGCAAGCCTCATCGAACTCAAATGTCACTTCTTTTTGTAGCAATCGACATAGGGGTTGAGTAATCTTGGAGAAATCCTTGATGAAGCGTCGATAGAATCCTGCACTCCCAAGAAAAGACCGAATTTCCCGTACACTCACAGGGTAATGTAAAGATTTAATCAATTCTACCTTAGCTTTATCGACTTCAAGCCCCTTAGAAGATACAATATGGCCTAAAATGAGACTCTGTTCAACCATAAAGTGACATTTTTCATAATTCAACACTAAATTCTTATCTATACATCTTTGAAGCACTTTTGTAAGGTTAGTCAAACATGAATCAAAAGAATTACCATAGACGATGAAGTCATCCATGAAAACCTCTATAATATTCTCCACATAATCTGAAAATATACTAACCATACATCTTTGGAATGTGGCTGGGGCATTGTAGAGCCCAAAAGGCATCCTTCGATACGCAAAAGTACCGAATGGACAAGTAAAAGTATCTTCTCTTGATCTTCCGGTGCCACTGGAATTTGATGAAAACTTGAATAACCATCAAGACAACAATAGTGAGAATGGCCAGCCAAACGTTCAAGCATCTTATCAAGAAAAGGAAGAAGGAAGTGGTCCTTCCGAGCTGACGCATTTAACTTCCTGTAATCAACACAAACCCTCCATCCATTCTGAACTCGAGTAGGAATTAACTCACCATCGGAGTTTTCAATCATAGTTAAGCCCGTTTTCTTTGGAACAACTTGGATTAGACTTACCCACTTGCTGTCGGAAATTGGATAGATCATACCTGCATCAAGAAGTTTCAAGATCTCTTTCTTAACTACCTCCATCATAGGTGGATTCAAACGACGCTGAACTTCCCTTGAAGGTTTGCAATTATCTTCCATCAAAATCTTGTGCATGCAGGTGGAGGGGCTTAGTCCTTTGATATCAGCTATGGACCATCCAATGGCTTCTTTGTACTCTCTCAACACCCAAATCAACTTTTCTTCTTCTAAAGTACTTAGCTTGTTGGAGACTATCACAACAAGAGTCTCCTTTTCTCCTAAGAAAATATACTTTAAATGTTCGGGTATTAATTCTAGCTTCGGTGCCTGCACAATAGAAGGAAGAAGTTTTGTGTTAGAAGGGGGTAAATGAATGTAGGACACATCATACCTGATAGGTTTTAATGATTCCAACTCCCAAATCTTGTCCTGCAAATCAGAGGATATTACAAGCTTCTCCTTAAGAGTTTTCAATGCATGAATTGTAAGACTCTTATTAAGTACAACTTTTAACTCATCATCGTCTATCAAATCAAATGTAGCCTGTGTTAATGGGTCAATAACATCAACAACAAAAACGGGAGAGATATCACTAGGATATTTCATGGCATCATAAATGTTAAATTTAATCACTTCTCCATCAAATTCCATAGTGAGGTTACCATCATGTACATCGATTTTTGTTCTAGATGTCTTAAGAAATGGTCTCCCTAATAATATCATTGATGAATTACGAGAATCATCATTCTCCATGTCAAGCACGTAAAAATCTGCAGGGAAAACCAAACCATTAACTTGTACTAAAACATCTTCTAGAACTCCCTTAGGATAAACATTGGACCTATCAGCAAGTTGAACAATAACGCATGTTTCCTTCAGGGGGCCAACATTTAAACATTGATAAACAGACAAAGGCATAACATTGATTGAAGCTCCTAAATCACACATAGCTTTAGTGATTCCGATATTACCTATTTTGCAAGGAATAGTAAACATACCTGAATCCTTACATTTAGGAGGAAGCTTCTTCTGAAGAATAGCTAAAACATTCTCACCTATATTAATCTTTTCATTACCTTTCAGCTTTCTTTTGTTAGTGCACAATTCTTTAAGAAATTTAGCATAACGAGGTACTTGCTTAATTGCATCCAACGAAGGAATGTTTACCTCAACTTTGCGAAAAGTGTCAAGAATCTCTTTTTCTTCAGCTTCATTCTTAGATTTTGCTAATCTAGAAGGGAAAAGAGGTGCTGTTGTCATGACCTTTGGTGGTTTAATGAGGAGTCCTTTGATCTGATTGTTCTGCTGGCTTGGAGTTGGAGTTTCTTTCTCAGTCTCTTCCTCAGGATTAGTTCAGTGTTCCTTCTCATTTGATCCCTGCAATTTCGTTCCATTTCTCAAGGTAGTTGCATTAGCACTTTGCTTTGGATTTGTGACGGTTTGAGAAGGTAACTTACCTTGAGTTTCCAACCTATTTATAGAAGAAGCAAGTTGACTTACCTGATTTTCCAAGTTGTGGATGCTCTGCTTTGTCTCATCCTGAAATTGTTTTGTATTAACGGCAAGTGATTTAACAATTTCCTCAAGAGACATACCTGAAGTGGAAGGAGCCTGTGATACTTGGTTTGATGGCTTAGATTGGAATTGTTGGAAGTTTTGTGGTTTATTGCCAAATCTGAAGTTAGGGTGATCCCTCCATCCAGGATTGTAAGTATTTGAATAGGGATCATATTTCCTTTGTGGTTGTCCTGGGAATCCGCCTACATCATTGGCGTGTTCATGGTTGTCATCTTGCAATATGGGGCACATGTCGGTCGGATGATTATGAGCAGCACAAATTCCACAAGCTTTCACCTGCTAGGTATTTCCAAGAGCTAGCTGCTGCACAAGAGAGGTAAGATTAGAAATTTGATGTTCAAGGTTAGACACACTTACCTCATTTACCTTCCTTGAAGATGTATCATGCCTATACCCAAATTGTTGCGAATTGGCAGCCATAATGGAGATCAATTCCCTAGCTTGACCAGGGGTTTTGTTTACTATGGCGCCTCCACTTGCAGTATCCATCATCTTTCTTTCCATCGAAAGTAGGCCTTCGTAGAAGTATTGGATGAGAAGTTGTTCAGATATCCCATGTTGTGGGCAGCTTGCACAAAGTTGCTTGAGCCTCTCCCAATACTCATGAAGAGTCTCGGTGTCCTTTGTTTTATACCACAAATTTCTCTTCTTATACCAGCGGCTCTGGATGCGGGGAAGAATTTCTCCAAGAAGAGTCTCACCATATCTATCCAAGTGGTGATAGAACTTGGAGGCAAATAAAACAACCAATCTTTAGATTTAGTACTTAAAGAAAATGGAAAAGCATGTAGCTTGATTTGATCGTCGGTTATTCCTTGCGGCCTCATACTAGAACACACTATATGGAACTCTTTCAAATGCTTATGAGGATCTTCATTCTCAAGACCATGAAAGGTGGGTAGCAGATGTATCAACCCAGATTTCAACTCAAATTCCACAGCTAGTTCGGGGTAGTGAATACAAAGTGGTTGTTGATTTACATCCGGTGCAGCCAATTCCCTTAATGTTCTCTCAGGATTTGCCATATCGTCTTCTTTTTCTGAATCAAGGAATGAATCAGACAAATCTAATGCTGAGTTCTGTCTAGTGGATGATCTAGCTTCTTGTCGTAGTCTCTTTAGAGTCTTCTCAATCTCCAGATTATAAATTAGTTCACCTGTCTGAGAAGAACGAGTCATACAAGAATAGAAATAAATTTGACACCAATCCCCCGGCAACGACGCCAAAATTTGATGGGTGTCGAATCCAACAAAAATAAAAACCTACTCCTAGAAAATTATATGATTTGCATATAGTGGTGAGTAGGGTCGAATCCACAGGGATTGGTTAAAGATATTTCTATTCAATGGGAATAAAGAGGAAAAGAAAAATGGGGGGTTTTGTTTGTGAATCAAAGTAAAATTGAAACAAGATAATAAAGTTGAATATTGATAAAAGCCTAGCCAAAGGAATCAAGATAGTTTAATTCTACGAATTGATCATCGATGCAAATATTTTCTATTCTTAATTCTAGATAAACTGGTTATGGTTATTAACAAGCTCTAATAACCTATCTCTCTGTACTTCCTCGATAATCAAGAGAAGCTCTTTGATTATTTCTCTTACCGATTAGACAACCCTAGACAAGCGCTTAGAATTTAATCTACCAATGGCATTAAAAACTAGAGAGACCACCAATTCATGCCAGTAGATTATAAGATAACCTATTTAAACATGATCATACACCTCCATAACATGAATTCGATCATCTATTTTATAACCAAACATGTTATTGTGTCACTGAGACTAGAACAATCAAACAATTACGGATTTGATGTGCTAGTTGACAATATATTAACTTGTTAATCGAGTAGAAGAGCTCTATTCATACCAATCAACAAAGATAATAATGACAAGACGTTCAGAAGATATATGAATACCCAAAAACAAAGAATAGAATAAATACAAGTCAATTAGACCTCACAATTCGTGGAGAATTAAACATCTATGACCCTTTGGCTAGAAAAGTAGCTTAACTACACATGTTCATCAATAAAACGAAAATAAAAAGTAGAAACATAATGAACCCGGTTGCCTGCTCTGCCTCCAAAGTTCTTCAAGATCCAAAGATTCAAGATTCCAGATTAAAAGTTGCCTTAACCCTCTAGGGTTGGTTCTATTTATATTGTTAAAGGAATGGCAGATGATCTTTTGCTAGCAAGATACGAAAATATCTTTCCTTTTCCAAGTAGATTTCGAGAAGTGAATATTCGTCCGCCTGGCACGCCCTACCACACGGCCGTGGGTCAAGCCGTGCCATCCTCTGTGCATAATTCACGTATCATCTTCCGTGTCCAGTGTGTACCACGGCTCCACCCATGGCTAGATTTCCAACTGTGCCTTCCTCTGTGCATAATCAACAAGTCTTCATCCTTGTCCAATGTGTACCACGGTCTACACCACGGCAAGATCCTAGGCCGTGCCTTCCTCTGTCAAAGTTCCACAATTTCTTCTCCTTGGCACGTCTAGCTTCCACCACGGCTTCAAGCACGGTTGCTCCCATGGTTGCCACCATGGCCGTGCCCTAAGCCGTGTCTCTCTCTGTTGAAAGTCCACATTTTGCCTTCTTGTGCAGTGTGTAACACGGTTTGCACCTTGGCCGTGCCTCAAACCGTGCTTCCTCCTAGACAGATACACGGCTGTGTACTCAACCGTGTATCTTCCTGTTGATTCAAAACCAAGTACACGACCGTGTACTTCAATTACACGCCCATGTACTTTCCTCTGGTAGTGTAATTCCTTGTCTTGATCCAAGATGTAGATGACTTCTCTAATTTTCTTGAATTAGCATCCTTGACTCCATTTAACCTGATTTATCACCATAATAGAATTAAGTATCATTTCCTTATGAATTCTATAAAATCAATAGTAAATTAACACCATTTATGCTATAAGGATTGAGTATAAAATGGCTCTATCACCTCTCTTCCGATTATGTTCTCACAGCTCCCACTGTCAACAATCAGGTCGAACACTTGCCCACCAATTGTGCACCTAGTGCGGAACAGCTAGTGTCGCTGCGAACTACCCTCCTATTTCGGTGCCAGCATCATCCTTCTGATCACATAGTTCGGTTCCACTCCATCATCAGCCTCATCATAATATTCATCCTTACCATCCGGTTCACAGCACACTTCCTCCTCTTTCTCCCTTTCGACAATGTTTATCGTTTGTCGATTCGGGCATTCGTTGGATCGGTGTCCCAGTTGATTACACCTATAGCACTTCCCAAAATCGGTTTGGCATACGAATTATTTTACCTTAGGGTCTCTTTACTCTCAAGAGGCTTCTTTCCCTCGGCCTTGTCTTCTTTCTTCTCTATACTCCCAGTTGGTTTCTCGACTATTCCTCTAACCCTTTCACCAACCACCCGGCTGCCACTGCCAATACTATCATACACATAATTCCTTTTGCCCCCACCAAGCCTTGCACTCTGTTCTTGAATCATCATCTCAGCTTTAAGGGCCAAATTCTTTGCCTCATTGACAGTTCTAAACACCATCACCCCGATTCTATCCCTAATTTGGGGCTTCAATCCGTCCACAAATCGCGCTACCTACTGACCCTCAGTCTCCCTCAGATCATTCCTCTCCGCCTGCCTCATAAACTCGGTGGTGTATTCATGCACCGTCCTTTGCCCCTGACAACATTATTGGTACTGCTGGAAGAGGATCTGCTCATAGTCGGGTGGTAGAAAATCCCTTTGCAACAGATTCTTCATGCGATACCATGTCCTTATAGGTTGCTTTCCCTCTCTCTGCCTCCGGTTTTGCAAACGATCCCACCATGTAGAAGCCCCTCCTTTCAGCCTACAAGCAACTAACCATACTCTCCTATCCTCAAGTACCTCCATATAGTCGAAAAAATCTATCGACTTCTGCAATCCAATCCAGGAAATCTTCTATATTAAGATTACCATTAAAGGATGGAATATCTACCTTGAGACAGAAATCACCGCCATCTATATGATCGTATCCCTGGTGGTTTCTTCGATATCCGCCACCGTACTCCTGGTCAATTTGGTCACCGACCCCGCGGTATCTGCCACCACCAACACTGCCCCTTCTCGGTGGTTGTCCCCTCCTCTACAGGAATTCACCCTCTTCCTCATAGGAACTTTCATCTAGCCTTTGATTCCACTGATTCGAGGCTGCAGGTTAATTGATAAGACCGCCACGAGCGACTGCTACTCCTGGTTGATTCCCAACAACATCCCTGTTTTTGTTATGGCCCATCACCATAGCGTCGAAACGCGCCATCAAGTCTTCCAAACACTGCAATACGTGCCCGAGACTCTGTTCCATGGCTTTGACCACCGTCCTTGGAGCCCATTGATTGACTCCTTGGACTTCCGTATCCCAATCTAAGTCGAGAACACGACCGCTGCCAACACCGTCGTTAGCCGACATATCCACAAGAAATTGCCTTGCTCTGATACCAACTGACGCAGCGAGGAAAGCATTAAAAACAAGAGACCAATTATAGGATTGAACCTCGCGAATAAACAAAGAATAATCTGAGTTTATTCCTTGAAAAAACTCAATTGCGCAGCAATCGGGAAAGCAGAGAAAACTTTTCTCTAAAAGTGTATATTGATAAAAGAATAAATGCTAACCCTAAAAATGACCTAACAACTATATATAGTCCTTAGGAAAACAAATAAAAAAGGAAATATATATGTACACGTGGAAATAAATATATGTATACACGTTGTCATCTGTCTTGTATCACAGTTGTGTATAAAGTCGTGTAGGCTTCCGGGTGATACTCCTGACATAACTACACGGCCGTGCCTTCTGGCCGTGCATGAGGCCGTGTGTGTTTTGGAGCTTTCCAACACATTACACGACCGTGCTTTGTAAGAGACACGCCATGTCCGCACCAAATCTTAAATACTAGCATCTCCAATTTACATTATTATTTCTAATTGTAATAGTTCTAATCCAAATATCAAGTCACATTATATTAGTGCTTCAATATGCTTGCGATAGCTCTCAACCATTTTCATCATAGTCATCATAAAATACTTCATATTCATCATAACATAATCATAACTTGGAATTTTAAAAAATCCAGTATAAGCTATTAGACAAAATATGCACAAGCAAAACTCACACAAAGGCCTATAATTACCAAATGCAACCTATGATAATTTAATTATCTCAATATAATTCTAAAAACTAAAATTTTGAATAACTCAAATTCTACTACTAAATAAGATAAAACATAAGATGGTAGCCCTAAATATATACCAGTAGAATCAATCATAAGATTGTGACCCAATATCAACAAACTAAATCATAGGACTTTAGCCCCAGTATAAATCAACAAAATATATTGTAGGGCCACAGCCCATTATCAATCAAATATTATTATATTACTTCCTAAACCACAACCTAGTATTAACCAATATAGCCATGTTCATAAACCCTAAATAGATAAAATCTTCTCATACTAAGTTTATCACACGTTAACAAATATCAATGATCCAATCAATTGCAATGGTCTTAATCAATGTCCCAATCCATCAATTAGCACTTTCATTGTAAAATTGCTCCTTTTCACTAGTCATATCTAACATTGCTCTCTTATATGGCGACTCGCTAAGTCATCGCAACAAGCTTAGTGACTAAATCTATCTACTTTCTAAATTGTGCAATACACCATATGATTGTCCATGGCCAATACACACAAAAGTGCAACATTTATAAAAGCCAATTATTAATTAGCTAGGTTTTCTCTATCTTAACACATGCAATAAAAAATCAACAACACCTACATACCTGTTGTTCAACTAAATAACTCAAAAAAGCTTAAAATTGTTCAACACCTATAATCCATAATATATAGAGTCAACTTCAATTTCCATTTGTCAATTAATAATATTGAATCTAGAATTAGCACTTCCTCTTTATATGTCTAGTCAAAACCTATTAAATGTCACTATTCTACAAAACAACTAGACACAAGACAAGAAAAACCTAAAAAGCACTTATTTTTAAGAAAAATTGGTCCAGAAAAGGAGTCATTAGCCGAGGTTAGGCCAATCAAATGCCAACTAAAGGCTTCTTCTTTTAAAAGTCATAAAAACACCTATTTTATAGGTTCCTAACCACGATTTCAATCTAAGGTAGTCTTAGAGTTCTCAAGCACTTAAACTTGAATCAAAATCAACTTGTATCCATCAAGACACCATCCTTAACAAATTTCTTATCGAATTCACAAATCCAACCTTCAATATCACTAAATCAACATTATCAATTCCTAGGGTTTCTACGTTTAAGGTTTTAAAGGAAAGAAAAAAAAAAAAAAGAAGAAAGAAAGGATTGAATAGCATATATCTTACCTTGAATTTTTGTAAAAATAGATATCTTTGAAAGAAAACATTGAACCCTTGATTTTGTCTCCTCAAACTTTTGCTAGCATTAAAAATATTAGTGTTTATGGAAGGATAAAAGATTTTGACAAAAACTTAATTGTGGTAATCTTTTCATTATTTGTTCTTGTCACAAGTCCGCCTCTGGATCTCTAAAAGGTTACAACAATTTACATTAGAGTTTAGTTAAGCCTATGAATAAGAGAATCAATTGTAAAGATAGAAGAAAGCTTTGCCTAATGTAGAAGAGTCTTTTTTCACTTGGCTGGGAGATGTCGGTAGGATTTCTCCAGTGTCAATGGCCAATGAAGAGGAGTGATGGATTTATATCGACTCATGTAGTAAACCCTAAGGACAGGAAATAAAATTACCATTTTGTCCTTCACTTTAAAATATTTTCAAAAGGACATTTCAATGTAAATTGCCCAATTTACACACCACATGAATCAAATATACATTCCCATTGCCTCATATGCAAAAACTTCTTATTGTCTTCAGTAATATTGATGGAAATATATAGTTGGCCAAATATATATATATATTATTGATGGAAATATACTTCTAAAAAACGATCAGTCTGAGTATTAGCTAGCTCTACAGTTTCAATTTGATGGAACAAAACTGGCAGGCATATGCATGGTGATGAAAACAAATATCGTTATCTTTTGGTTATCATAATGATAAGTTTAACAACAGGAGTGATCTCGAAAAAGATTAAAAATAAATAATAAAAATATGTATGTATACACTCAGAAAGTCAAAATATTTGGCTTGACGTAGAAAGGCAATAACCAATCTAAACCGCCTTGTGTCTGCCGTGATGGAAACAAACTTTTCGATGTTTTCATATTGACGACTTTTATGACAGTAAGACATATGTAGATAACTCATAATAAAATTTACCTTATCATTGAGACATTTATAAGTTAAGGTCTTCAAACTAGTTTAAGCGTGTTACCGGGTTCAATAAACAATGTGTGCCGCATATATATTAATAACCTTTTTTTCTCTCTTCAGGATCAAACATTTATATAAACAAGATCTGTCGTCGCATATGTTCTTTTTTAAAAAAATAAAAAAATTCCAGCTTCTTTTTAATTTTCAGATATTTTAATTATTTTATTTAATTGATATATTCAATAGTATTATTTACTCAAATTAATTGTTAGTAATCAACTAGGAGCTGCTACATGTCAACATATACAAAAAACTTAACAGAATTAATGTAAATTAATTAATAAAAATTGAAAAATATTGATGCTTCCAATAGAAATAAAAATAACTTAAATAAAAAATTAATTACACATCAAAAACTAAAAATATATATTTTAAAATAAAAAATTACATAAAATCAAAACCATATTGCCTAATAAACGCATTCTTCAATTTTTTGTACATATTTACCAAGTGTATGTTTTGAACCCATATTAACTTGGGCACCTTTATGTTAGAAATGAAAAATTTCTGACATTTCATGAATAATTAATAGTATTAATTTTTAATGATTAAAATAAATATCAATATCATTTCAGTCTAAAATACATAAATGGTGAGTAATGTATATTCAATAGATAGAAAAAATCGAACCGAATGCCGCCCAAAAATCATCAAAATTGGTACTTTCTCTCGCTAGAAAAGATCGCGAACTGCATCATTCTCTCTATTGGACTGCGCATGTTGATGGCCAAATTGAACAATTCTGATGAGTTTTAGTGTTCCCCATCAGTTAATGGCCAAAAGCCTCCTCTCAATTGCATAAAAACACCAAAGAGTCATTTGAAATTCTGAATTAAAGGTTAAGGGTTTCGGCATTTTGTCTCTCTATTCGAATATCCATATATTTTCTATTTTTTATGGTATATTATAATATTTTATTTCACCAAAAGCTACATCAACTACTGTATCATATTATTTATCATATTTAATTGATAAAATTATGACAATACTGTAATAGATTATTTCGTCGACACCAAATAGTATAACAATGTTTTCTATATTAATCATTTGAGAATTCGAGTTCTGTTTAAACTAGACAATCTCTCATGTGTAATTTTCCCTTTTAGAAATATATCTTACTGTCCGAGATAGTTTGGAGAGAAAATCAAAAGGCTTAGAGAAAGAAAATAATAAAATATAAATGGGTTCAAGATTCTTGGAGGGCCAGTGGCTGCTGGCTATTCCTAGTTAGACAGAAGATCTATATTTAATCTTAAAGGTAGCGAGTCCAGTCGATATTAGAATCCGTACCTTCACATTAATTAAAGTCGAATTTTGTAGACGCCACATATTAACGACATATGTTGACCTTGAGAGTTGATAATTTTAACAACACAACTTTCGTATACACACCTTTTCTCCTCCATATCATACAGAGTTCTAAGGAAATTCTCTCTCTCTCTCTCTTCTATGTGTGTGTGTGTGTTTGATATACTATTCTTAGCAGATCCTTTTCTTGAAGAGAACAAAGACTTGAATCATGTGGACAAGGAAGTCGTCGTTATCATTTTCATCGGTCGTTCTGTTTCATGATATACACCATGCTGTTGTTGCTGTTTGCATATATGTGCAGCTGCTACTCTTATGTATATGTAAAGTTCAAGCTCAAACTACCAACGCTACTACTGATCCTTCTGAAGGTTTGCATCTTACTGTCTACCTCTAATCCTTTTCCGATCATACATTTCGACAAATAGAAAGTTAATTCGAATTACATACGAAGTAGTATAATCAAGGAAAGTTGTAGCTTTCTTTAGCTTTTTATCCAACAAGGATATTAAAGCAGAAAAAGATATCTTCTTTTGTCAATCCCTCGGACAATTATAAGCGAGCTTACCGGCCACCACAACAACAAAGAAAGAAAGGAAAAAAAAAAAAAACTATATAAGTATACAATCTGTATTCCCTCCTATATGTTATATATATATATATACAATCTGTATTCCCTCCTATATGTATATATATATATATATACAATCTGTATTCCCTCCTAAATATATATATATATATATATATGTAGTTAGTGTCATTATTTATTTAATTATCAAATAATGCATGAGAAATTAATATTACCCTTTAATGGCAGATGACGACTCACGAACAACTCATCTTCCATTCGCGCATTCTATATGACGCAATTCAAGCTATAGTATTGTCGTTAATTATCTCATAGTTATCTTATTTACTTTATGTACTCGTAATTATTAACTTATTAAAGCATTCACCATCCAGTAATTACTGTTGAAGATATTTTTGTACTTGTAGGTTATTCTAAGGTCAAGAATTGATTAGGATAAACTATATATTGCTGGTCATAACCTACTTATAGTCGTCGCTGACATTAGATATTTATGCTTTTTCTTAAGAGTTTGGTATTGTGTCTATTCATATGACTGCCTCTGATTAACTGGAGTGCATTTTACAAAATTTCTATTGCAATTAAATAAAAAATTATAATTTTCTCTGCACATTAAAAGAATAACTATTTTTTATTTTTTTTCTTTATATATATTTTCATATTTTATCCATAAAACTCTAAAAGCCAACTATCAAACTATGATTAGGTAAGGATATATTTTTATTTTTAGATATATTATTAATTTATCATTAATATCATTTTAAGCTTAACCACATAAAGTAAAAGATATTAGCACTATTTTATTTATTAGTGTTGTATTGCAGTTTCTGAGTGTAGTTAAATCACTTACAAAAGAGAAAGGTAAGGCTTAAGGCGATGATGATGCATGAATCGGCACACAATTGTTTAATAGAATCAAATAAGCTTAAGGTGTATAAAGGGCTTAAGATTTCGAACCCATTCCTATGTTGTCTCATTCCCTATTTATGGGTGATGAGATTGGTAGGTGCATTAATGGTTTAGAAGGTACACCTATACTATGTCTCTTCCATTTCCCTAAATGTGTTTTGTCTTTCCAACTTCCTTTATTTATTAGTCGAACATGGCCAACCTAAGCTTAAGCTTGATCAGGCCTATGGAGCTTGGACTTGAGCCTAGATAGGTCGAATTGAGCCTTGAAGAATCATGCTTAAAAAACCTTATCAACAATTAGTAATTGCAATTTTATTATTACCTTATTCAATTTTATTAGCTAAAACCCACCAAGTGAAATAATAGATAGTTTCCCTTTTTAACTATATAGTTATCTTTATTTATGAAAAATCAAAACACATAAGATAAATAATTAGTAGATAGCACACAATAAAATTTTTAATTAATCATGTTTCTGAAACTCTACGTGTCAAATTAATAATTACATGTTATAGCATGTATAAGTATTGTAGATACTATTTTCGCCCCTTTTCATCTTAGATTTTTCAATAAACAATGGAAAAGGTCATAGCTAATAAAAAATAATAATAATTATAAAAATACCAAAAAATACAAAAAAAGAAAGAAAGAAAGAAAAACTACAAAAAATGGAAAATGGGAAAATTTTTAAAAATGAAAAATGAATAAAAAATTTAGGTCAATTTTTTATCATTAGGTCTCATCTTAAGGATTAGATTATTTTTAAGATTAAACCAAGTTTAAGTATACATATGTGGTTTGATAGATTTCAAGCTTTAAATAAGATAATTGAATTTCTCAAAAATTTGATATTTTCAACCTTGGTCCAAGTTAATTATTTTTATATCATAACAATGAGGTTGATTTAAATTAATCATAGCTTCAAACATGCTCCAATTGATCTTGATTTAACTATTTTATAAGAAATTCAAATTTTAAATTAACTAAACGTGTAATAAATCAAAACTTGTTAAGTTGTCAAATTGAACCCAATTTGGAAATTACTTTTAATATACATATACTAGATTTTATTTTTAAAAATGTTACACTTTCAGTGTTTAGGAAAGTAGTCGAATAAGGTTTAAATTGGGTCTAAATCAGATTTATAGTTTGAAATCAGTAAGTCTAACTAAATGGTTAAAATAATTTATAGCTTGGTTGGTCCAGCGCGCTCTCCAAGGACCAAAAGTCGCCAATCCGATATGGAGCAGGCGCAAAAGCTATTTTTTTTTTTTTTTTTCTGTGGTGCCACACAGCAGTATGTCATCCATACGACATGATTTCACCATTGATTTGATAAAAAACACGAAATTATCCCCATTCGATCATAATCCGAGCTTTCTCTCTCCATAAAATATACCCACGACCCAACACTTCTCTTTAGCTTTTCCTCTCCCACACTGAACCTTGAAGCATGGAATTGGTGTTTTTGAACCCCTATCGACTCCTAGATTCAGAAAGTGCTAATCTTGCACGTCAATGTTGTCTCCAAGGGTCTCATTCGAGAAACCCAAATCCTAGCCGTCATCAACCACCTCCGCCCACCACCATACCGACGAGCTGCTGCTACGAGCCCATCACCATGACACTCCTTCACACCCGAAGGGACATCCTTGCAAGCGTCAACGACCGTTAGAACGATCTCTGCCGACCATCGAAAACCCCTGTCCTTCCTCCGCAGCTCGAACCTGGTTCCGACCCATAACCGACCCGACAATCGTGCTTCAAATCCGTGCTGAACAGTATCCCTTGACCTGAATATTTTTTTTTATTCTTCCCTTATTTTATTATTATTTTTTCCTTTTCTATTATTTACTTTTAGTTAGTTCTAAAAAATAAAAAAGAGACGGGAAGAAAAAAAAGAGAGAAGAAAATAATAGTAATGGTAATAAAAAGAATGAAAATTTAATAAAATATAGAAATAATTAGTAAAGTAGGCATAATTTTAACTTTTTATATTAATATTGATTTATTATAATAGAATAAGATTATAATGAAAATGTAATTATTTTAATATTATTTTATTCAATGATAAGGGTTATTATACGAGGAATGAACTATTTTTCTAATAAAAGAAAAGAATTGAAATTTTTTATTTATTCTATATTATATGAAATAGGCCTTTTTTATTATATAATTTTTCACAAACCAAATAAGAAACTAACTATTTTACAGTAATAAAAGTAGGATAACAATTCCATTTCAATCAATCAAATATAGCATTAGGGTTTACTTAGAAGTTCATAATGAAGAATAAAATAAAAATATATAATAATAGTATGAAAAAAATTTAAGAAAAAAATCTTTTGTCACTTAGATTTGATTTTTCAAAATAATAATAATAATAACAAAAGCCAATATGTGATTTTTTTTTAAATTAGGATAAATTAGAGTTTTTTTCTCAAATTTCCACACCAAATGTTAGGATCTTTTTCTAGTATTTTTCTTTGATTAAAAAATAAATCGATAATTACTTAGAGCCGACTCTTTTCCAAATATGAAAATAAACCAACTTACTAAAGATCTAATAAAACCATGTAAGATTAATCCAACTTAGGCACTTATGGGGCAACTTCAAAAATTAATAATTGACCTCAAGTCGAGCTCGAGCTTCATAATACTATACTTGATTAATTTCCAAGCTTAATTGACCTCAAACCGAGTATAGATATTAATTAAATTTGAATGGAGTTTATATATTAATATTATTATAATTAAAAGAAAAAATATATATTTTTAAATAAATTGAGCTTAATTAAGTTGAGTTTAAGTTTTGAAATTTCAAGTCAAGCTCCTAGGTTCAATCGAGTTCCAATCAAATTCGAGCATTAATATTTCAATTCAAGTTTAAGCTCAAGCTCAATATGGTGCTACCCTATTTTGACTTGTTAACATCCTCAACTGCAGGTTGATACCAATCATGCACATAAAAATTTAGTTTTTATACTATTAAAAATTGTAGGTGATACATGAATCACATGTATGTTATTGGCACAACTAATAGCTTATATGATCTATAGCTTACATGGTATCAATTCGATAAGATTTTAGAAATTAGTGTTTATTTACTTTGACTAAAAATATATTTTAAAAAACTAATTTTTTTTTTTTTTTCCATTTCTAGACTTATGCTTTTCAATTTCATTTCAATATTTTTAAATTTTCATTTAGGACTTCATCAAAAGTAGAGTTTCTATCATTTTTTTTTATAGGTATCACTAAAGTTAGGTCTATAAATTTTAAAAATAAAGATTTTTTTTAAATGAAAAGGCTATAAAAACAATAGGAAAATCTAAGTTATTTATGCTTTTTGGATTTAGGACCTAATTTTTTAATTCTTTTTCTAAGCCTTTATTTATTTTTTTTCCAAATTCATACTTTTAATAGCACTTGTATAAAAGAAAGTAACATAAACCCTATTTTGACTATTTGCGAAAATTTATATCCTAAAGTAAAAAGAGAAAGAATATATAATATATATATAAGATCTTAAAACAAGTAAAGAAAACTTAAATTCTTGTAATATATTTTTTCCATTTTTTTTTGCATTGGTTTGGCATAGCATGTGTCCCATTGGATGGTGGATTGATGCCACACCATAGAAGTCTATCCTAATATTTCTCTATACATAAAATTTTTCTACTTTAATGAGATGTGAGTTTGAAATTTATTATCGTAAGTAATTTTATAATTTTTTTAATACCATGTGGCTTAACAAATGAAGTAGCCATCCGTGAACATTAATAGCAAAATGGGTTGCAGGGATAGATCCGGAGAGCACGCCGACAGAGAAGTTAAGAAATGTTTTTATACAGATAAGATTTAGATATTTTTTCGACAAAAATTAACATAAGTAAATTCTACCTATTAGAAATAAAAGTTAGCTAAATAATTTATGGTAAAACACTATATATTTTTTAGTAGTTAGGTGTTTTAATTGTATTTTTTATGTTTTGATTTTATTCCATAAAGTATTGAAAATAATAATAATAATAATAAACCATTTATTTTTATGATTATAATGGAGAGGAGGAATCTCAACCTGGTCTATCTAATATGAATACTAGTATTTATATTATTAGGCTAAAAAGATTATGGTATAATAATAACAAATTTACATCATGAATTAAGAATAATTTCCTGTGCATACCTTTTTTTTTTTTTTATTGGCCATGGAAAACTATCGGGGATGGACTTAGCTTCTTATAGCATATGGAATAATGCACACTATATACAATAATTGCAAGTGAATAATTATCCATTGGTATGTCTACAAATATTGCCCCAATTACATGACTTTGCCTATTGGATGCTTTTTTTTTTTTTTAATTATAATAAAAGATTTAAATTTGACCGATTTAACTTAAAAGATTAATGTTTATATCAATAGAGTATAACAAGCATAGTGTGGGTGAGAATGAGAAAGAGAGTAGGATTTGAATTTACATGAACCTGAAATAATAAACTTGTGAAAGGCAAATGAAGAACGAGAACAAGATGGCATTGCAATTGCATGGAAAATTAAGACCCTTAGTAGCTTTGTCTGAGATCATTGGTTTTGGAATGGAATGTGCAGCGCAAATAATAAATTCGATATTTCAAAAATGGAGCATTGAAGCCAATCCCAGTCAGTGGAATATAAGCGGCGAGCCATGCAGCGGAGCAGCCATCGACTCCACACCTTTTGACGACACAAGTTACAACCCTTTCATCAAATGCGACTGTTCCTACGATAACGATACCACTTGCCACATCACCCAACTGTATGTCTATATTATCATCCTTATGTCTTAAATCTTATGAAGGATTTCTTTATTCTATTAACCTTTTTGATCTTTCTTTGCTAACTTATCTTATTCGAAGTTATAAATTTATAAAAATATTTTTCTTTCTACTGCTTGCTTTTAGTTTTACTTACAAAGAGTTTCGTTCCTAAAATAAGGAAATCATTTTACTCCTTTATCATCAATTGGTATTTCCAGGAAGGTGTATGCAATGAGTGTTAGAGGAAATATTCCTGATGAGCTCTGGAATCTCACTTACCTCTTCAATCTGTACATTTCCTTTCACTTTCCTTACTTCTCTTTATCCATTTTTTCCCTTTCAGTTTCGGCAATGCATACATTTTGTTTGGTGGAAAATATTTTTAATACTTAGTAACCTCAATTGTCAAATATGTTATTGTTGTTCCTCAAAAACCGTGCTAAGGAGGAGCTCCTCGTGATAGTGATTGCTTGTTGTTGTTGTTGTTGGTGGTGGTCGATGGACATACCATAATTGATTGGATATGATTTCTGTTTCTATTTCTGAAAAGACATTACTAACCTGCTTATTCGTCATTTGTGGTGGCAGGGAAACGGTGAGAACTTAAGTATCTTTCTGAAACATATGATACATAAAATCCTAGTAGGGTGGATAAAGCAGGGATATGCATAAGATTTTCTATGTTTCCATAAACTCTAGAGGTAAGCTTGAAGACGGTTATAAGACTGGAGATGCCCTATAGGCCTTAATGTTCGGGGGTAAAACTATGACATAAACAAAAGATTAGCATAGCGGAGATGAGAATACTAAGATGCATGCGCCGATCCTGTGATGCACGATGATAGACGGAAAAATGATTGTATCAAAAAGAAAGTGGAAATAACACTTACCAATGAGAAGATAAGGGAAACATGACTCAGATGGTTTTGCCATGTGCAAAGACGTGCTTTAGAGGCACCAATTAATTGATGCTACACTTTAGAGCCTACTTACATACAATAGAAGTAGGGGAGAACAAGAAGAGAGAAACAATTAAAAAGCATATGACATTATCATAGAATCGCTTAATTATAAGTCTACTTAATGTAAACTAGGTACAAAAGTAGCACCAGTCACACAATGTTTACCAAACAACACTCCTAACACATAGATTACACAAAGCACAACAACGCACATTATTGGAGCTTCTTCTTGCATAGACACGTGTGGAAGGGTCTATCCTATATTGTTGTGGTCCTGTATTAACTGATGAACTAATTGCAACATGCATATTTAGGTATTAATGAAGATATGGTTTGTGACAGAATGTAATGTCAAAATAGTATTAAATTTGCCAACTCCACCGGTGGGTATTAGGCTTGAATTTTATTTATTTATTTATTATTTCATTATTATTTTTTCTTTTGCTTATTGACTTATCTTTCATCCATTGTCAGATACCTATATAGAGGCTTTTTCCATGTTCCTAAGTTATATAAGTGGTTTTCTTTTGTGTGCACAACCTCATGGTTTGACTTTTGACAGGAACTTGGCTCAAAATTTATTAACAGGTTCTTTATCACCAGCTGTTGGCATTCTAACTCAGATGCAATACTTGTGAGCTTATATTTTCCATGGTGTCATTTCAATTGGCATTGATAATTTTCCTTCTTTTTCGTTACTTTGCTAATGTTTAGCCAATTATATATCCTCTAGCACTGTAGGCATCAATGCATTATCCGGAGAGTTTCCAGTAGAAATTGGACAGCTTACTGAGTTGCTATCTTTGTAAGTTATACTACTTTTCAAGGTAGTGATAAATCAAGATAGAGCCCATTCAATGATTGGTTTTTATCTTACAAAAGTAAAATGACAAGACATTCATGGTATTGATCCTCGATTTGAATTATGATAAGGAAACAAATTTTTTCCAATGATTGTAAAGATATATCCATGTTTAGGGGTAAAGGTTATATCTACGAAATGAAATAAGATCATATATATTTTGATTGATTACGTATATTATGTATCATACAACATGAACATGGAGATAAGGTTGAAGAGAACTGGTTTATGTTTATCAATTGGAATTATGTGTGTGTCTATGTAGTTTCTTTTTAAACCACTGAGGCAGTTTCTATTCATTACGTTGTTGTTACTTTGTTTTAACATAATTTTATTGTGCATTATTTATGATGATAGGTGATTCATCTACTCACTAGTGCTCTTATCTTTCTTTCTTCATTTTTTTCTCCCCCTTTTATTTGACTGGATACTAGTGCTCTTGGAAAAGCCTCTTAAGAACCAAAACAGTTTGACAACTAATTATATTGCAGGAGTTTTGCGACAAACAACTTTTCTGGTTCTCTACCATCTGAGATTGGCAACTTACTAAAACTAGAGCAAATGTATGTCCTCTTATATTCAAATATTTGTTCTTTTGGTAGTTTATGGTGGAATGATGTATGAAAATATATAAATAATAAGTTCATTCTATATGCAAAAGAAAATCAGCTTTTCATATGCATAAGATCGTAAGGGGAAGACCCATTTTATCCCCATTATTCATGTTGTTTTACAACTTTTGTCATTGGATTGGATTGCCATCTACATAGTAGACTGTGACATTATACCCCTTCTTATGAGATCATCATACATGGTGGGATATACACATGTTTTGATGCAACCATATTTATCTATACATATCTTGAAGCTTCATATACAAGGTACTTTTTTGTTGCCTTTCTAGTATAGGCATAGGCCCCTTGTATAGAATATCTTCAAATGAAAATCATCACTGTCTTTAAATTTTGTGCCAATTTGTGACTACAAAGGCTAGAGATTGACAAACTGATATAATGATGGCAGTTACTTTAGTAGTTCAGGACTCAGCGGTGAGATTCCCACAACATTTGCCAATCTTCAAAGGCTGAAAATAATGTAAGTGTTTAATTCTATGTAACAATTCTTTCCGTTAGTTGTCAATTGGCAATTGAAGTGTTGACGAAATAACATTATAAGTTTACTGCAGTACATCATATAGACTTATGGATGGAATGATAAAATGTTGGAAGTAATAGGGTAATAAACAAAAAATAAAGAGAAGAAAAGTAAAGGAAAAATGCAAAAAGAGGCTAAAAAAAATTTCTGATCTCATTAATTAGTTTTCATCCTTTATACATAAAAGCAAAGTTTGCTAATCAAACTTCCTTGATTGATTGGAAGTTTGTCCATCAAACTAAAGCAAAAGATAAGCTCTTCCATACTTTTACACCTAATAAGACATGGAGGATATTTGATTTTGCCAAAAAAAAAAAGGTATAAAGAAAAACACACACAACAAGTTTCTTGCATCAATAGCAACAACTTTGAAAACCAAAGCCGATTAGGGTAGCACTGTTTATTTCTAGTTGCTCTTCAACACTCCTCCATGATGCAAGAAATGTTGGACACACCAAGACATGATTGAAGGAGTTCAAATCTTAGTTTTTGTAAGGCCTTCGTGAAGATATCAGCCACTTGATCTTCACTATTGCAATGCTTGATCTAGACTTCATTTTCCTTTTCAGCTTTGCAAATAGCATGGAACTTAATCTTGATGTGCTTGGTCTTGCTATGGAACACTGGATTCTTCACCATGGCTACAGTTGATTTACTGTCACATAAGATTCTAGTTAGCTTTTCTTGCTTAAATCTAAGATCAATCAAAATCTTCCTCAACAAATAGCTTGGTTGATAGTAGCAAAGGCGGTAATGTACTCGACCTCAACAGTTGATTATGCAACAGAGGTTTGCTTCTTTGTCCCTAACAGATGGCAGCCAATCTAAGCGAGAAGCAATAACTAGACGTGTTCTTCATGTCCTCTTCAGTTTTAGCCTAATCACTATCAATAAACCTCGATAGATTCTCTGAATTTGATCTCCTAAAGAGTAATCTAAAGTCACAAGTGCTATAAACATATCTTAACACTCTTTGAGCAACTGCAAGATGGACCTCTAATGAAGCATTCATGAACCTTGATAGTAAACTAGTGGTAAACATGGCTTCTATAAATGAGATCTTAGCTAGTTGTGAATCATCTGATTTCTTCAATTTTTCACTATGAACAGCTGAAGTGCTCATTGACTTGGCCTTGTCAAGCTTGAACTTGTTCAACAACTCTCGAGCATACCTGCTTTAAGAAACAAAAATTCCCAAATTTGCTTTGTATATTTTCCATTCCAAAAAAATAATACATCTTTCCTAATTATTCATCTTGAATTCTTGTTGCATCTTTAACTTAAATCCTTCAATGGACTTCAAATTACTTCCAGTTATTAAGGTATCATCCACATAAATGGAGACAACTATAACTTCATTTTGCTGATACCTCACATACAAAGTTACTTCATTCAAGCTCCTTGTAAAACCTGCATGTAACAAATAATCATTAATCCTTGCATACTAAGTCATTGGTGCCTATTTTAGGTGGTAAAGAGCTTTCTTTAGCAGCAACACATGATCGCTTCCATCTGCAAAACTATGTGGTTGCTTAATGAAAACTTGCTCCTCTAAGATGCCATTAAGGAAGGCTAACTTCACATCTAGCTAGAAAACTTCCCATCCATTGCTCACAGCTAAAGCAAGGATCAATCTAATAGTACCAAACCTTGCAACTAGTGTGAAGGTTTTAGAGAAGTTCACTTCATATTGCTGAGCATACCCTTTCTCAACAAGCCTTGCTTTGTGCTTGCTAATAGAGCCATGTGGATTTAACTTTAGTTGGAAATCTGTCTAGTTTCTATCACTTGCTTATCAACTAGTTTGGGAGTTAAAATCCATGTTGCATTCTTGGCAATCATCTTCAATTCCTCTATGGTAGCTCTCTACTCTAGAATCTTCAAAGCTTCATCGGGGATTGAGGGCTCTAGGTAAGGAACATTGCACCGATTATAGATATCTTCCAAGGTACTTGTCCCTCTGATCTCATCTTCATTTTCATTTTCAGAATCCTCACGATCAGGTGGAGTAAATTCTTGAAATTGGCCATGGTTAATAGCTTACTCAAAGGTCAACGAGTCCATTTTTTTCCAATCCCATTCACTTCCTTCATCAACCTTTATATTTTTGTTGATATACACTTGTTGATTAATTGGATTCAAAATTCTATAACCTTTGGACTTGCTACTATAACCAACGAAGATTCCTTTCTTAGCCCTTTGATTTAACTTTCCTCTTTTTGCATCAAGAACAAGAATATAGCACACACTCCCAAAGACCTTTAGGTGTGCTACAACTGGCTTAACTCCAAACCATGCTTTAAATGGAGTTTTCTCCTTCACTGCCTTTATTAGCAACTTGTTCTAAAGATAAACAGTTGTGTTAATTACTTCAGCCCACAAGATTTTTAGCAAATTCCTCTTGAATATGAAGACATCTTGCCATGTTCATCACAAACCTATTCTTTCATGCATTTACACCATTTTGCTGAGGTATGTAAGCAATAGTTAATTGGTGATGAATCCTAGCCTCTTCCAAATACTCCTTAAACTGATTTGATGTGTATTCAACTCCATTATCTAATCTTAAGGACTTAATCATAGAGCTAGATTGCTTTTTAATAGAGGCTTTAAATTTCTTAAACATAGAAAAGACTTTTGATTTTTGTTTAAGGAAAAATGCCCAACAATATCTAGAGTAGTCATCAATAAACAACAAGAAGTACTTGATCCCATTATAAGAAGGAATACTCATTGATCTACACACATTTGAGTGGATCAATTCTAGTTTCTTAGTTGCTCTCCTACTTGACTAACTAGGAACACTCTTTGGATAAATTTCCTATGTTGGCATGCATCACACACTCTGCTATCTTCTTTCACTTGGACATTTCAGCAACTAAGTTTTTCTTGCTTAACAATTATAAAGTCTTGAAATTTGTTTGCCCAAATCTTTTATGTTAAAATGATGTTTCTTCTTAAGACTAAGGAAAAAATCAACCTTAGTCTCACTTGAAATCAAGGGAAAACATTTTCTATTCATTTTTTATCGAAAACATGATCTTGCCACTGGAATTATTGATCTCACACGTTTTATTCTTAAACACAAGCACATAACCACTCTTCAATAGTTGACTAACAAATAGAAAATTTTGATTTATCTCAGGACATAAAGAACATTAGTAATTATTTAGTACCTGAGATGGAACAAACATGGACAGCTCCCTTACCTTCAACATTAACGAGCTTTCCATCTCCAAGTTTAACTTTAGAGGAGTAGCTCATGTCAAGGTCTTCAAAGCTACTTAGACTTGTTGTCATGTGGTGTGTACATCCACTATCTACCAATCACACATCTATGCTTTCAATGGAGACACTACATTCCTCAACTTCAGTGGTTGTGAATAAGTTCTCCTCTTGGTGGTTTGCACTTTTGGTTACTTAAGCTGGTTATGCATGAGGTTGCTGATCATGCTTAGCTTTACATACCTCCTCAATGTGGCCAAATTGCTATAACTCCTACATTGAACTCCAAGTCTAAACCAACAATAATCCTTCATGTAGTTTGTCTTCTTACAGTAAGGGCAAGGTGGATACTTGTCCTTATTACTTTTCCACTTGCCTTTTTTCTTAACTTTTCCTTTCTTGTAAGTAACTTGGCTTCTTAGTCCTCTTTCTTATGGTTGAGCTGCCACAAAGGCTTTCTCATTTGCACTTTCTTTTTCCCTAAAGGCTTCCTTCGCTCTACGACCAACAGAGCATTTGTTAAATTTGCCAAGGTGATCTACGACATATCCCAAGTGTCTTCAAGAGAGGAGATTTTTGCTTCAAAATGCTTTGGAAGAGTCACCATTATTTTCTTAACAACTCTCCTTTCTTCTAGCTCTTTTTTAAGCATTCTTATCTGATTGACTGTCCTTATAATTCTATCTACATACTCTTTCACCTTCTCTGTGTCCTTCATCTTCAATAGTTCAAACCCCTTTCGTAGGTTAAAGGCTTGCATTTTTCTAGTCTTCTCGGAGCCTTGATATTCCATCTTCAACTTCTCCCAAGCAACATGAGCTGATTCACAAGCTATGATCTTGGTGAATATGGAATCGGAGATGGCTGCGTGAATATAGGATAGGGCACTTAGAGCTTTCACAATGTCTTCTTTATGCTATCTGATCTGTTGCAAGGTTGAATTTTGTCTCAAGGTAGGAACGACTTTGTTTTCTTCAATGTACAACTATAACCTAAGACCTTTGAGATAAGCCATCATTTTTATTGCCTACATATGGTAATTTTTGCCATTAAAGTGAGGAGGTGGAAGGGAAATGCTATTATTAGAAGCCATGATTTTTTTTTTTTTTTTGTGTTTCATAGTCCCTTAAGATCAGATGCTCTAATACCAATTTGTTGGAAGCAACAGGGTAATAAACAAAAAATAAAGAGAAGAGAAGGAAAGGAAAAATGCAAAAAGAGGATAAAAAAAAATGTTTTGATCCCATTAATTAGTTTTCATCCTTTATACATAAAAGCAAAGTTTGTTAATCAAACTTCCTTGATTGATTGGAAGTTTATCCATTAAACTAAGGTAAAAGATAAGTTTCTCCATACTTCTATACCTAACAACAATACAAAACATCGAGGATATCTGATTTTGCAAAAAAGAAAAAAAAGTATAAAGAAAAACACATACAACAAGTTTCTTACAATAGTAGCAGTAGTTTTGAAAAACAAAGAGGAATAGGGTAGCATTGTTCACTTATGATTGCTCTTTAACATAAAAGACTAATGATATAGAAGTAGTTAAAAGCAATTTGGTTCCTGAATTTAGTTATATCCTCTTTGTAGTTTGTATTGACTTTCAGCTTCTATGAGCATAGGTGGGCATCGGATAATGCACTTACTAGTAAAATACCTGACTTCATTGGAAGTTTGCCAAACCTTAATCAATTGTAAGCTTTTTCTCAGCCTTCGAAATAAAAATGCTAACTTCTAGTTGCCAAATTATTTTGTTTTTGAAGATTGCTATTTTGGTATTAATTTCTAATCACACATTAAATATTAAGTGTTAGGTTCACTCTAACATTTGTTAAATATTCCATAGGATTCTTCGAGGAAATTCCTTTGAAGGTCCAATTCCATTAGCAGTTTCCAATTTAACTTCGTTGACTGATTTGTGAGTGTTTACTTCTTTTACTTTTAGTTGTCAATTGATATTAGAGTCAACTATTGACAATATTGTGTGTTAAACATTATAGACGGATAAGCGACTTAACTGATGGGAGCTCTTCATTGGAATTTATCAAGGGTTTGACAAACCTAAATATCTTGTAAGGCAAAGTGATTTAGCTGATCTTTTGATTTTCCTCCTCATTTATATATTTAGAATTCATTCCCTTTTGTAGGATATTGAGAAACAACAATATTTCAGACTCCATCCCATAAAATATTGGAGATTTTCAAACTTTGTCTCAGCTGTAAGTCATTTTTTATATCAAAGATTTGTTGAGAAAATATTAGGAGGTTTAAGTGAAGTCCACTTCTTTGTATCTTCCAATGATATACTATTTTGCAACTTTCAACCTACTCTTAGTTATGTTGTTTCCTATTTAACTAGAGTTGCATCTAAACTTGTTCCCTTCCAGCCAAGGGAAAATGACACCATTAGGAATAGCTTGTATTTACTACAATGTAATGAAAGATAAGAAACCTAAAAGTGTTCACAAAATTATTACTATGTTTAATTGTCCTTAAGGTTTATGCTTAGTAGATGTCTGCACCATGTTTATGCACTATGCACTTTAGAAAGGAGTGAGCTAATGGGGACTTTGAATGTATAAATCCTACATGAATGACTTGCTACTGTATTTTGATAGGAAACCCTTTGAACCTCCTAACATATTATGGCAATTGCTTAGATTCTAGGATTATATGAGTTGTAAAGGGATAAATTTCTTATATAAGAGCTCTTTTTGAAACTTGGTTTTCGAAGATACAATTCTCGTATAATGGTTGACTTCAATTGCTATATTGGTTGTTCTACTTTAAAATTCACATCTATATTTTTGTCCAGGGACTTAAGCTTCAACAACTTAGTTGGGCCTGTTCCGGATGTACTTTTCAATTTGACTGATCTCAGATTCTTGTAATATACCTTCTTTGCATAATAATTCTACTTTTGCCCTAATATAGTCATTAAAATCATGAAGCATTGACATTGCTCCTCACTATAGGTTTTTAAGTAACAACAGCTTGAATGGTACCCTCCCTACGCAGATAAGTCAATCTCTAAGCACATTGTAAGTTTTACGAACTTTCTAAGTGATGATTTCCACTAAATATTAAACAACATTTCTCATTTCTAGTTAATCACCAACTAATGATTGACAAACTTGTATTAGCCCTTTTAGCTTAGATCCTTATGAAAGATGAAAATGATAATGATTTCAATAAGGGATGCTTTTACTTATTTGGGGTTTACTTACTTCTAACAATTCTATTGCTTACAGAGATGTATCTTACAATAACTTAATGGGAAGTTTGCCCACTTGGATTAATGAACAGAACATGCAGCTGTAAGATTGATTATACTCTCAATTCAAGAGATGGATGCCTGTAATTTTCAAATGACAAAATTCTTATCTACTTTTGTAGCAATCTAGTTGGAAATAACTTTACAATAGACAACAACAATATTAGGTAACTCTCATCATTATAATTTTACTTACGATGCATGTGACAAAAAACACAAAATAATAATGAATTTCTACTTACGATGCATGTGACAAAAAACACAAAATAATAATGAATTTCTATCTTATTTTAGTTAGGTTACAACTCTAAATTCATATACACAATTGACTAGCTTAAAAAGGTAATAAACTCCTAAAAATCTACAACCTCTTAAAAGAATAAAAAATCTATACCTAATTATAATTCTTAAAAATCAGGAAGTTACATACTATAGAATCTTACACAATCTCTCTGAATAAAGCCACATAATTCAACACTCCCTTCAAGCTGGTGAATGGATATCTTCCATTCCAAGCTTGCTAATAATATTTTGAAACATAGTGCTTGGTAGTCCCTTTGTGAGTACATCTGCTAACTGATTCTTGGTTGAAATAAATAGAGTGCATATTAGACCACTATTTAGTTCCTTCTTGATAAAACGTCTGCCAACTTCAATGTGCTTTGTTCAATTGTGTTGAATAGGGTTATGAGCAATATTGATGGCTAGTTTATTATCATAGTATAACCTCATGGGTCCTTTCCATTCGATTCTGAAGTCATCTAAGATTATCTTCAATTAGAGTAATTCACATATTCCTAATACCATTGATCTAAACTTTGACTTTGTGCTTGATGTCGCTACCATGTTCTGCTTCTTACTTCTCTATATTACAAGATTCCCACCTAAGAGAGTATAGTAACCAGATGTCGATCTTCTATCGACCAAAGATCCCGCATAATCTACATCAGTATAAGCTTTTAATGTCATGTCTGTGCCTGTTCCTCGCTTAAATAAAATTCCCCTTCCTAGGCTACCTTTCAAGTATTGTAATATCCTATTTACTACTTTGAGGTGTGATACTTTAGGATTGTGCATAAATTGGTTTGCCACACTAATTGCAAATGCTATATTTTGTCTTATGTGTGCTAAATATATCAACCTCCTAACAAGCCATTGGTAAGATCCTCTATTTACTATGGGATCTTCTAGTGCATAACATAATCCATGATTAAATTTGATTAGTGTCTCAACCAATTTACAACCTATCTTCCTTATTTCTTTCAATAAGTCGAGTACATAGTTTTGTTGTGAGATGAAAGTTCCTTGCTTTGAATGTGTTACTTCAATGCCCAGTAAGTATTTTAATTTTCCAAGCTCTTTGATGTCAAACTCCTTCAAGAGACATTGCTTCAAATCGTTCATCTCTTCTTCATAATTACCTATTATAATGATATCATCTACATAAATTAGCAATGTTATGACTCTCCCACAATTTGAGTCTCTCACAAACAAAGTATGGTCTCCTTGACTTTGATTGTATCCTAGTGAGTTCATTACCTTAGTAAACCTCCTAAACTAAGCTCATGGTGATTGTTTGAGTCCATAAAGAGCTTTTTTCAACGTGCACACCATTCCCCCTTTAGATTCAAATTTAGGAGGAACTTCCATGCAAACTTCCTCTTCTAGATTACCATGGAGGAATGCATTATTAACATCAAACTATTGTAGATTCTAGCCAAAATTAGTAGCTAAAGACAACAATATTTGTACAATGTTCAATTTTGCAACAGGGGCAAATGTCTCACGATAATCAATGTCGTAGGTTTAAGTATACCCTTTGGCCATTAATCTTGCCTTATATCTTTCTACTAAGCCATCAGCCTTGTATTTTATAATGAAAACCCATCTACATCTAACTAGTTTCTTCCCTCTTAGAAATTCAACTAACTCCCATGTCTTGTTCCTCTTAAGGGCTTCCATCTCAGTTTTCATAGCATCTTCCCATTTATTGTCTCCTAATGCCTTGATTAGATTTCTCAGTGTGGGAATTGTATGGAGATGGTTAGGAAGGCTCTATGGTTTTGGTATATATTTTAATAGGACATGAAGAGATATAGAGGATGTTTCATGCAAGTTCTTGTTCCTTTCCTAGGTGCAATTGGCAGGTCTAGGTCTTTAGTACTTAGCTTTTCATGTTCGCCCATTGGTTCAATTTGTGTGACTCCTTTGGTTAGTTTAGAAGTGGTTTCAGGAATTTGGGCAACAACATGAATGGGAGATTGCACTTGTACTGGTCGAGAGACTGGTAGTTTCTTCTTGAAATAAACCTATAATGGCGGAATGTTATCTTGATTTCCCTCATCTTTCATCCTTTTAATTGATTTGGCTAACTCAATTGATTTAATTGATGGAGAAGTAGACTTAGAGATAGTTATGGTGATAGACTTAAATTGAACATCTTGAATAAAACTAGGATCAAGAAGAAACATGTCCTTATCTTCATTTAAGGTCTCCCTTTGAAGATAAGCATTTGTAAAAAATGATTCATCTTCGATAAAAGTAACACTAGCTGAGAAAAAAAATCTTATAGTGAGTGGATGAAAACATTTATAACCCTTCTGTGTGGAGGAATATTCGATAAAAATGCATCAAAGAGCACGTGGATCCAATTTGCTCCTATTATGAGAATGAACATGAACAAATGCAACATACCTAAAGATTTGAGGAATGAGATTATTTGAAGTAGAGAAGTTTGGGAAAAAAATTGTGAGAATATCAATTGGACTTTTGAACCCCAAGATATATGCCAGGAGCCTGTCAATAAGATGGGTTATGGTTACATAACTTCACCCCAGTATTGTTTAGGAACACTCTTATGAAATAGCAATGCTTTGGTGACCTTTAGGAGATGGCCATTCTTTTGCTCAACCACTCCATTTTGTTGTGAAGTGGTAACACATGAAGATTACGGGTTATGGTTAACACAACTTCACCCCAGTAATGTTTAAGAACACTCTTCTGAAATAGCAATGCTCTGGTGACCTTTAGGAGATGACCATTCTTTTGCTCAACCACTCCATTTTGTTGTGGAGTGGTAACATATGAAGATTCATGAATGATTTCTATTTTTCGAAAGAATGGAGTAAGGATTTGATTGATTTCTATTTTTTGAAAGAATGGAGTAAGGATTTGATTAAAATAATCCTTCACATTGTTTGATCGAAATTTCTTAATTTTTACATCAAAATGAGTATGATCATGTTGTAAAATTAGGAAAAACAGTGCTCACATCAGATTTATTTTTCAAGAGGTAAAGCCATGTAACTTAAGTACAATTATCAATAAATGAAACAAACCACCTAGCACCAAAAACATTTTCAATGGTAGAGGGTCCCCAAATATCACTATGAATGAGAGAAAATATGACTAGAGGTTTTTCTATTGCTTATTGGAAAGGAAGCACGTTTGTGCTTGGCAAGTTCACAATCATTACGACAAAGGGCTTCAAAAGCAAGACCCTTAAATAAGGAAGGAAACATTAACTTGAGCACTCTAAAAGATGGATGACCTAAATGACGATGATAAAGCCAAATTTTATTTTGGTTTGACATTATAACCTAAAAAAAAAAAAAGGATATAGATATGGGATTTTCAAAACCTGTTATATTGCTTTGTTTTTGCAAAAAAATAGAGACCGTCTCTCTAACTAGCACATCCAATCATCTTCTTTGTGTCAAGTTCCTTAAAAACACAATGTGAAGGGAAAAGGGTTACACTGCAATTTAAATCTTTAGTTAATTTTTTAATGGAAATAAGGCTTGTAAATAGCTTTGGAACATGGAGGACATTTTTTAGTATAATGTCCTTTTTTATGTAAATATCCCCATGGCTAGCTACGGTGGTGATGGATTTGTCAGCTATTGTGATCTTTCTATGGCTACAGTTGGGAGTATAAGAGATAAAATGATTGAAGAAACAAATCATATGGTTAGTGGCTTTAGAATCAATTAGCCATATGTGAGGAGAATTTCTTTCTAAGACATTAATGCAAGAGGAAGAAGAAATAGCTAAAAACACCAATGAACAAGTACCTGTCGAGGTTGGCTTCTCAAGAGATCCCAAAAAAGTCTTTAGTTTCTCAATTTCATCGTTGTTACATTTAGGTATGGATTTCTTAAAATTTCCTTCATTGGTCAACTAAGTACTCGCCATATGTGCCTAACTTCGACTACTCATGCTTTGATTAAACTTTTCATTGGCCCTGTGATGAAGTTTCTAGCATCTCTCCTTAGTGTGATGATGCTTTTTAAAGTATGTGTAGAATAGAGAGTCTTGGTTGAATGGTTTGGTTAAGTCACCTCGAGTAATTAACGAAGGAGGATTGTTTGCCACTTTCAATTCTATGGCTCTAGTAATAAGTGTAGAACCATCTGTTCCTTGAGGTTCAAGCATAATGCTTCAATGTCCTTCTTCAACGTGTATAATCAAGATTATCACATTTAGAGATGGCGAGTCTAGTTTTCCCAAAATCTACACTCTAACAGCATCAAATTCAACATTTAATCTTGTAAGAAAATCATAAATACAATTTTTCTCGAAAAAATGCTTTAGAATTGCTGCATCTTCATTGCAGCACATTTGGATACATTGATAATGATCCATTTCTTGCCACAAACCTTGTAAGAGACTCAAATACTCAGTGATAGTCGAAGTCCCTTGTTTGGTTGCTGAAATTTTAGTCTTAATTTCATATATTTGTGCAGCATCATTAACCTTGGAATATGTTTCTTAAACAACTTCCCAAATCTTGTTGGCAAATTTGAGAAACATACATGTATCACTAATTTTTGGCAGCATTGAGTTCCATAACCATGACATCACTAGAGTCTTGTTCGTCCCATGTCGCAAATTTGGGATTGTCCTGTGAAGGACCTGTGTCCATTAAATGACTCAATTTTCCTCTACCCTTTAGAAAAGTGCGAACCAATTGTGAGCACTTTAAATTAATTTTTTCCATTCAATCGATATGTGGCTTGAATGTTCTATAAATCTTGATTCCAGTAGCAATAATATTCTCGAGTGCATAGGTAGTCGAGACTAGGCTAATGATTTTGGTATAATGTTCTAACATGATTGATTGAATGAAAAAAGATACAAATAAGGGAAAAGAGAGAGAAGGCTAAGATAAAGAGAGGAACAATGAAGATGGAGCTCAGTTGGATATGGCCAGAAAAAGATTCATAGTTTTGTTAAGAAAGAACTAACAACTCTAATACCATGACAAAAAATGTAAAATGATAATGAATTTCTATTTATTTTAATTAGATTACAATATTAAATATATATATATAATTTACTAGCTTAAAAAGGCAATAAACTCTTAAAAATCTATAACCTCTTAAAAAAAAAATCTGTACCTAATTATAATACTTAAAAATTAAAAAATTATATACTACAAAATCTTATACAATCATTCCAAATAAAGCCACATAATTCTTCGACAGCATTCATGAATCTTTAGGTGAATAACAACTTTCACTCCAATAATGGTATACTCGCTGTTTATGCAAATGTTCGCTTCTACTGTGATTACTGTCTGTCCTCTTTGTGTATTCTTCTCAACTATTTTCTCCTGAAACTTTTCTACGTCCTACAATGTCAACGAATGCGACAAATTAACCTTCAGTTGAAGCAAAGGGATATAGCCGCCACTAATAAATATGAAAACGAGAACTTATAAAATTTATTTTACAAATAAAAATTAAAAATGTAAAAATCCTCATAATGTGCTGAATAAATTAGTTTAGTACAAATTTTAAGCTCTCTAATATAAGGAATAGCTCCAGAGAGGAAAAATATGAAAAGATGGTAAGTAGGCCAGTCAACTGGTTGAGCTGGCCATGGAGCTGCCTGGACAGACTGCTAGGATGCGCTTGCACTAAAAGGGTATAGATTGGAGTGCTTTTACATAGCCTGTTCTACTTGACTTGAAGGTCTTGAATGTGGAACTTTGGCATGACTTATCACTAACGATGTGATTCTCTCAACGGCTACAACCATTTGTATCATAGTCCTAATAAAGAATTATCCACTGTAATATTTTCTATGCTTCCCATCAAGCTTTATCGTATTGCTTTCTAAGTAATTCTTTTCTTTTCCCTTTGTAGCTCTTTGCCTGCAGGACTTCACTGTCTGCAACAAAACTTTCCCTGTAATAGTGGGGCCGGGAGATGTAAGTGGAAACCTCTCCTTCATTCTCGATGCAAATATTGATTTCTGAACATAATGATAGACCTAACTGACAAAATTACAATAAGTTGTACATTTTCTTTTTAGCTGGATTTTTTAGTGCTATTGAAAATTGACAAAGCCCTGGTGAAATTGTTTCTAGTGTTGATAAGGAAATATCTGATAATTATCAGCACAAGACCATCTTGTTCCATAACGCCTTGCCATTCAACTTTATTTATTCAGTCGTACGTAAAGCTAATTTCCAAATGTTATTTTCCAAAAATATTGTTCAGTGAATACAGTGCGCCTCCAATGTACTAATCACAGTAAGCAATATGTTCTGTATTCAACCGGATGTCCAAAATTCACTCTCTTGTTTATGAGGTAGAGTCAGATGTTTTTACCAAAATCAAAAACAGTCTGAGCATTGCACCTCCTCTCATAAAAAGTTCCTAAAAATAGTTCTGGTAGGTGGTTGGTAATGTTGCAACTTGGACTAGGATATTGATTGTTAATGTACTTTGCCATGTTCACATACTAACATAAGGCTTTAAAAATATTTTCATTACATAGTTTTGTTCTTAGAAATATCATAATTCTTTGTTTTAACTGAGTAGCTAGAATCTATACAAAGAAAGATATCTGATTGAGCTGGGGAAGCGCCAAAGGTTTTCTCTTTTTCGGTTTTCCATTCCCAAATTGGCAACCGTTTCTGTAACTTCTTCAATTATTCGTCGAGTCTCGTAGCTCATAAGCATTATATCTCCTCGATGTCTAAGCAAGAATTGAACCTTGACTTGTACAAGAATCTCATTTTTCTATTGAAAATTAACTTTTATTCTATAGCTTTGGCTTTCTTGGAGCTTCTAACAGTATAATGCATGGGAATACCTAATAAGAAGGATGGATGACGCAGCGTGGAAAGCGTAAATGATAAGAGTCCAATTCTAGGATTGGCCTAGCAACAAGCAAAAAATAATTATGAATTATCCCTTGGACAAACCTCGATTGCGCACAACCGATAAAGTAGAGAAACTCTTATCTAAAAGTGTATATTGAATATTGAATAAAGCGTAACCCTAAAATGACCTAGTAACTATATATACTCTTCTGGAAAATACGTAAAAAAGGAAATATAGATGTACATGTGGAAATAAATATAAGTATACACATCCGTCATCTGTCGTATACACGACTGTGCCTGAAAGCCGTGTATGCTTCTGGGAATATTTCTGGCATAATACATGGCTGTGTCTCCTAGCCGTGCATGCAGCCATGTATGCTTCTGGGAGAGATCTCGACAGAACACACGGCCGTGCCTCCTGGTCGTGTAAGAGGCCGTGTACATTTCTAAGAATCATCCAAGTATCTCACACGGTCGTGCCTCTTGGCCGTGTATGAAGCCGTGTGTGTTTCTGGAAGTTCTCTGACATGATACACAACTGTGTATCAACCCATGTCCGCTACGATGTCTGCATCATTCTCTCCCACCAATGAAGAACTCGACCCCGAGTTCTCTTCAGGATATAACGGTGTGTCATCAGGGTGGAAAGAGATAAATCCACTACATTAAAAGTGTAGAAGATGTTCATATCTTCGGGAAGCTGTACAATGTACGCGTTGTCATTTATCTTACGCACTACTTCATAAGGCCCATATTTCTTTGGTTGGACTTTCCCATATCTGCCCGTAGGGAAACGCTCTTTCCGAAGATAAACCATTACCTGATTGCCCACGTCAAACAATTTCTTTCATCTATGCTTATCCGCAGCCCCTTTATATCGGGTATTGGCTTCTTCTATTTTCCGTCTGACTTCCACTGTGGTGTTTTGGCATTGTTCCGCCATATGCTTAGCAGCAACGTCACCCACCATACCCTTGGGTAACTTGATTAGGTCCAGCGCGTGTTGTGGCGTTTTGGTGTACACCACTGAGAACGGTGATCTTCCAATAGTTCGATGGACGGAACTATTGTAAGTGAATTTAGCTTGAGCCAACGCTTGATCCCATTGCCCTAGCTTTTCACAGCAAATGCTTCTAATGAGGTTTTCGAGGATCCGGTTGGTTACTTCCGTTTGACCATCGGTTTGAGGATGAGCTGTGCTGCTGTAATTCAGAGATGAGTCAAACATATACCAGAGAGTCCTCCAAAAATGGCTAAAGAACTTGCTATCTCTGCCGATGGTAATGGACTTTAGGACCCCATGTAGGCACACCACTTCCTTGAAGAATAGCCATACGATTGCCCGTGCATCAACGGCCTTCCTACAGGGAATAAAGTGCGCCATCTTGGAAAACCTGACAACTACAACAAAAACAGAGTTAGCACCTCGTTGGGTATGAGGCAAACCAAGTACAAAGTCCATCAACATGTCCTCCCAAATGTTCGCCAGCATAGGGAGAGGAGTATACAGGCCAGTGTTCTGGGATTGCCCCTTCGACACTTGGCAAATATAACACCTTTCCACAATTCTATACACATCCCTCCTTAACCGAGGCTAAAAATACCTTTTGGCAACTGCAGCTAGGGTCTTATCTCTGCCCATATGTCCTACCAATCCACCACCGTGTAGGTCTCGGATAAGTTTTTCCCGTAAAGACGACTCACGGATATACAGCTAATTCCCTTTCATTAGGTATCCGTCGTGAATATGGTAGTCATCACAAGGTTCTCTGTTAGCACATTTATTCCACGTTTCTTTAAAATCTCCATCCCTTTCGTATAGCTCCTTTAATCTTTCAAATCTGACAATGTCCGCACTCAGAGTGAGCAAGACATCAACTCTTCTACTCAAGGCGTCCGCTACCTTGTTTTGCACACCTGACTTGTGCATCAATCTGAAAGGAAATCTTTGTAAGAACTCAATCCACCTTGCATGCATGTCTTTACTTATCCGGGTTTGGCCGCTTAGGTATTTAAGAGCCCCGCAATCCGAGTACAAGATGAACTCCTTTCCAACCAAATAGTGTTCCCATACTTTAAGAGCTCTTACCACGGCATAGAACTCCTTATCATATGTAGACCAACTCCTCCTAGCTTCACATAACTTCTCGCTGTAGAATGTTATTGGTCTTTTCTCCTCTGACAGCACTGCCCTGACCCCAACTCCACTAGCGTCGCAATCTACCTCAAATAACCTGTCAAAATCCGGTAGCGCTAATACAGGGGCACTACACAATCGTCTCTTCAGGTCTATAAAACTTGCTTCAACTTCTTCGCCCCATCGAAATTTCCCCTTCTTCAAACATTCAGTTAAGGGAGCAACGACTGTACTGAAGTGTTTAATAAACCTCCTCTAGAAGCTAGCCAAGCCGAGAAAACTTCTCAACTCAGTAACAGCTTTTGGAGTAAGCCACTCTCTAATCACTTTCACTTTCTCATCATCCACCATCACCCCCTCACTGCTGACTATAAACCCAAGGAACAATAGTTGCTTTAACAAGAATGTGCATTTCTTTAGATTGGCGAACAGTTTATTCTCTTTCAGTACAGACATAACACATCTCAAATGTTCAAGATGTTCCTCTTCAGATTTACTGAACACCAAGATATCATCAAAATACACGACAATGAAGCGACCATTAAAGGGTTTTAATACCCGGTTCATCACTCGCATGAAAGTACTTGGTGCGTTACTGAGACCAAACGGCATCACCAGCCATTCATACAGCCCCTCCTTTGTCTTGAATGCCGTCTTCCATTCATCTCCAGGGCGGATCCGAATCTGATGGTATCCACTCCTCAGATCTATCTTGGAGAAGATAATGGCTTCGCTCAACCTGTCCAACATATCCTCGAGGCATGGAATGGGAAATTTGTATCCTATAGTGATCTTATTAATAGCCCTACTATCAACACACATCCTCCAGCTCCCATCTTTCTTGGGAGTCAACAATGCTGGGACCACACATAGACTTAGGTTGTCCTGGAAAAACCCCTTGTCCAATAGCTCTTGGACCTTATCTTGCAGAATCTCAGTTTCCTTAGGGCTCATCCTATAGTGTGGTAAGTTTGGGAGACTTGCTCCAAGCACCAGGTCTATCTGATGTTGGATGTCTCTTAGAGGTAGTAGACCCTCAGGTAAGTCATCAGGCTACCTCCTTAAACTCCTCCAGTAAACTCTTTACTGCTTTGGGTATTTCCACACTAGCTTCATTTTCTCCAGCCGCCACATCTTTTACTATAAGAGCATGGACCACCCGTGACTCCTTTAAATCTTCCACCAAGTCTTTCTCTGATTGGGTGACGGTTAAGAAAGAACGACTTTCTACCCTTTTCTCCTTCAAGCGTCCTTCCTTCTTCAACGGCAACAATGTGTACCTCACACTCCCTTTCTCCAGTCTGTACACATTCTCCTTTCCCGCGTGTTGTACGTTCACATCAAACTGCCATAGCCTACCAAATAAGATATGACATGCATCCATGTCTACAATGTCACAAAAGGCTTCATCGTGGTATTTCCCTATTGAGAATGGTACCCTACATCTTTCCTTCACTTCAATCCTCTCTACAGCTTTGATCCATCCTATAGTGTACGAATTTAGGTGCTTTTCGATAGGTAGCTGCAACTGTTTCACAACTTCACTTCCTATGATATTTTCACAACTTCCACTATCTACTATTAGTTCAAACACCTTCCCATTAATAGTACACCTTGTGCAAAAAAACTGGTGTCGTTATGTGATCTCTTCCTGTTTCGGGGTTAGCATCATCCGCTTAATCACATAGGTTGGTTCTGCTACCTCTTCCTCCTCCTTATAGTATTCTTCCTCTCCATCAGGTTCACAACAAATCTCATCCTCATCCCCCCTATCAAAGATGTTAACACTTCTCCTAGTAGGACATTCATTTGACCTATGACCCGGTTGATTACATCGGAAACACTTACCCAAAATAGGCTTGGCATACGGGTTACTCTGCCTCTGGGCTCCCTTAGGTTCCATCAGTTTCTTTCCCTCAATCTTTTCTTCTTTCTTAGCACTATCCTCACTAGGTTTGTATGCAGCACCTTTGTTTTTCTCAAATCCCGACTTATTACCGCTGCCTACAACTTCACCATCATATCCCTTTCTTCCACCTCTGTATCTACTACTCTGCTCCTGCAACATTAATTCGGCTCGGAGGGCCAAGTTCTTCGCTTCAACCAGGTTCCTTACCATTGTGACTCTTATTTTATGCTTGATCTGGAGCTTCAGGCCTTCTACGTATCGTGCTACTTGCTGGCCTTCACTCTCCCTCAAGTCATTCCGTTTGGCCAGTCTCATGAACTCAGTAGTATACTCGTGTACTGACCGCTGCCTTTGACGGCACCGCTGGTATTGTTGGAACAATATCTGCTCATAGTCCGGCGGGAGAAAATCGTGTTGCAACAATTGCTTCATGCGATACCACATTCTCACCGGATGCTTACCCTCTCTCTGCCTCCTGTTCTGCAGCCTCTCTCACCATGCCGAGGCTCCACTCTTCAGTCTACACACCACCAATCTCACTCGGCGGTCTTCTAGAATTTCTATGTAGTCAAAAAACCGATCCACTTCGGCAATCCAATCTAGGAAACCTGCGATATTAAGGCTACCATCAAACCACAGAATGTCGACCTTCAGGTGGTAATCTCCTCTGTCTCCTTGATCATACCCGCCACGGTTTCTCCGGTAATCACCGTCTCTATGATTTTTTCCGTATTGAGCCGGCCGATAGCCACCACCGTTACCACCGCGCCCTCGCTGTGTTCTACCCCTATACGGGTCATCATTCTCATCGCTGGAGTCTTCATCCTCTACCCGTCCCCACCTATTCTCGACAACAGGTCGGACCATCTGTCCACCGTAGACATCAGTTGCCCGTAGCGGATTCCTCCCAACACCCTTAACCCTATTGGGGTCTACTGCTATGGCATCGAAACGCTCGATCAGTTCATCAAGGCGCCGTTCCATACACCCGACCTTCTGATGTATAGAGTCAAACTTTGCCCTCGGAACCCATTGATAGGCTTCTTATGATCTCGCATCTTGACCACCGTCAAGAACACGACCGCCGTCATCGCCTTGATGAGTTGACATCTCCACAAGAAATAACCTTGCTTTGATACCAACTGACACAGCGCGGAAAGCGTAAACGATAAGAGTCCAATTCTAGGATTGGCTTCGCAACAAGCAAAGAATAATTATGAATTATCCCTTGGACAAACCTCGATTGCGCACAACCGATAAAGTAGAGAAACTCTTCTCTAAAAGTATATATTGAATATTGAATAAAGCATAACCTTAAAATGACCTAGCAACTATATATAATCCTCTGAAAAATACGTAAAAAAGGAAATATAAATGTACACGTGGAAATAAATATAAGTATACATGTCCGTCATTTATCGTATACACGGTCGTGCCTGAAAGCCGTGTATGCTTCTGAAAATATTTCTGGCGTAATACACGGCCGTGTCTCCTGGCCGTGCATGTAGCCGTGTATGCTTCTAGGAGAGATCCTAACAGAATTCACGGCCGTACCTCCTGGCCATGTAAGAGGCCATGTACGTTTATGGGAATCATCCAGGTATCTTACATGGCCATGTCTCCTGGCCGTGTATGAAACCGTGTGTGTTTCTGGAAGTTCCCTAACATGATACACGACCTTGTATCAACCCATGTCCACCACGATGTCCGCATCAATGGATAATATTGCGAATATGAATATCTTCATTGCGGATGCAGATGGTTCCCTCTTGATGTTTCTGCTGTTGTTTTACCTTGTTCTTTTTTGCTGAGCTTGGAAAATATAAGAACAATGGTCCATACAACCCACATTTCAAGCTTAGCTCAGGTCATGTGGATATATTATTTTCAAGTTAATGGCCCATGTCAAGAGAGCATGTCTGTGCATTTAAGCAGGTAGAATGAAGAATGATTGTGATTACTTTATCATACAGATTACAATTTTTCAATCAAATGTGGCGGGCCACAAATCACATCTTCCAGCGGTGTAGTGTTCGAGAGGGATAATGAGACTCTAGGTCCAGCAACATACTACGTAACTGACTCACAGAGGTGGGCAGTGAGTAATGTGGGGTATTTCACTGACAACAACAATCCGACGTATAAACTTTCTTCATTGTCCCAATTCACAGAAACTTTGGACTCAGAGCTGTATCAGACTGCAAGGATATCTGCTTCATCTCTTCGATATTATGGATTGGGACTTGAGAATGGAAACTACACTGTCACCCTCCAATTTGCTGAAATCTCAATCCAAAATTCCCAATGGCAAAACCTTGGAAGGCGTATATTTGATATATATATTCAGGTCGGCTCTTCTATAACATTCTTTTTGCTCGAAGCTTTTATGTTATCACCTCCGAGTACTGCTTATGGATTTTCCTAATTAAATATCCTAAACCATTTGTATCTTGCTTAGTGATAGTTCTCTACGTCATCCATGTTGGAGTTTAAACTGATCTGCCTTCCTTTGATTATCTTGCGTATTTAAATTCAGGGTACTCTTGAAGAAAAAGATTTCGACATACGAAAAGAGGCGGGTGGGTCCTCCTTTGTAGCTGTTGAAAAGGTGTTCGGAGCTCAAGTGACACGAAACTACCTCGAAATTCATCTCTTTTGGGCTGGAAAAGGGACTTGCTGTGTGCCTGCACAAGCTACTTATGGTCCTTTGATTTCAGCAATCAGTGCTACCCCAGGTACTCTTACTACTAAACGTCACTAAAATTCCATGCCACTCTTTGATGAAGTAAGTGACAGTGAGACTTTGGACAGACTTCGAACCTACTGTCGATAACAACCCTCCAGCTCTGAGCATTAAAAATGACCGAACAGGCATGATTGTTGGGATAGTAGTTGGAGTTGGAGTTGCAGGTCTATTTGTGCTTCTCTTGATCTTTTTTATTATTCGTCAAAGAAGAAAAGCACAAGCAGAGCGGGATGAAGGTAAGTTAATGATGGTAAATAATAGTTAAAAACAAAAGACAAAGTTTTGCCTCATGTTTCACGGTAATTTTCAAAGGCCAGTGATGACATGACGATCCAAGTATCTTGTTTAACTTCCAAATAAGGCTTTCATGCTGCTCGTATGTCCTGCTAACAGGACTAAAGAACCTAGAAATGAAATTAGATCTCCAATATATGAAAATAGTGTGTTGTTAAGAAACAAAAGGATGAGTTTTGCAGTGTAGATTATGAGCTATTCTTGCACCTAGAGAGCTGGTACTTGATAAAATATTTTGTCATTAGAAGTATAAAAAGTGAATGCGCGCAAGTTGAATAGACAAATTTGATGCAAAATTCTCTGGTCTGCAGAGCTCCTAGGAATAGATGTGAAGCCTTACACTTTCAGTTATGGTGAACTAAGGGCTGCTACAGAGGACTTTAATCCCATAAAAAAGCTCGGCGAGGGTGGATTTGGCCCGGTGTTTAAGGTAGGCTACTCTACCATATACCAAAAGAGTTGAGGAAAAAGTAGTCTTGCAGTCTTAACAAAGAAGAATGGACAACCAATGAAATGGAGATACCGATGTTATAGTAGTTCTGACTGTGTAAACATAATAGGGAATGCTCAATGATGGGAGAGTGATAGCCGTGAAGCAGTTATCTCTAGCATCTCACCAAGGAAAGAATCAATTTGTGACGGAGATTGCGACAATTTCTGCTGTGCAACATCGGAACCTTGTCAAATTGTATGGCTGTTGCATCGAGGGCAACCAGAGACTTCTAGTATACGAGTATCTAGAAAATAAGAGTCTTGATCAAGCATTATTCGGTACATAATGTTATTTGACAGTACTTTCTGTGATATGATGCCAAAAAAGTCAAGAACTCACTGTGTTTTACTTACATGAGTACAGGTGAGAGAAGTTTAGTTCTTGATTGGGCAACTCGTTACCAGATTTGCCTCGGCATAGCCAGGGGTTTAGCTTATCTCCATGAGGAATCAAGGCTTCGGATTGTGCATAGAGATGTAAAAGCTAGTAATATACTGTTGGACTCAGATCTTGTACCTAAAATTTCTGACTTTGGTCTGGCCAAACTTTACGATGATAAGAAGACTCACATCAGCACCCGTGTGGCTGGGACAATGTAAGTCCATCCCTCCCAATCTTCATGTTGCTTGAGAAGAATACTAGCTTGATTGCACTCATTAATTATATTGCAATTACATTATTTTTCTGTAAATCTTTTGTAGTGGTTATCTAGCTCCAGAGTATGCAATGCGGGGTCACCTCACGGAGAAAGCAGATGTCTTTGCCTTTGGTGTTGTGGCTCTAGAAATCATAAGCGGTAGGCCAAATTCAGACCCAAGCTTGGAAGAAGACAAAGTGTATCTTTTGGAATTGGTACGTCATATTTTGGGTAAACTTCTTTCAAAAGAATATTGACGCTAATTGTTGCATGTGACAATTTCTTATGTTCAACCTGGCGAAACACATATCAATAGCAGAAAATTAGAAAATATTGGAAAAAGAAGCATCTCCTCTTCTTTGCAGGACAGAAAATGTGAATAATGTTCTAACGTTATCCCAGGAATCCAATGTTTTGGGGTTCTGTACGATCATGGTTTTTGGATTTGCTAGGCACTTCGAGAAAATCCACATTTTATTATGTGAAGAATGAAATGGCCTTAGAATTTGTGTATGGAAAGATTTACCCAAAATGTGTCTGTTTGATGTTTCATTTGAGGGACTTCTTGTTTGTAAACAAATTTTCTAAATCACTAATCTTCACCGCGTAGCTTTTAGACCTGAACGAATTAAAAGTTGGTTTATAGTTTGCTCAGCTTTAATTATTTGCTTGTTAGATGGAACACCGTATGACCTGTACGATATCATTTTGGCTCGGATTATCTACTCGAAGCGAGTAAAACTAAAAGTACTGATGGCAGTATGTGGTAAATTCTTATTAGTTTTTTTTTTTTCCTTAAAAACGTTGCTATTTTCTGATTCACATTGAAGTTTTTCCATTTTCCCAGCCACTAGTAAGTTAGTCTTGAACTGTTTCCACTCCAATCAAGTATGATCTGGATTAAATAAGCATTATTTCTGGATGGATAACTGAACAAGGACTGAACCGTAGAAATTCCCTTGTTTTCCATATATCACTTGATTTATTTTCTTTCTTTGGTTGTTTAGGCTTGGCATCTGCACGAAACCAACCAGCAAGTCGATCTGGTTGACTCAAGACTATCAGCATTCAACAAGGAAGAACTGAAACGCATGGTTGGAGTAGCTCTCTTATGCACACAGACATCACCAGCGATAAGACCATCTATGTCTCGTGTGGTAGCTATGCTCTCGGGAGATATTGAAGTTAGCAGCGTAGCTACGAAACCAGGTTATTTGACTGACTGGACATTTCGTGATCAATCTACTAACTTCATGAGTGCAATATTAACAAGTGAAGGAGTTGAGAAAAGTGACCATGACTTATCAATGAGCTCAAGCACAACTGGCGGTGCTAACCTTTCCCCAATAAGTGCCACTAAGCCAATGCTTCATGAGATAATTGGTGAGGATGGGTGAATGTTTATAGTATTGGATTTAGATCCTTGCTACTTCCATATGGTTGATGGTTATGCCTTGATAGAGCAATTTTTTTCTTTTTCCACCTCTTTGCCCATTTCATCTAAGACAAATATGTTTTTTGTTTCTAAATAATTGGTGGTGTATTAAGAAAAACATCTATATTATTCATATGCTTATCTTACATATTTAATATTAGCCAAAATGATTTATGTATGAATATCTTTTCCAAGCCGAATTAGGTGGTTAAGTTTCATTCGGAAGTGTTTCCATTTGTTTCTTGTCTGGAATGGACCAACGAAATTAACTTCAATGTTTCTAGTTGGCATAAATTTTTGGTTATATCTTGAATATGGATATAAGTTATACCATCAAATTAAAAGCACATAAATACAGATTATACTTTGGAATTAATTAGAGATCGATATATCTTGTTTCTAAATGTGTTACAATTGAACCCAAGTTCATAATATCTCGTACCTTAAAAACCAAACACAATATATGGAATCGATTCAATTTTATATATGGAAATTATTTAACTTTTGGGAATATCATAAAATTATCGCTTATGTTTTGAATTTTGACACTCATGACGTGTTATTACAATTAGTCATGAACATTTGCCAGCCTCTAACTTGTTTATAATAATTAATTTAATAACTAATAATAAAAAAGAAAATAATCAAAGGGAAAAAAAAAAGTTAATGTTGGTTCTAGTTAGCAATTGAGAGAGTGTGAATTGATTGCTTAATATTAAAAATTTTTCATAAACAATTCCCTTTTAATTATTAAAACTTTATAGTGTTAATCAATAAAACAAACAACAAATATAAATTGCGGAATCTAAAAGAGAAGGATCAAGAAGATTAGGCAAATCAATTCATAATGGTTTTGCTTTGTGCATCAATCCATTTTTCTACCTTCACTTGTTGGGAATCAAATCATCTTCACCAGTATCGCTCCACTATATCTAAAAATCAAGAACTTTGAGAGTTACATAGTTTGCCTTTCCGCTATAGTCACTCACTACCTTGCATATCTAACTTTCTCTTAAGCTATTTATAGATCTACAATGAAAATATGTAACCTTTCAAAATAACACTTCCTCAAAGTACAACAATGAACATGGAAATAAGACTTCGATCCTCAACAAGTTTAGCACAAATAAAATGGACACTTAATAGTTATCTTTTTTTGCTTTTCTTTCTTGTATATTTTTTGAGCTTTATGCAACTCCTTTATATAGCCATCCTCCAACACTTAAGTATGGAAGTAACCATTGCAAACAATATTGCATATTCATATCATCTTCCATAATTATTTTTTTTTCTTTTTATTCATGAATCTTCCTAAGATAGCTTTCACAAATTCGTAAATCTCATTATGAAATAAACTTGAATATTTGAATTTAGAATTTAAGATATTTTCCTCTTTACTATTTTGTTACTTGCAACCAATTCTAACTGTTTATCACTTACTTTTAAATTGGCTCCAACTTGGTTATGATACTAATTTCATGTTTCAACTTCTTGTTCCATAGACTTTTAATAATGTCTTTTCCATTCTAACCATATACTTAACTGTATTTCCAAGCATAAATCAAACCTTATATTTAAATAAACTTTTCCCAATTTTATCTCTTCAAAAATCCATAACTTCATTTCACAAATAATATTTAATACCTAGAAAAAGTTATCCAACTTTAGTTGAACAAAATTAACATATTACTCAAATATGTTTGACTAGTGGAGTTAGTCCTTCAATTAATCAAATGAACCAACTTAATATTTCATATATTAAATTCATCAATTACTTTTTATGTGTATACTCAATAAACTCATTAGTAAATACTTAACATTTGTTTTGTTATTATTAAAACTAAGTTAAAAAAAGAAAAACAAGCCCACACCAATAAAATGGGATTTTTTTTTCCCATGTAAACGCGTGCATTATAACCAAAATAGGAAGGAGCAATGGAGGTAAAAAAGATAGGATTGAGTTTATTATAGACAATTGATAGATGAGGGCAAAGGGCTTATATGTGATTTGCCTCAATGTGTAGAAGCAAAAATGGAAGGCTTTTATCTTGAGAGTAAAACTAGTAAAAAGGATGGAGTAAAATTAATTTTGAGATTGAATGTATACAGCTGTATCAAGCCTAATTGGGGATATTATTCATCGTTATTTTATTTTTTACGAAGGTTACAACATTATGGACTCTTTATCTAAAGTTACCAACTTGCTATATGATTTGTTAATTTTTATTATAGTATTGTTAAGAGAAATGTTAATCGTGTAGCAAGTTAGGCAGCTTTACATGTTAGGAAGATGACGTGTCCTATGAATTGATGGTTGATCTTTCCGTCTTCTCTCCGGAAGTTATTACTTTTTCATTTTTCAATTGCTATTCATGATTTTTCTTTTTCTTTTTTTTAAGCATAAATAGAGAGCTCATAGCTTCATTTAACTGGATAAAAGAGATAATACCAAACTATATCTGAAAACAGATCAAATTCTAAATGCATATATCATTTGATGTTTTGAGTAGCACATCGCTCTCAACTACATCAGCCCACATGAATTAGAAACCAGTTGCATGCATCGGTCCTAATGCGAATGTCGGATCATGATGACCCTAACCAAGACGTCAGGCAGAATGGCATAATAGTCGAAACTGCACAGCCTTGAATCATTGTCTACTAAGTACCCTCCCAAAAACACGTGAACCCTGAATGAACGTAAAAATTAGCGCTTGCCGCGATGCCCACCACCTGACCTTGCACCAGGATAGCGAGCAAATTGCAACCTTAATCTGACCGAATTACGGTCATTCTCATCAAATATATAACCTTGTCATGCATCCAGTGCAGTTGCCGCATGAGCTGGACTGACAAAGTCAACAAAACAAAGAACCAGCGGGTCTACAGAGTGTCTTGATTCCTTATTTACAAGTCTTACTTCTTTGTAACCTACGAAAGGGCGAAAAATATGTGAAACTTCTCGCCTAGTGCAATTTGAAGGCAGGCCCTCCACAAATAGTGTACTGGTAGCATCAGGTGGAAGGAGAATCTCAGGCCTTCGACCTTCAAATTCAAGGGTCCTGCCTTTCACAGCTATTCCTTGGTCCACACCTCCTAACCCACCAACATGGCGATCTTCAAGTGGGAAACTAGAAATTCCTCCACTGATTGGTCTAGAAGAAGAATTGCGGAGATATCGCTCATAGGACGCATCTATGGATTCAGTATCTCTAACTCCATGAGCTGCTCCTCTAATGTCATCTCGAGGAAGATAGCTTGCTAGGTCATGACCACCAGGAACATCGAAATCAGTCCGGAGGCGTTTTGCAGAAACGGGGGTAACCGGCTGCCGTGGAGCTTGATGTGGCGGTTGTCGTCCGTCGTTGTACCGCCAGTAAGAGTCGGCCATATCGAGCTAGGAAGGGAAAGAGAGTACGTGTATGTTTTGAAGAGGGAGGACTCGTGAAGAAAGCAGAGTGTTTGGAGAGTTGCTATTCATGATATAGCCAGCTCTTCTATCTATATTCAATTTGACCAAAGCTAAGGATGATAAAACTAGGTCATTTGCTGACCAAAAGAAAACTATTACTTGAATTTGGTTAGATATTTATTTGATTTTGATTTTGTTATAGTAGAGTTAAACTTAATTAAGCTTAATGATAACTATTAGAAGAATCCATTTCAAATACATTGCATCTATTTATATTAAATTTCTTTCAATTTAACTTAGAAAAAAAAAACATAAAAGAAAAGAAAAAGAGGAGAAGAGAGGGTTCGTGCAAATTGATATAATTCTACTAGGTTGCCGAATGCAACTTGCCCCCTAGAGCCCCAAGTTACAAAGTGCAAGTGATAGTTGTATGTGCTCATACCTATCCCACCTTACTACAAGCATTGAAAAAGTCCAGATTGAAGTATATGGATTATTAAACATCCTCAGAGAAAGTGGGTTTCGGATTGGCTACATTTGACACTTGACAGGCATGTTGAGATTTAGAATAAATAAATTTAATAAGCAGCTATGTATATCAACACCCTGATAAGGCATCCAATGACTTTGACTTAGATAGGTTGAATAAGTAAATGACCGACCGGATCTGATTGACACTCAAGATTAATTTAGATAGACTAACGTAATAAGAAGGAGAAAGAAGAAAGGTGATATTCCCAAATATGAAAAATTAATGAGAATATAATAGTTATTTAAATATGCATGCAATGGTACAAATATATTTTGTTAGATTACTTTGTAATTGATATGTTAAAATTTAGTAGTAATTTCAACACGAGGAATTTTAGTATATTAATAATATGAAAAGGGCAATAATATTGCAGCATAATTAAAGCAAGTTTCACCTAAAAAAATTATTTCCAAACTTGAGCAAATTATAAGGAACTTAATTTGGAATGGAAAGGTGGAGTAAGAAAGAATTCATTGGGTAGTACGGGAGAAAATCACTAAATCAAAGGGTGAAGAAGGATTAAGAATAGCTAACTTGAATATCATAAATAAAGCATGCATAATTAACAAATGGGGTATGCACTTAAATATTGTTTTCTTTTTAAATTAAATTCACAAAATAACATATTTGGAAAAATTATTTTAAAAATAGATTGCGAAAGTGCAGAAAAGTATTTGAAAGCATGAATGGGGCTCATACCTTCAATGTATTTTTTTAAAATTATTGTTTTTTTATAAAAAAATCATGTAAAGAAAATTATTTTTTTTTTGCTTTAAAAAATTAAAAGTTTACATAATGAATAACGAAAAAAATAAATTTTCATAAATTTAAAAATTATAAAAATTTATTTTAAAAAAAAATTCACACCCTTTATGCTTTATCTTATAATATATATAAAAAAGTCTATTTCATTAAAACTTTCTCTCTTTCTCTCTCTTTTTAATTAATTTAGTAGCTAGCAGCACATGGAAACATTAACAATTTGATCCTCATAAAAATATCAAATGGTAAAAAAAAAAAGAGATAAAGTTTTGACGAAATGGATTTTTTTTTCTTCTTTTTTTTTCACATATTATAAGATAAAGTATAAAGGGTGAAAATTTTTTTTTAATAAATTTTTATAATTTTTAATTTTTTTTATATGATTTTTCATAATTTTTTTTCAATAATTAAAAAAAAAATTACACTGAAGACAAGGATTAAGTCCACACCTTCGCAACTTATTTTTAGAAAAAAAATTCCAACTAGGATATTATGCGAATTCTTTTTTTTTTTAATAAACATTTAAGTGCATACCCCATTAAAAGATACTAGGAATTAAAAAGCAAACACATTTATGGGAGAAGTTGGCGAAGCTAAATACAAAAAACAAATTAAAGCAGTTCATTCTTTATCTCCATGTGCAAGGGAAATGCTAAATACACATAATTGGAGAGACAAAGAGGGGTTCGAATATAAAATTTTTATTTGACAGATGGGTGATAATTTTATAATTCGTGAATTGATCTAAGGGTCAATAAATCTCTCTGCATTAAATATATCCGTTAGGGATGTTTGAATTACAGATAGAAAATGGGATGAAGAACTTTGCAGATGCATTAAATCTATCTGAACCTTCACATTAATTAAAGTCGAATTTTGCAGATGCCACATATGATGAACTTCTTAGTATTGATAACATATATTGACCTCGGGAGTTGATAATTTTAACTACATCCACACACACACGCTTTTCTCTCCTCCATAGTCCATACAGAGTTTTTAAGGAAATTCTGTGTGTGTGTGTGTGTTTGATATAGTATTCTTAGCAGATACTTTTTTGAAGAGAACAAAGACCTGAATCATGTGGGGCAGGGAGTTGTCGCTATCATCTTCATCGGTTTTTCTGTTTCCTAATATTCACCATGTCGCTGTAGCTGTTTGCATATTTGAGCAGCTGCTTTATGCAGTATGTCAAGTTGAAGCTCAAACTACCAATCCTACTACCGATCCATCTGAAGGTTTACATCTTACTCTCTATCTCTGTCCTTTTTCTCATCACACATAGCGAGAAATAAAACTCTAGTTCGAATTACCTAGAGAGTAGTATAATCAAGGAAAGCTATAGCTTCACTTTTATCCCTCACGATGTACTTTAATAGTAAGGCTTGACATGAACTGTTAGAACATTTATGATTCAGGTTGGAATCAAAAGGAGGCAGGACAAGAAAGGAAAAGATATCTTTCTTTAGAAATCCCTTAGGTGTTTATAGACTCTCTGCCCTTGATTTCATAGATTATGAAATCTATGTTCTGTTTCTTTCTTTTTTTCGTAAAATACACTTCTAACCTTTTGTATTAAAATGAGAGGATTGTTCTTTATGATAGTAGGGGAACTATTAGAGACTTAAGTATATTGCTAAAAAAATCATAAATTGATCTTTATCCATATTTAGACTTTGCTTACAAATAAATAGTCTTATGTAATCCTACAAGAGTTATTATTGATCTTTAAATAAAATTTCTCTTGATTGAGTTCATCTTTTTCAATTCTCTACTCTCATTAGTCTTTTTAATTGTGGCAAGCAAACCATTTCATCTATTTGTGAGCCATATCAAATAGATTAAGCCTAACTCTATCTTTTTTAGTAAGTTATATCTAAGAGAGATTCGTTCATATCTTTATTTTCTTTATGTTACCCATAAAACAAATCATAAGAAATTTTGTTCATCATAGTGTAGTGATTATCTTCCTATACATGAGGTTGGATTGCTCTATTGATTGAATACTAAGGTTTTCACGGCACAAGGATGATGAGGCATTGCACAAGGATCCCACCCTCCATGAGCAAGAAGACAAATCTAATTAAACTCTACAACATTGTACACTAGTGCTCAATATCTTGCTTTGGTGAAGCTTTTCGACAAAGTAGGCCATTTCTTAAAGCACTAGGAGAGAGGATCATATTTAAGAAAGATGGCATACCGTGTGATAGATTGATGAGTGTCAAGAGAATCCATCTAAATGACATTAACAAATATGTTGAAGGAGATACTAGATATGCATAAAATTGAAAAACCTAAAAAAAAAAAAAAATAGAATGCTATGAAGATATGGGAGAATTTGTTTTGTTGTATGCATCTATGATTAATATTTGGTATATGCATGTGTTGACTCGGCTGACCACAAAGTTGATGTATATCATGTAATGGTAAGGTATCGTAATGCTCCCATAATTTCAAGATAGGTGCTAGGGTTAAGCTGACTCCAAAGTAATGAAGGGGTTTCAATCGATTTCATGAGATACATGTTATAATGCTTTAGGAGATCATGCGTAAAGTTAGATTGACTAGGATGAATGCCTGGAGGAGTATTGTGAACACGATCCTTCGCAGCAACCTTTAGAGCTAAGCTATGCCGTTTTTTGGGCAAATTCCATCGTTTAGTCTTTCGAATAGACAATTTTACTATTTTTTGTAATTTTTAGATTTCTTATGACTTTTTATTGATACTTCTGTTTTAAAATACTGTTTGTCACATTATTTTTGTCGTCTAAAATATGTCGTATTTTAAGTTTTAGGAATTTCTATTTTTTGGCTATTTTTAAGTGTTTCTATTTTTGGTAAATTTTTTATCTATTTTTTGACAATTTATACTTATTATTATTTGTATATCCTAAGACAAGGGCAGAGATTATTATTGAATGAAAAAAACTATGTGAGCAGTTTGCTTTGTTTCTTTTTTCCAAATTTGCAAATTTTATATAATTCTTGAATTTGGATGTCAAATTCCTAGGAATTTGTAGAATTAATAGGTATTTGAATATTACATTCTGGGTATTCGTAGAATCAATAATTTGTGATAATCTTAACACAATTTATGCTGCATCATCCACCATCCTAAAAGCCGGCAACCCCGTCAATCAATATACACACATCTAGTTGAACCTACCCAAACCTGGAAACACCGAGAAACCATAACATCGCGACCCGATTTTATCCAACCAATTCGGTTTCATCATCTGGGGCGTCCAGCATTGAAAACCACCATAACTCCACTCACCCATGTCTTGGTAGCCATTTCACCTCTCTGCCCCCCATCCCCCCTACCACCCCTTTACTCAACATCATCTCTTGATCCCCATCGATCTCTCGCTTTCCCCCTTGACTGCCTCATTCCCCTACTCCACACAAATCCTAATCTATCCCATTACGGGCTTTATTACCCGAAATGTTGTTGCAATCATCCTCATTAAATTGTCATCTATAACTACCGAT